>JAZGLO010005549.1:0-44972 GCA_036873155.1 Biomphalaria sudanica | reverse complement strand
CGATTGCATGTACTGCCCTCCCCACTCTAGCCCTCTGAGTGGGGGAGGGGGCGGTCCTATTTTTATGGAGAAATCATTGTATGTGAATAAAAATTAGTTGGTTATGTATATAATATAAACTACGTGAACCCAGTGTATATTATGTCGCACCCCAAACTAATCTCAAATTTTATCATTAGTAAATAAAAATTAAAAATGGTTGTACCAGGTGGGAGGGGCGATACATGCAATCACCTTCCCCCCATGGGACAAACCAATACTTTTTCTTTTTGTATTTTAGTTAAGAAATTACAAAATTTTAAAAAAAAATCTGTCACTTATATAATTTATACATGCTGAAAAATTAAATTCTTATATCGAGTCGCTCTAACCCTATTCTTTAACGCCAAATTAATTATTTTCACTCTATCGCCCCCTACCCCTTCCAGACAGAGTTTATGTAATTTCACATGAAATTATCTTAATTTTTTAAGAAATACTTTGCTTTGGAAAAGTTATAATTCAAACAAAATTTTTGAATATTATTTATCCAATAATTTTTTTTCGGCGTCGATTCTTAAAGCCTTAATCTAAAGATGTGGGGTATCTTATCTTTTCAAGGAACAAATCCGTTTTATTTGCAATGTATTAAGTGCCTAAAAAAATATATTAGAATAGTTTTCAACATCATTCAGAAGGTCCTTTATAATAGAAAGAATAATTAGCTTTAGTTCAGGATAATGCGTTTCTTCAGTGAAGAATGCAAGAAAACGCTTTTCGTGATTTGGCTTAGACCCGAACCCCACTGATAAATAATGAGCTATTAATGTCAGGAGAATACGTTTCTGCAGTGAAGAATACAAGAGCGCTTTTTGCGTAGGGGCTTCGCCCCTAACCCCAATGATAAATGATGAGCTGTAGATGCAGGGAAAATGTGTTTATGCAGTGAAGAATGCAAAAAAATGCTTTTTGCGGCAGGGCTTCGCCCCGAACCCAACTGATAAATAATGAGCTATAAATGTCAGGAGAATGCGTTTCTTCAGTGAAAAATGCAAGAAATAGCTTTTGGCGTCGAGGCTTCGCCCCAACCCCACTGATAAATAATGAGCTGTAGATGTCAGAACCCCACTGGGAAATCTTACAGCGCTCCCACAGACCCCCATCGAAGCTTGCAAGAGAAAGGCCTTAACATGACGTTTTCTTTTTTTCCGAAGGTTGAGAAACACTGCTCTTTTTTATTCTCATATATATATATATGTAACAAGTGTATATGTATATATACATATATATAATAATAATAAGGCTAGTCTTCGAGTCCGAAGATTAGTGAAGATTGCAGTATTTCCCAAGGCTGCGCAGTCCCAGCTGTGACCTACATATTTTTCCACATGCACGTTGTCGATTTAGGTTTTGTTTTCGCCGTCTTCGTTTGTCATTCGCAGCAGATTTTCTTTTGGTCTCAAATGTATATCCCGCGGCTTTTGTAAGTGTCCTCCAGCTGTCTCGTTCTGAGGCCGCATACAACCAGGTGCTCTCTTCTATGTCAGCCAAGGAAAGTTGACGCCTAAGCTAGTATTTGAAGAATGGTATTTCCGTGGGGCGCCTCTACACACACACACACACACACACATATATATATATATATATATATTTATATATATATATATATATATATATATATATATATATATATATATATATATATATATATGGAGAGAGAGAGGAGAGAGATAGTATCATTTTTATTAAAAAATACAAGTTATAAATACCTCCATATGCTTCAAATTCATTGAGATCTATAGATGCAGCAAACTCTTGAGAGGCCTTTTGTTGCCGACTGACTCTAGCAGCGAAATAGCCTCCTTCCTTGATTAGCACGGAGTAATAAAATGCTGATGAATTTGAATCATCTTGGTATCGATACAGAGTTGCGTTGTTACTGTCCATCATTTCGAGCACAAAACCATCCATTGTTTTATTTTCACCATATGCTTAAATATATAACACAATTTGTTAAACATGTTTTACCTTTTTTTCTTCGAGTAAAACGCTTTAGTGAATAAGACTTTATTTAAATGCAGCTGTACGAACGCTAGCATCTATTTTATTAGTAGATGGCCGACTTTCAGTAAGTGAATGCCACCGAGGAAAGATTCTGCTACTACGCTCTTGCGCACGCTCCATTGGCTTCCCGTGAAAGAGAGAATCGATTTGTCATCAGTGTATATGTAACAATGAGATGGCCTTGTACCTTAGAGAACTGATTACTCCATATGTCCACCAGAGAGCCCTGCGGTCTGCGGGCTTTTTCAGTTCACGGACCAAAGGTTTGGAACTCACTCCTCATTGATCTCAGACAGACAACATGCTACACCACTTTAAAGAAGAACATTAAGACCTATCTGTTTAAAACTTTTTTAGATTAACTGTCATTTAGCTGTCGTGTTAGTGTTTGTAATGTTATTACAGCGCCTTGATCCTATATTTTGTTTGTTAACAGTGCTTTATAAATAAAATTATTATTATTATGACGTGTGAAGTAGTGTGTTTTTTTTCCTTTGATGTCATATGGAATGAATTTTTAAAATGAAATGCTAAAAGAAAGCACTTGGTGCACCAATGTCGATGAACACTCGATAACTGGCTCGTATTCATGAAGGTGTTTTTTAGTCTAGGTTGTGTGACGTAATGTTTTATTTTTCATTGACGTCATATGGAATTATTTCTTCAAATGAAATGCTAAAAGAACTCGGTATAGTAATGTTTATTAAGCCTTAATATGTGATTCGCGTTTAAAAAAAGGAATGATATCTTGATTTAGATCTACTCTAGATTTTTAAAACTAGATCTAGATTTTTATTACCGTGTATCTAGATCTGGATTTATATTCTAATTAAAATCATTTAAGAGTCTAGATCTAGAATTTCTAGATCTATTTTAAACTGATATAGACCAGATCAAGATGTAGAATTTCAATTTATAGACTTAAAGTGTAGATTTTGATTTCCATACGTCTTGTTCAATATTGCAATGTTATAATATACTAAAACTAATCTACTACTTTTAAATTTAATGTTGCATTCAGTTAATGAATAGATTATCTAGGATATATTTTTTTTACATAAATCTTACCTAATTACAGCTACATTATTCCAAATGTATATTTTAGATCTAGATATACAAAAACTATCTGCATTGAACGTTAACAAATACATACAAGCTTGCATTCTAAACTTTCTTATCAAAATCCCAGAATATGTAAAAGTGAACGGGCATGTGTCAGGCACAAGAGAGATTAGCACTGGAGTGCCGCAGGGGTGCGTCACGTCACCAGTATTGTATACCATATACCCATATGACATTCAGAACTAATCAGTTGACACTCCCAGCAACACGGCAATCATCGGCCTTATTGACGAAATTCTGAATCATTAAAAAAATTAACACTTTTTACCAATGGTGTATAGATAACTTTCTAATTTTAAAAGATTAGAAAACTAAAGAAATGATAATATATTTTAGAAAACATAAAGGCCATCCTTCAGAAATCGAGATCTAGTGTAAACAATCTAGATCTAGTGTAAAAAAAATCTAGATTAAATCTAGCTAGTATGTCAATTATTAATACGAGAAACTTGGCGAAGTTTAATAAACATTGATTCGCCGAGTTCTAGAAGCATTTCCTTTAAAGTTTTCATTCCATATAACGTCAAAGGAAAACAAAAATCAAGATTAAGGCCGCTTTTTTTGTGCGTTTTACCTGTCAGTATGACTGTCCGTTATGTTAATATCCGAAAAAAAGACTAAAAGCTATTGAAAATCTGATTTACCTTTAATTTTCCTCCCGAGACATCGCAATAGCTATAAAAATCTACGATGGATTGTTCCGGATGTTGGAGAATCCCAGACCAATCAAATACCGTTAATTAAATTTTCGGGATGCTCTAGTATGAAAATTAGATGTTCCATAGCCTTGTGAAAAGATTTTCATAACATACTTTGTTTTAAAAATCCGAAACATAATATAAACGATAAAATAGATTTTGTAACGTTTTAGTTTGAAAATTACATGTAGTGCGTTTTTAAAGAAATAGAGTTAAAATATTTTCATAAAAAATCCGGAACAACCAATTTTGTAAATGAGTGTTTGTCGACGTGTTACCAAGAAAATTATTTATTTTATTGATTAAAAAAGGGATTTCAAACAGTTATTTAGTAGAGTTTTTATAAATAAATTCGGAACACTTTGTCGACGATTGTAAGACAATTAAAGTCATGTAGGTCGATTTTTTTTCAAAACGAAATCCTGAACATTCTTTGTTGAAAGAAAGTCTTTTGTAATGTGTCAGCAAAAAAAAAGTGAAAAAAGTCTTAAAAATGATTTTCAATAATTGTTTCTAGTAAATTACTTTCTTATTTTAAAATTCTGAACAACCTATTGTCGATATTTTTTAAGAAGAAAATCATTTGACATACATTTGTCTTAAGATGAAAATACGGAACAATTTGATATTGATAATTTAACTAAACTAAGGTATGTGTTATATAAGTCAATTATGCGATTTGAAACATTTATATGACGTAATTTATTTTTACAAAGCAATATCCGGAACAACTTTATAGTTATACAATTTAAGTCAGTATAGAGATTTTATATTTAGTATTTATATTCAATTTAAAAAAATATTGAGAATACATTTTGAAACGTTTCAACATTTTATATTAAATTAAAATAAGTTTGAGGAAAAAAACAACAACAACAGGTTATTTGCATTGATTTGTTTTTCACAAACTAACTCCAGAACAATCAATACTTAAAAGGAAGGAAAATTAAAGATTAAATCAGTTTCTAATAGCTTCTAGTGTTTTTTTTTTTGTTTTTTTTTTAATCTAGACCGAATAACACACAACATGTACAAAGAAAGTGGCTTTTATCCTTAACCAAAAATAAATAAAATCTGACTATTTGAAACTTTTTGAGGGAACTAGTAAAGTACTATGTCTTGTTGTAGCTATGAATGCTACTGCACGAAAGTCGCTGCAAAAAAATTCCATTTTAAAAAATGTGCGTGACATTTAAATACAATATTCATTCTTAGCCTTTATAAACAAACATAAATGTTTTCTTTTTATTATAACCGCTTGTTTATCAGAAAAAACACATTTAACTAATGTTTATAATTGTTGTGAACATTTCTTGTACATTTATATAAATATATTTCACTTAGTAATACTGAAAATACACGTAAAAATATCTTTCTTTGTTAACACATTGAAACATTACCTTCCTTAATTTATGTGATTGTTTTAGAATTGGTGTATTTTTATGTAAAAATCGGTTGCATAATTAATTTTATTAACTAAACGGTTCGCTTTTAGAAAACAAAATCTAGCCAATGTACCTAAATTCTGAAAGCAGCGTTGCATGGTGAAATATTATTTTCATTTCTCTTCTAGTTTCTGAGATCTGAGTATGACAGATTTTGAACAAACCTAATATTGGCCTTTCTCCTTACGGGCGCGCTAAAAATGAATATAACCTTTTTACAGTTTTTACTTCAAAGCAAGAATATACACCCACACAAGAACATGTGTTTTATTTTATTGTGCAAGAATGTATATATAAAACAAAACAAACTATACACAAATGAAAAGTTATCATAGTTTAATTATGTGTTCAGTTTAGTTTAACTCTTTTTCTAAACTGGTGATTAACATTTAGCGTTCTAAATCTTTATTTTAAGTTAAAAGTCAGTACAATTTTAATCTTAAAATTTATTTTAGTTACTATTACTAATGAAATACATTTATATACTCATAGTTTGTGTTTGTGTGGGATAAAGTCAAGCGCTAGTAGGGGTGTGTCGTGTTCTCTAGCATTCTATTTGAGATTTATCTCTAAGTAAGCAAACTCAGTTTTCTCATAAGAGATGACCTCTGTCAACATGTTGTCTAAATGTGGTCGACTATCTTATAAGCTTAATGTAATGGGGTAACTTAATGAATGAGGAAAGATAGACCTGCACCACTAGACAGATACTAAAATATAATATTCGATTAACTATGCTGCGGTGATATTCGGTTGGAGCTGGATTTAGTCGGATAATGAAAAATGGCCGGATATAAGACAGGAGACGGAGCGACTATCCGGTGCATCCTCAACACACATACACACACACATATAAATGAGAAGACCTACTTGTATATAAATCACATCTATAAATGATGTATTGCTGATCGAAAAACACTGTCCACCATGGGTTTGTATCATTTAGGTCTGTACGACTACAACCAGAATATGTACATTTGTATTTACGCTTGCCATCAACCGCAAACTGTGATGCTTCAGAATTCATTGTTGAAGACTGATAAGACTTTTGAAAAAGTGCAATATTACGACCTATTATGTAAACAAAAAGAACAAATAAAAATTACAAAGTAGTTTATTTTTCTCACAAAGTTTTATGTTTACATTATATTTAATAAACGTGAAAAATGCAGATTTAAATATTTTTATCACCAAGAATATCTTTGTAAATAGTGGGTTAAAAATATTTTTACTTTTGTGACAGACTTATAAGTCGCTAGCTCTAAATAGGTAACTGTTAAATTAAGGAGCTTAACAAATCTTAAACTTACAGCCTTTTAAAGAAATTTCAATGCATGATTATCACAAAATATGACTTGTAAACTATTAATAGATAAAGTACCCCGTTAAGACCTGGCCATTTAGGGTAGATGATTTAAACATAACTTTTTATATAGCATTTAATGTCAAGAATGTCTTTACGCAAGCTTAACAGTTAACAACATATTTCTACGCCAAGATAGAAGTGGGATTTTTTAAAAATATATAGTTAGATATTTTAAAATAAAATTCGGAACAACCAATTTTCGATATTGAGGTTTTGCAACGTGTTAGGGTAAAAATATTAGTTACATATATTACAAAAGCGATTTCTATCAGTTGCTTTGAGTTAGAAACGTTATCATTAAAAATTAGGATGAATTAAATTTGGGAAACGATTGGTAAAAAAAATACGATTTCTTTTTTTAAAACAAAATCCTAAAATTTCTTTGTCGATAAAAGTACCTTGTGTATATGATGTTTCAACTTGAAATAAGTGATTTTAAATAATGGTTTGCAGTATATAACTTTTTCATTTCAAAATCCTGAACAAATTATCTTCAATTTTTAGCGGTCCTGAAAAGGGGAAAAGACGCTAATAGTTTTGTAAGGCCTGTCTTTCCGTCCGTCCGTGCCTCCGTCTATTCGTATGTCCGTTTCGTTTAGACCTCAGAAACTAGAAGAGAAAATGAAAACGGACTTTGGGATATTTTAGATCATTCAAAGTACTGATAAAACAGCTACTTTTTCTTTTCCGAAAGTGAAAAATCTAATTTTTAAAAGGTCACAGACTTCTTTATTAATAAATGAAGCTTCATTCATAGATTCGCGCATTTATACAAAAATTTGCATCTAAGGTCACAATGGAAAAGTATTTATGGATCATTAAAAAATAGATTTTCCATTTATTAACTAACTCAAGGAATAGAATACTGGTTCAAATGTTGTTTTCAAAAATAATTTTAATACGTTTTAGTTGAAAGTAAAAAAAAAAACGAATTAATTTTATTGCGCGCAGTGTTGACATATATTCATACACTTTACAACAATCTATATTAGATTCAATAGAGGCCAGATGTAGACCTAGATTTACATTTAAACGTATTAAAGAATTTGAATAAAATTTACATCTATAAATAATTAAAGAAATAGTTTATCTTCTTACAATATAAGGGTGCAAATTTATTTATTATGTAAACATTAGTATCACATTAAGAAGTGAATGTGATGCGTACACCATAGTGCATTATTATCCAGTAGTAGGCCTAATCGTGTTCATAATATTGACCTAACTCTAGGTCTAGTAACTTTAATATTAAACATGTAAAGTCATACGAATTCTATTCTAGATCTAAATTATATATCTAGATTCTAGGTCGTCTACATTCTAGTCTAGATTCTAGATATAGCCTTAATTCTAAATTTAATTCTAGATCTTGATCTAGATTTAGTCTAGATTCGAGATCTAGACATAGTCGAGATTCTAGGTCTAGACCTAGTCAAGATTCTAGGTCTAGAACTAGTCTACATTCTAGACCTAGTCTAGATTTGAATACTAGACCTAGTCTAGATTCTAGGTCTATACCTAGTCTAGATTCAAGGTCTAGATCAAGTCTAGATTCTAGGTCTAGAACTATTCTAGTTTCTAGATCTAGTCTAGTTTCTAGACCTAGTCTAGATTCTAGACCTAGTCAAGATTCTAGACCTAGTCTAGATATTAAATCTAGACATTGTCTAGATTCTAGGTCATGATTTAGTCTAGATTCTAGGTCTAGATTTAGTCTATATCTAGTCTAGTACTAGATTCTAGATATATTGAGATTTTATATATATTCTAGCTCTAGAATATGTATATACTTTAGAGCTATAGTCTAAATTTTGATCAGGATTAGTAGACCTACTAATGGGTAATAGTGTATGGGAAACCAATTTACTTGTGCGGGCTAATTTTTTTTAAATTTCCTAGCCCGTCTTCTCTAATATATTAATCGACATTGTTGGGAGAGGTACAAACAATATGAAAAAAAAATATTGGCGAAAGCAGACACATCGGAAAAGAAAATTTTATTAAAATCTCTAGATATATGCCCAAACATGCCAAGACACGTCTATACGGATGCTTAAGTTTATATGTCAAGGCACAACGTTATACCATTTTTGTCTTAAGGTATAGAAAATATGTTCATTTAATGTTAAGTCTGTTTCTAATTTTAATTAAATATTATTGTAAAATTTTCATTAACATTTGAATAAATGTCATAAACAGTGGGATTTTATAATTCACACTCATTTTATAATTGGAGTAAATTCAATACTTTTAGGTAATTAGCTCACACTATTTGTTTAACAAAAAGAACTAATTAGAAATAGTGTTTGATGGAACATATTTGAAGAAAGTTGATAGAAAGGGATGACACCCTGAGCTACCGCACCTGATGCCACCAACACTGTATGAGATGTTTCCATTCTATTGATAAGTGATCAGTTTGATCTCTACTTATTCCAGAAGAGTTAGAAGAGTCTTATCAGAGACGAATTGTTGTACTGTTTGCTTTTATGCGAAAAAAAAAGCCTAATATTTTTTTTACAATTTTATTAATTTAAATGATCGAAACAAGACAATGGCTTAAATATTCCTGGTGCATTGGTAGCTTCGATGGCGGCCGCCTCTGAGTTTTTTTTTTTTTTTTTAAAGAAGTCATTTGACATACATTTTTTGAAAGAAGAAAATCCGAAACAATTTGATATCGATAATAAAACGTCATGTCCAAGAATATAAAGTGCATTATAAGTCAATTATGTGATTTTAAACAAGGTTTTGAATTTTTTTCTTTATATAAACTACAAACTATCAAGAACTACAACCCTATCTCTGTCAATATAAAAGAAAGGATCTGTTTGTAGAAGATACTGTTATATTGTTATTACTCTAACGACTACACACAGGATTCGGTAGGGGTTCTCGACTGTGGCGCACAAACCCTTTGGGGTCGAATGACGATTTGCTAGGGGTCGCCTAAGACTATCGAAAATATTAACTTATTTTGTGAATTTTAACTTTTAAAACTTGAAATAGTAATTTTTATCCCCATTCGAAGTTATTTTATTTTATATATCATCCAATGTTACATAAATCTGGATCAAGTGTTTTCAGGCCTATCATTAAATATTATTGGGATTGTAGCTTGTCCGAGATTCGCCATGCTTTTTAAATTTCTCACATAGGTATGCAACATAAAAATGGAAAAATGAAATACAAAAAAAAGAAATTTAATTGTAATTGGGATTACAATTTTATAATATTAGCAAAAAGCACAGCTAATTATGCTTATAAAAGAAAATGATTTTACAGTTGGGGGTCACTGGGAAAGTGTAAAAAGGGGTCACCGAGCTAAAAGGGCAAGAACCGCTTGGATACGAATATTTATTTATGAATTCAATTATTATTATTGTATTACTTATTGTCACGATCATCAATGTGCTAGATGTCACGTTGAAGATTATCTTGATCTAAACAGCACAATCAATGATCGTGATTGCCGAGGATCTAGGAATCGTCAGCTGATAAGATAATCATTTAGAAGTTGCTAGTTGATTAGATGATCATCTAGGAGTTGCCAGTTGATAAGAGGATCATCTAGAAGTTGCTAGTCGATAAGACGATCTATATACACTATTATATATTCAATGAAGAAACTTCTCCTTGTCAAATACAAATACTTTAATTCAAAACTTGGAGAAGCTATTAACAATAGTTAATTGTACTTGAATAAAACATAATATGTATATTTCTACTAAATTAAATGATCTACACAATATTATAATTATAACAATTTCCTTTCAGTTCCAACACGAGACTGGCGGTAATATCTCGAATCTTTTCAGACCTTTGGGCGTTATCACGTGACTAATCTCTTCTTGTCGCTTGGTTAATCAATTGACCAATAATATACAGATTAACGTACAATAATTAATATTTCTAACCAATCACATTTATTCCAAAACAGAAGTTTGCTGCATGCTTGGAATCCCCCGAGCTAGCTGATCTTGCAGGCAAACCTTGGGCTAAATATAGACAAAGCGTACGTGACGCTTATATTCATTGAACAGATAGGCATGAAGATATAGTTAAATGTGAACCTTGTCTAACTAATGTCATTGAATGATTATCTAATTGATCTAATTGTTTTGAAAAGGGCCTACCTCTGAATCAAAGCCTCAACAACTTTTCCTTTTAGTTTAGTGTAACAGTAGTTCTGTGATGGACTGCACTCAGATGTATAAGGGACTTAAACCGAAGCAAAAATCGCGCTTTTTTTAAATTACATAACATTTGTTGTGTGCCAGGAGTTATTCACCCTAACAAATCTTTAAGTACATATATTCGATTACAGTAAAAAGGTAACGTTAGAATGTTTATTTTGTGCCCTTTAATAATATATATAAAGTGTTTTCCTTTGGTTAACAAATAAGGGTAATAATCCTATACCGTAACATCACCGCACTGAATAATTGTGCTAGCGGCTGTGTTCGTTTTATACCTTTTTTTTTTAATTCCTAAAATGGTGCGTACGTCAACAGATGATTTTTTTTAACATGTATATTTTATATAAAAAAAGGAAGGATCTTTATAATGGTACCAATAACTAATTAATTACAATTGTTTTTAAATACATACATTTTTAAATATAAAAAACAACAACTTTGTATCACTTTACGACTCTTATTTAGTTAATATCGCCATTGAAAAACTTTTAAATTTTTCTTTAAGAGTGTGTAAGGTTTTTTTTTCAAAACAAGCGTCGATATGCTATCCATTTTTAATTGAAAAAGACTCATAAAATAACGATTTCGCCTGAATGCGTTGTATGCTAGAATGAGCGAAAATACTCATAAGCAACACAAGGGTCGTAATAGAAAAATGTTTTTTATTAAAATTACAATGTATAATTTGTAAGAAAAATGTCTGAGATGGGTCAATAAAATGATACGCATAGGATATTTCTTGTTTTTTTTTATGTTCTATTACTCTAAATTTTACCCAAAAAAAATGATATCGCTACGTTAATGAAATGTTGATGTGTGACAAAACTGTAAGTATTTTAATTTCTAAGCTGTCATGTCTCTGAAAGTAAACCCAATTAAAAAAAAAAGTATTATGTTAAAGTGATTGATACAAATTAAAGATGAGGATTTATAGTTAATAAAAATAATGTTTCAACATTTTAAATTAATTATTCTAAGTGTAATAAATGCATAGAAAGTCATCACATATTGGCTTTTTTCGTTGGCAATATCAAAAAAATTTTTTGCATCGAATGCATGCATTAAAATCTAGATATCTGGTCTTTTCACTAGACCTAGATATTTATCTATCTATGTCTCTCTCTCTCTCTCTCTATCTCTCATTCTCTCTCTCTCAGCATATATATTTTTTTTAAATATATATATATTTAAAATATAAGATTAAATTATACTATTGACATCATTAAACATACATAAAGTCTAAAAGTAGATCTAGGTCTATATCTCGAAGTTCTAGACCTAGGGACTTAGATCTAGAGTTTTGACTAGTCTATAAACTATAGTCCTCAATTGGGAGTGTGAACAAAAATGGTCTAGACTATTCTAGATCTCAACTTTATCTAGACATCTATAACTAAGGTCCGTCACGTTATTAGTTAAACCTTAAAACCAAAGAACTTCTGTAAAAATAAGGCAACAATAAGGCCTAGGGTTAGTTTGATAGATTATAGATCGATCTACATTCTAATATTTCAAGATCGATGTCTTACTATCTGTTAAATAAGCATATGGCTATATAGATCTACATGTCCCATTTAGATTTGAATCACTTCAGCTCAGCTTATAATTCACTACTTCACTTTAACCTATCCATAGTCTGATGAACCGTTGGGGCATCACACATGATCTATACGACTGTATGTCCTTGCCTATTCCTCTATATCCTTTTCCCATTTATATAATCTTTATTTAATTACAGGCCAGAACTTTATTTTATATTGTATTCCCATCTCTTAATATAATAGATCTAGACTCTGATTATTAGCAAACTGCATTTTTTAAAATAAAAAATAATTTCTATTTCAAAAATAAAACTCCTATATTATAATTCTTATTATCTATCTCTATATATAATTCTCTTCTTCCCTCAACAGTTTAAACAAGAAGTAAAGAAAAGATCACTCTGCGGATAGTCCACGAGAAAAGAAGAGTAGTGTTCATACTACGGAGGACTGGCTGCGCGATGGACTGTCGTTTAAATGTATCAAACTCTGCCGGCTCTCATCCCCCTTTGTCCAGCGGGAGGTTTGGACTAAGAACTAATCTAAGTAATCTACTATGTATCACATGTATACACATGGGCGTAGCCAGAAGGGGGGGGGTTGAGGTTCAACTCCCCCCCCCCGGAAATGAAATCCCCCCGCATGGGGGGGGGGGGAAACGGAATTCAGTGACTGATTTTTTGGTTTAATTTGGTATATTTTAGGTGAGATTTTAATACTAAATCATCACTTACCACAGCACAGCCGAAGGGGTTTTGAGTTAAAAACCCTCTACCAGGGGGTTTTGAGTTTAAAATCCTCTACCGTGGGGTTTCAATTAAAAAAAAACCTATCAGGGGGTTTTGAGATAAAAATCCCTCTACCAGGGGGTTTTGAGTTTAAAACCCCCTACCAGGGGTTTTGCAATTTAATCCACCTATTTTATCAACAAAACTACAAAAAAAAATGCAAACGACAATCCCCAAACAGCTAAGGAAGATTTTAACTTAAAAACCGCCTCCAAAATATACGATAAACCCCCTCTCAATATAAAAAAAGCAAATTACACACTATAAAATCTATGAGCGTAGCCAAAGGGGTTTTGAGTTTAAAACCCCCTGCCAGCGGGGTTTGAAGCTGAAAAATACATTTTCAATATTAAAAAAAACAAACAAATTACGCACTCAAATTGCTATGAGCGTAGCCAAAAGGGGGGTTTGGGTTTAAAACCCCCCTTCAGAGGGTTTTGATGCTAAAAATACCTCTTCAATATAAAAGAAGCAAATTACACACTATGATTCTTTGAGCGTAGCTAAGCTAATGAAGGGTTTTGAGTTTATATCACCCTACTCCAGATGGCTTTTTTAAAATTTAAAACCCTTTCAGATGGTTTCGAGTTTTAAATTCCCCTACAGAGCGTTTTGAGTTAAAAACCTCTCTCTTCAATATTATTTTAAAGCAAACTACAGTCACCAAATTCTATGACCGTAGCTAAATGGGGTTTTGAATAAAAAAAAAAAACTCCTGAGATTTTTTTTAAAAACCCCTCAACAGATGATTTGGACGATAAAACTTTCCTTTTCGATATAAAATCTAAAGCGAAATACAGGCATGTAATTCCAAGAGCGTAGTCATGAGAGGTTACAAATTTCTACCAGTGGCTGGGCTTCATTAATAAAGTGTGAATAGTCATCTGCCGAAATTGAAAAATACTAAATGTGGCTCAACAAAGATGGCTAGGACAGATTTTAGGAGTCAGTTATAGAGATCGGGCCTAAATCAAAGAAATCATATGCCGAACTGGGAGTCGAACCCTTAGTAAGGTTGTGACAGAGCGTCGCATTAGATTTTGCGGGACATGTTCTCCGACAAAATGAATTACGCATAATAAGATTTGCGAAAACAAATTACCGGAAAATGCGCCGAAAGGCGCGAGAGGCTCTATGTAAGTAAGAATAGCACATTAGGTTTTTAAAATAAAACTTTTTAATAGCAAGATAATGCACCGTAGATACCTCAGAATATGCATTTTGTTGGCTTTCAATACCAGAAATAGTGCTCGGCGATGGGGGAGCACTGCGAGCTCTCATAGACCCCCTTGCCAGCAAGGGCGGTTAGTCTACAACATTTCCACTAATCCCAGGAAGAACCTATTCTAGGGATTAATAAACGTCTTCCGAAAGGGTCAGAATGTAATAATGATTAATTTTGTACACGGACACACACACATATGTAAATATTTTTTTTCCGCGGGGGGGGGGAAGGCAATCCGCCCCCCACAAAACCCCACCGAAAAAAAAATCCTGGCTACGCCCATGTATATACATATCCCCCAAAACATAAAAGATTAAATATTATTACATTTAAATTTTTTAATTACAAATGAATTAAAATGATGTTATATGCTTAAGATCATTAGATGAGTAAAATTTATGTAAACTCAGCCCTTAGATGAACTCTCTTTCTAATTTTTATGAAGTTTTCGGGCAATAAAGCACTTTACGGAGACGAAGTTTTAATTTGGACTACAGAGAATAATACAGTGCTGATTAGATTCAAAATAAATATAGATCTCACAACTCATTCCACGTATTCAAAATTATGGAAAATGGAAATAAACACAGGAAAGTCAGTTCTTTCAATCTTTAGCCACAGCAACTAAACAGCAAAAAGAAACTACATCCTTAAAATAAAGAAGAAATTCCAACATATCTTGGTGTAAAATTAGAACAAAGATTGTCTCTAAAACATTTTATGGCTGATTTTAAAGAAAAGGCATCACAAAGATTAAACATAATAAAACACCTAGCAGGAATATCCCAGGAATATGAAAAGAAAACCTCAAGAAACCATACAAGAAGCCGCCAACAAAACTTATCAATCATCATTAGACACAATCCAAAACCAAGTCTTGCGTCTAATTAGTGGAAGTATGAGAACTACTCCCACAGCAGCCTGTGAAATATACTCCAATATTGAACCTCTTAAGTTAAGGTGCAACAGAGCAGCATTAGAAGCTATTGAGAGATACAGAAGGTTGGAGGACGATCATCCAAATAAATTACTAACACAGAGAAATAAGAAAAACAACCAAAAAAAAGCAAAGGACGCTGATCCAACTTACTGACGAACTAGCCCTAAAACACCACCTACCCAATAACAGAGAAAAAATTACCAGATTTTCAAACATACCAGCCCGGACTAAAATACAGACATCCAATCATTAAAAATAATTTACTGAATAAAACCTAAACAAAAGAATCAAATCCACTGGAGCTCAAGGTAGGCACGCTTGAAACAATTGAAAGCTATCCAAAAACAGCTATCCATATAGTTATACCGACGGTTCGGTCTTCAAAGCCACCATCAATGCTTGTTATGATGCCTTCCTGGTCTTCCCCGAAAAAAAACACTTTGAAATAAGTGCACCCTGTGGCGATGCGATTACTGCTAAAACTTTTAAGCCGAAATTGTGGCAATTACCATAGCACTACAGACAGTGGAAAACAAATTATATGAAGGAGTGCAATCACCATCCGATATTGTTGTCTTTACAGACTCCCAATCCACTCTGCAAGCATTTAACAGCAACACCTCAAACAGCCCAAAAGAGTTTTTAACACTAATTGTAATAATCCATCAAATGATATCAAAATTAAATATCAATATAAAACTACAGTGGATCCCTGGACACATTGGCATCATGGGAAACGAAAAGGCAGATAAGCTATCAAAGGCAGGTTCATCTATGGAACAACCAGATAGACCTGTTAACTACCTCACCCTAAGGTCAATGTTAGTCAACAATCACAAAGAGGAGTGGCTCAACCAATGGGCATCAGAAAACACAAGCAGATCCATGTACTAAGAAATGACTATGTCTAACAAACTGGGCAGTATTAACTTCCTTCCCCTCAAAGAACAATTTACAATTTTCCAACTAAGAACAGGACACACACCTCTATTAAATTACCATCTGAACAAAATAAACTCGACACAACTCCCCTTTGCA
The DNA here is from genome assembly GCA_036873155.1 of Biomphalaria sudanica. Lineage (NCBI taxonomy): Eukaryota > Metazoa > Mollusca > Gastropoda > Planorbidae > Biomphalaria > Biomphalaria sudanica. Next base: position 28,567 of record JAZGLO010005549.1, on the reverse strand, counting down.
GACACTGCGCCCACCGTAAATCGTAAACCATATCCTCTTTGAATGCCCCTTCCTAATTCACCTTAGACAGACCCTACTTCCTTTACAGCCCAACTTAACCAACACCCTGTACGGCAGTGCTGAACAACTGAAGAAAACAGCACACTATTTTTCCATGGTACAGTCTGCAAAAAAAGACTTCACCACTCAGCAACAATAAAGCTGGCTAGAAGCAGAAGAAGAAGAAGAATGTAAACTTGATACTTTTAAAAGACAGTAAACAATGAATACTATTTATTAATGCTTTACATGACAGTATTTTCAAAAAAAAAAATACAACAATGATAATCTTAGGACCTAATTATTATATTATTTTACAAAAAGAAGTTAAATCTGTATAAACTATTTTTAAAAACATTTAGTATACTTTTTTAGAAAAAAAAGTCATGAAATCCAAGAGCTTTAAGCTACATATAAGTCTATAAGCTTGATCATGTCGAAGGTAAAATTGACTAAGCTGGATGTGTTAAAAGTTAAAATCAAAATAAAATCTTAAATTGTAAAGAACATATGGGAAGCAGATAGCCAAAAATAAATCTTTAAAAAAATGTAATCTTCTTACAAAATTAGATAAATTAATAACATGAAAAAACATTTCTTGACCTACTTTAGGTAGACTAGTGAGCTAGATACAGTAGTATACAAATGACTTAATAATAACAATTATACTTTACCCTCGCTAATACGAATTAATATCTGTATTGTCAATTCTCAAACAAACTAGACATAAATCTAGCTAATTCTATACCTAGTTCTAAATCTAAATTTAGATTCAAGAAATAAGTCTATGTCTAGATCTAGAACTACATCTTTAATTAGATCCAAGTCTAGATCTACATTTAGAACTAGACATAAATTATGTACGTTCATTGTATTATTTCTTAAAAAGAATTATGCAAATTTTTGATTTGCATGTGTGTTAATGTTAAGACATATTTTTCACGTACAGAAGAAGAAATATTTTGTTTGCTATTTTTGTAATTTTAGTTTGTTATGAAAATATTGTTAAATCCCTATATAACACAACACCAGGCTGCCATCCATACTTCATACTTAGAGTGGTCTTCTAATAATTTATCAAAAACATAGAGATATCCGTCATGCGAAATTTTGTCTTTTTCTCGCTTTGACTGGACTTTTCCATTGTTTTTATAGACTGCCAAAAAGTTTTCAGTTAAAAATATAATACTATGAAATGGTGAAAGTTTTTCTAGTCTGTCAGCGTGCTGGAAAAATAATTAGTGAATGGTCAAAACTTAGTGTCGTCAATATGTTTCAATCTATTGTCACCCCTAGTGTTTGTTTACATTGGTGGATTCACGTTAGAGTTTGTACTGACCACATTCCGTGTCTTGATCTTTATATGTGTGGAGTTATTGTCGTCATTCAGCGTAATAAAGCTTTAGATGTTAACATGGTTTTCGTTATATGAAAGTATTACACAAATGTCAAATACATTTTTTTTGGAAAAAAATCGAAAAATGTCATTCAGTGCGATCAGCAGAACTCAAACATAAATAAAGGGGAGGGGATAGCATGTCATTACCATTTAGGAATCTGACTTATTATAGGCCTTTATTTATGAAATAAGCAAAACCTTTATATTTATAAAAAAAACAATTCGCTGGACGGTATTATAATTCATACTATACATACAATATTATGGTAGAGTAAAATAAATACCCTGTAAATACGTTATAAACGCTACGTGCTTCTAAAATTATCGTGAAGTTATATCTCGCGTCAAAACGTCCCCAGAGCCGAAACGGCTCTCGCCAAAACATCTCGCGCCAAAACGGAGTCGCGAAAACGTCCCGTACCGAGAATCTACTGTATCTGGACTAGAACTCGTATGAATTTACGCGTTTAATTTGTAAAGTTACTATACCTAGACTAATGTTATAATCATGAATAGTATGTATTTGTAACCGGTTAATGCTGTTCATATCCGATTCATTTCTGAATGTGATATTACTGTTTACAAAATGAATCAATCTACACCCCTAAGCTGTCAGAAGATAAGTTATTGCCTTAATAATTAAAATTGTTTAAAATTATTATTACATTTATAATATATATATCTTGACTTTATTTAGTCTTATTTAGACTGTCAAGTGTAGGCCCCTATAATGAGAATATATCAAAATAGCGCGCTATAAAAGTAGTTCGTTATTTTTTTAAACTTATAGCTAAATCGAAGTTCGTATCAAATTAAAAAACAACAACAACATTTTAATCAGTGCTCTATTCAATTTTAATGGAAAATCTATTTTTTAATGATCCGTTGACTCTTTTGCCATTGTGACCTTAGATGCAAATTTTTTGTACCATTGCGCGAATCTATGAATGAAGCTTGATCTATTAATGAAGAAGTCCACGATTTTTTTTTTTAAAGTTATCTCCCCTTAAGTTTTTCATTAAAAAGTGGTGTATCTTTTTGAAAAATCTGCTTGCATAAGATAATATATATTTTTGAAATTTTATGGTTCACTTTCGGAAAATAAAAAAATTGCCGTTGTATCAGAACTTTGAATGCTCTAAAATATCATGATGTCCGATTTTCTCTTCTAGTTTCTGAGAATTAAACAAGACGGACGGACGGACAGACAGACAGGCCACAGAAAACTAATAGCGTTTTTTCCCCTTTCGGGGGCCGCTAAAAATGAGCCATTGATATTTTTTCAATTGTGACCTTATATGTATTTTTTTTACGTATGCGTGCATTTATAAATGGTAACTAGGGTTACTAATAAAGAAGACTGTGACCTTTTTAAAAAAATAATCTCCCTGAAAATGTTTATTAAAAGTGGTATTTTTTAAAATAAAAATCTGCTTGCATAGATATTTTAAATTTCAATATTTCTTTTTTTCGGAAAAGAATAAAATGTTTGTTGAATTAGATGTTTGAAATGTCTAATAAATCATTATGTTTTATTCTTACGTTTTTTTCTGAGATTTTAACGGGAAAGACATAAGGATAGACAGACATACCTTACAAAAATAAAGCGGCTATTCCCCTTTCGGGGGTTGGGGGGGGGGGGTCTTAAAAGCGTTTCTATGGCGTACCTTTACTAAATCGTATTGTTTTTATGGAATCTATCTTTCCAATAAATTTGAATTGTGTCATGAGCACGTGGTCATCACAAGCCATATCCAGGGTTATGTCGTCCACGAGAAATATTCTTGACTTTTGACATAACTTACCATCTAGAAATTGGCTAAGATCATTCAACCAAACTGTAAAAATTACATAAAACATTAATTTAGTTCATATCATCTTAAGTATATAATAATATTTAAAAAAGGGATACTTTTAAGTTCGCTGTGTGAAATGGTTAAAAATATTTAAATAAATCATTAAACTTGATAGTTCCCTCTATTTTTTATTATTATTTATTGATTTTTTTTTATACATTGAAAAATAATGACGGTCAAACTAATAATTTTTATAGTGAGGCCAATTTCTAGTAAAATCATTAGATCTGTTTTCGAGAACCATGTCCACCCACCCAGGTTTCCCCGATGAATTTCTAATAGAAGAAATGTAATAAGTAAATGCAGAAATAGGTTACATTGTAAAGTTTAGAACATATCAAATCATATTTAATACACTAGTAAAAAGATTGAAATACATTGAAGAATATTTCAAAACGTTTTTTATACTAACGATAAGATTACATAAATGTAGTACGCTGCTGTGAGCCATTGTTTGGTTAGAATGAGTACATTGAAATATGTTAAATTACTATCACGTTAAGTGTTTACAGTATGTCTAAAAAGAGATGAATATTTAAATTCGGTATCTTTCAAGGGACATTCAGTTACGAATATTTAGTTGTTAGAGAGAAATATATATTTTGTTTCAATAACACTTAATTATTTTATTGTTGGTGGAGGCTGGTTGATTAAAGGCGAGAAAAAATTCCAAAATGTAAATATTTTTGCTTTGGAGAAAGATACCTGTAGGATTTCTCTCTATTCTCCAGTCACTCGAAGAGTCTATATGAAAAACACTTTTTCCCTGAAGTGTACCTCATTGACTTTAATTAATAGTGAGCACTACTGGTTGTGCGAGAGGAAACTGTTTCCTTATGACTATGCTTTGTCTACTAGGCCTGAATGTCTTGCATACCATGTCTACTTGTCTGATATGTCCACAAGCTAAAGTGTCTATGTTCCCCATTCCAACCATTGCTTAATTCAAGTAAAACACTTGCTAGATATTAAACACTCTACACGTTTTAGAGCTCCAACTAATCCCATTTCCTCTTTTAATAACATAGTTGCAAACTTTTCAAAAACAAGCCTCTTTAATAAAGTTTTGTCATAAGGAGTGGCAATAAATGGTATCTTGAGCAATTTAATATCTTGCTGTCATTAAATGTTTAAACATCCTCTTTAGAAGTAAAACAGATGTAAGGCGTAAGGCAAATCAATAAGATATCCTTTTAGCGCTCTCTCCTGAAAAAATTCGTCATCTTTCATTTGTTGCTATACAAGTTGACGCTGATAAATAATTAAACATAACTTTTCCAATAATTTATTTTTAATTCAAAAAAACTCCATAAAAGTTAATATGGAGGTGCCAAACATCGCCTCGATTAGAAACGGTTTAGTAAATGGCTTTATGAAATATAGGTTTCAATTGTTAAAAATCACGAGAAGCAAGAATTCATTTTTCAAAAATGCTTGGTCCCTCTTTTCAAATTCTATGGCCATATTACAAGATCTTCGGGGCTCGCAAAGACCTTTCTTCAGGGAAAAGTAGCAGAAAGAATAGGAAGAGGCAGACAGAGAAAGCGATTGGAAAACGACTTAATAGAATGGACGAGCCTGCCATTGAAAGAGGTTTTAACTAAAGCTAAAGAAAAAGAGAAGAATGGAGAAAGACGGACGACGAATCTTACATGGTGAAAACGGTCCAAGGGACTAAGGGATATGTAAAGGTAAAAGAAAACAATGCACTACTGTGCATCTCCAGCTTTATATAATGGGTACATAGAATATACTTTTAAGTGTCATTCCTTTCGACATTCCGAGAATGTCAGCAAGATTTGAAGTCTTGCAGTTTTTGAAATGATTTATATTTGTCAACATTTTTTTTTTTCGGAATTCAGGTTTCAGAACGCCATAATTCTTGAAGTGTGTATGTTTAATTTCTGAGATGTGAAACTAATAATACTACGTTTAAAAAATACTAACTTGCTTCTGAATAAATAAGAACAAAGCAGAAACAATGGTGACTGGCTGATGCTGTCTATGACGTCATTTAACTATCTGATTTTTAATACAAATGAAAAAGTATCGAAAGACGTATTTGGGAATAGTCCACTTTCGTCAAACTGCTTTGATCACATGGCTTTCATCTCACGGCTAAAATTTCTATTTAAACACGAAAACATTGTTAAAGAACCAAGAGGGCTATTACATGTTTGCGCACAAGTTTTTAAAGCGTTTGCACTAAAAGAAATAAATTCGTTATAATACCATCTAGCACGATTTTTATACAAATCATTTAACCAAATAAGGAATACAGGTACTTATAGATAAGAGCTCTTATATTGGGTCCCTACTGACCTTCTCGAACCGGACAGAATCCCACTCGACGTTTCTAGGTGGTCAGATGACTACAACTCTCGTGACGCTCCTGAGCTCTGTTCACGACGTCGATCCTTCCCGAACCGTCGTGTTGACACTCGTCTCGGCTGACCGTCGTAACTCGTCACGGTTACCGCTCGTCTAGCGCTGGCTTAGGGCGATTTGCGTCGGCTAACTACACTCACACCACTAACCACCACCAGGTTTATAACACTGCCCCCTACTTAGATCTGTCCGTCCCGGACAGAATCAATCTTATGACAATGACTGTGAAGTTTCATCGCTGTACGTGGGGGTCGATCGGTGGCGGTTGGCTTGTCTCTTGAGCTTGACGGAGCCATCCATGTTGCAGTCAGCTTCCTTCTTCTCCTCCAATTGGCCTTAACCTGGTTGCCTCGACGTCGTGCTTTCATCGCCATCCACGTTGAGTTCAGAAAACGTTTTCTTCTTCTCCTCCAGTTAGCCTTCGTCTGATTGTATCGACGCCGTGATCGCATCCTCATCCATACTGCACTCAGCAAAAGTCGCCTTCTTCTTCTTCTTCTCCGCCAGTTGGTCTTCATGTGGCTGCAGTGATGACGTGGTCGCATCGCTCTCTTGTCTTTCGGTATTAAGGGCAGCCGCTTGTCACATGGAGAGGTATAGGATGTATGTGTGTGTGTGTATGTGTACGCACATTTTATGTCAATAAAGGTTTCTACGATTTTTTTGACAGTTTTAAATTCTATGTTATGTCTATGAGAATAAAAGCTTAACATCTATTTGGTTGAAGGTAGTAAAACGCTTGAAATAAATAAGTGCAAACATGTATATAATAGTATAGAATTATTTTTTTAATGTTGCCACATTGGGAAAACTAAAATAAATAAAATATATTAAAGCTTTTATATATAGCTACTTTCATGCTTATAGCTAGATCATAGTACTATGGTCCAATCTTTTTTGTAGTCCAGTGGGAGGTGAGGGGATATCTGGTGCTGCCATTAGGCGCTTATAAACACAACTCTGCTCGAGTCGGGTTTCGAACCTCGACTTTATAAGTAGCCAAGGTCAAGCATACTTAGCCTCTCGAAAACGCTTCCAACATCCGAGAAAAATAGAGAAAAATATAGCTTTTAAAATAATCATTATTTTATAATTAATTTTTTCTATAAATATTTTAAGAGCAAAAATTTTCCGAATTACGTTTAAGGGGAAAAAACTTGACACAACTTGCATCACTCAGCTTACAGCACTAAACTTAAACATTTTTTTGCAAAATAAACACGTTTTATCGAATAAAGAGGAATAAATATACCTAATTAAACACAGGTACACCATCTTAATATAGGCTCAATCAGCCTTTTTACCAAAGTAAAAATCACGTACATTGCTCTCCGCAATTACATAGTAAAACCTTTATAAAACACGCAAAACACAATTTACCTCGACAAATTTAATTTATTATTTTCTTCCATAAAACTAAATCTACAAGCGTGTTTGTAAGAGTGGTTGTTGAGTAATAGAACTAAAAACTGCATACCTTGTATTTATTTCAGAGAGGGAAACATTTTTAAAGGTAGAAAAAAAATGTGTGAGTAGATTTGCAAGAGCCGTTCAAATTTTCTTTTAAACATTATCTTAAGGCTCTCAGCAAAGATGAAGAAATATTAAATACATATTGTTGTTTTTAAAAGTTGCTGAAAGTATTAAAAAAATTAAAAATTAGAAAGCACAAATCATAAGTTTAGACATAGAAAATATTAATATTGTTATGTTTTTATTACATATCTTTAAATGTATTAATTCTTTAGATTAACTTCTTTACATTTATGTAAACATCTCCCAATGCAGTAAATAAACGTATCAATTGAGTATGACTCCTTGTTAGATTTTATTGTGAACGCGTAAACAAATTGATGTCTATTATAAATCTATATATCTAGTGCTTTTTTTTCTAAGCATATAACTACTTTCAGTTAAAATAGGTTAGCATAAAATTCCCTTATCATGTCAGTGTAATATTTTAAATAATTGAATACTTTCAATGTCACGCGGCTCAAATAGCCTCTAACAACTAGTCCAACTCTTGGCCTTCCCGTGTGGCTCAGATACTGAGCCCGGAGGAACTGTTATAACTATCAGAAGAAAGGGGCAAAAGCGAGAAACTGGCGCCACCAGTAAGCTTCGGTCAAAACGCGGCTCGTTAGCCTTGGTTGGCTACTCATCTAGGAGAAGGAAAACTCTGAATCCAAACTTCCACTGCCTTGCGGCTATACCCAAACACGGGACAGGCTTAGGGAGACAACCCTAAGAAAAAAGCAGGAGATGGTGACCCTTAGGCAAATTGCTGCAGAGCCTGCGATGATAGTGCGGTGATACTGACCCCAAAGTGTTTGGATATTCCGTTCATTTGGTCTCATCAGCTGCGCGGAAAGGGGGAACTGCTCTGTGGGCGACATCGTTCTGACCATAGACAATGCCCAGGCTTTCATCTCGCTTTCTTAAAGTCCAAACCCAAAAACTGGAGAGTATACTCCATCTTCGCTTTTGGCGTCGACCAAACATGGGAACTGGCAGTTACCGATGATAAGCTGGGAAGCCCCCATTCACTAAGGTGCTGTCCCGTCATTGCCTGTCTTCCTCGTTTGGGTACACGAGGATAGAACAAAATATTAAAAGTAGGCTCACAGCCAATGCACCAGTCAACATGAAGAAAAAAATGAGCTCACTCTCCACAGTAGAGCTGAAGTGCAACGGCTTAGAAAGACTCCTGTGACTACGCCTTAACACATCTATTGAACACGTAACTTGATAGGTGCCTATGATTCTGCTTTGAGCTCAACGGCGCCTGCTCCGAAAGTTTCAATAGCGGAATGAATCAAGGATGTGTCCTGGCCCCAGCCCCAGCTCTCTTTGGAATACTATTTTCACTGCTAATCCACTACGCTTTTGACAAATTCACCGAAAGCATCTATCTCCATTTCAGATTTGATGTCAAACTTCTAAATATTGCTAGACTGAGGGCCTAAACTAAAATCAGAACCGCGCTCATATAAAATATACTATTGGCGAACGACGCAGCGAGAGTGGCACACTTACAAGAGGAACTTCAGTCACTAATGTCCCGCTTCTTTTAGGCTTGAAAAGAGTATGGCTTAAGCATATGCACAAAGAAAACTAATGTTATGGGACTACCTGCTACATCACCAACTTTATTCTCATTAACGATAACAAGCTGAATGCCGTAAATGAATTCTGCAATTCAAGATGACCTGTCTTTACAAGAGGAGAGAAAACGCATAGGTAATGCCGCATCGACATTTGCTAGACTCCGACCAAGAGTTTGGGAAAACCAGAAGCTCATTACAGCGACCAAACTGGAGGTCTACAAGGAATACATTCTTAGCACGCTACTGTACGGCAGTGAGTTGTGGACAACCTACACAAAGAAAGAGAAAAAACTAAACTCACTCCACTTGCTCTGCATTCAAAAGATCTTGAAAATAACGAAAATAACATGGAAAGAAAAAGTTTGCAATACTGAGATCCTCGCAAGAACGGGACTTCCCAGCTTCTTTACACACCTCAGGAAACTCCGCCAGCGCTGGCTCTGATATGTTTGCCAGATGGATGACAATCTAAGCCCGAAAATCCTTCTGTACAGGCAACTCGCGTCTGGCTTAAGGAAACTAGTCGCCCCACCTCTGTTATGTGGGTGTGATAAAGCGGGTTTTAAAATCAGTAAACATTGATACAGGCCATTAGGAAGACAAAGCTCTAGACCGCAATAGCTGAAGAGAGACAGTAACCAAGAAAGCTTTGTACGGCGAGAAAAAATGTGGCAAATTGTCGGTTCCTCTATAACCAAAACGAAGGCAACCTTGACCTACTATATATTTGGACTGGACGGAGTGTATCTCCAAAATAGGGATCTACAGCCATATGAAAATGTTTTCGAGGTGAACCATAGTCGTTCTATGACTGCTGAAGGCAAATATATTTTTATTTGTGCTTGTAAATTCATTATATATATGTCCGGTAAAAGTCTTAACTAACCTAATCTAGGGTAATTAACATAGTATAAATATTCAAAGGTGAAAGAAAACCCCACGCGCTGGTGTGTAGAAAAACCAATGACGTCATATAACAATTGTTCGTTTGGTGGTCTATTGGAATAATTCGATTGGTTAGAGGAAACGTCTGGGGAAGGAGCTAAGGACATGATGAAATAAAGCGGGATTTATGGGGATTTAGGAGATGTAATTTAAAGTGACAAGTCATATATTTTTTCAGTTGTGAAATTAGATCAAGTATTTCTGAATCTTTTTGTTATTGAGCTTTAAAATAAAATATTTCTTTAATACAGTTTTATTTTGAACATAAGTTGGTTCCTAGATATTAAATTAAATTTCTGTATTTGAATTAAAAGGATCTTTGTTATTTGAATTCCAAGACATAGTTTGATCTAGAGATAATATGTACATAATCCCAGGCAAGTCACAGGAACATCTGACATCTCAAGAGAGCTTTGATATAATTGGCACCTTCCGACGAATTTTGGCAAAGATTAAAAAAAAAATCATTAAAGATCCTGCGTATTAATTTTTAAAAATGTTCTTAAATTTTCAGAATAAAGATCTTCAAGTTGGAATCAGTGATCTACTGTGTCATAGTTTTATCAATTTCAAATCTAACATCAAAATCTAAGATCGAGTCTATCGTCTTCTCTCTTGATCTATAGATACATTATCGGCACAGTAGATAAGAACAGTATTATTTAACTGGCATACATCAGTAGTAACATTTCTACAAAAACTTTTTAAGACCTATCTGTTTAAAGCTTTTTTTAGATTAACTGTCTTATCTTATCTTATATAATACAGACGTTACTTCAAAAAAAGAAGATGATTACGTCCTACGCGTCATGCATTTAGTCATGCATATTAACCAATGACTTAAATTATGCCAAGTCACTGGTTTTTCTGGCTAGCTCAGGCAACCCATTCCATGCTCTAATAGCACTAGGGAAGAAGGAGTATTTGTACAAATTTGTCCTAGCATATGGGACGAGGAATGTGCCTTTATCTTTGTGTCTTTTAGAGTATTTTATTAAATTTTGTTTTTGTTATGAATCTCACTGCTCTATTTTGTGTCTGTTTCAGTTTCTTAATGTTTCCTTGAGTTGAAGGGTCCCAAACAGAGAGTAAATATTATATTATTGGCCTAACCAATGTTAAATAATATTTTAGTTTTATGTTCTTATTAGATTTATAGAAATTTCTTTTAATAAACTCTAATGCTTTAATCTTACAAAAAATATTGCCTTTTGCGAACGTTCGTTCCCACATAGGGGATGGTGCTTTCTCCAGCAAAATTGTCGGAGCATAAAAAAAACATTTATCCTGTCCATACAGGCGTTCGCTTTTTGATGGGCGGTCTTGCCGCCGTAATTCCATGATTGAGAGAAAAAATTTTTTTTATGTAAGCCCTCAAGAAGACTTTCTGTATAGTATCTATCCCACAGATCAACATAGAAGGGTTGAGAGAACCACTCCGCCAACCCACTCCTGGAAGCGTTTAAAAGCACTAATGGCCCAGGAAAAACGGTTATCAACATCCCCTGAAAGCGATGCGGCAACCATGCTTCCTAGATATGCGAAGTTCTCTGCTACGTTAAGGGGATGTCCATTTATGGGGATCTTTGTGGCTGATTAGGTGAATTCTGGAACATGACATTTCATGTTGTTTTTTTAGTTTTATAGATAAAACATAATAAGAGGTTTTATAAATATTTCTTTAGAATACTGCACAATTATTTTCTAAAATAAGTAAATATTTTTCCTTAAAAACTATATTTAAACGTTAATGGTCCGACTTTTTTGTCTAAAAATCAATTTCATGTGATCTACTTTGGAATACTTACGCAATGATTTTAAGTCTATTTGGAAAAAGTACTAAATTTTATAACACCATGGCAGATCAGCAGGGGATCCTATTTCCTACTGTTTCAGATACTTTTTAGTAGATGCTATCGTGTACTTTTATTTTAAATATTCTTTATTATTCAGTTAATTAAGTAAAACGCTTAAAATATACAAATACAAATATAATAATAAAGAATGATTTTTTTTCCTGTGATTAAACCAAATAGTGTTTATTGATACTCATACCTTTACTATAAAACTGTAATCTTAACCATGTAAAAAGAACAGGTCGATCCCAACGTAATGAAATTTCAAAAAGCTTAGCTGTTACCTGTTGGGGTGACAGATTAGCTGAAAATAAATTGCAAATAATTATTACTTGTAAGTCTTATCAAGAAGAATCGTAAAAATTTTTTTGAAGCAACGTATACTTTTCTCTGGTCAGTGAGGACCTGCCATCATGATTATTTGAATTTTTGATGTTTTGTACTGTTGTGGCCACTTACACTATGTGTGTGTAGGAAGATATGTCTTTTAAAGAATACATTTTTTTTTTAATATTGAGAAGCTTTAGGCGTAAATTTTGTAACTTTGTTGGATTATTATTCAAGTAAATTATTTTATTAGATAGATATATATAGAGATAGATAGATAGATAGATACATACATACATACATACATGCATACATACATATATACATACATACGTAGATATATATATATATATATATATATATATATATATATATATATATATATATATATATATATATATATATATATATAGTTAGATAGATAGATAGATAGATAGATAGATAGATAGAAAGATAGATAGATAGATAGATAGATAGATAGATAGATAGATAGATAGATAGATAGATAGATAGATAGATAGATAGATAGATAGATAGATAGATAGATAGTGTTATAACCTTATGAAACAATACATGTCTTGATCCTAGGCTTTATTGAACAACATTGACAAAACAGTACACACACACACAAGCTGACCTGGACACCAACATAACATTTAATCCATTCCCCCGCGTTAAGTTTTTTTTCGCTCTACTTCTGAAATTATATAAGTGCTGTAAGGGCGTATCTCTGGCAAGTGATTTTTGTCCTTTTTCAATGATGTTTTCTTCTGCTCTTAAAGCAGGTGGAACCATGTTCTCTGCAGATGTCTCTATGTCACCCTTAGAAGCCACTGAGTGTTGGGAGACACCCGGAGAAGTCTAAGTATTACCAGAAGCCAATTGATGTTAAGAATCGTCAAAAGATGTCTCAAAGTCTCTCGGAGCAAACTCTTGTACAGCCGACTCTGAAGATGAGTCGCTTTTCGGGGCCAATTGGTATAGTGAGACAGTTTCTTCCCGTCCAATTAGAAGACGTATATGGGCATAGTTCTGATTAGCTTCAATAAGCTCCACTTCATCTTCCAGCGGATCATATTTTCTTTTCCTCGCATGCTATCTCATTAGGACAGGCTCTGGAACAGATAGCCAGGTCGGCAGAGAGACACCACAGTCGGACCTTCTTTTGTAGGAAAATAGTCTTTCATGAGGCGTCATGTTTGTAGCAGTGCATAGTAGAGATCTAATTGAATGGAGAGCCTCGTTTAATGCTAACACCCATTGTGTATTGTGTAGCCCTCTTGACCTGACGACAAGAGGAATTGACTTTCAGAGAGTCGGTTAGAATATAAATATAGGGCGTCCCGAAAATGCTGATTAGGTATGTGAAGCATTTAATTACGGTTTGAGTAGACATGTCATGACATGCATATGCAAAAAGAAACCTTGAGTACTCTAGAGTCACTAGAATTGTGGGGAAGCTTTTTCTAAGCTGCCGGCATATGGTTGATAAAAACAAGGTTTTATCGCTGCACAGATGGGGCAATTGTTTGTTACAGTTCTTATTTCTTCAACCGAATACGGGATATCCTTTGACCGGGCGAAATGGAACATTCGCACTATTCCAGGGTGGCAAAGAGTGTTGTGAAGTTCTTTCAAAGACCTAGGGGTCAGTACTTGCACAGTTTTCACCAGAAAGAGCATCTGCGGCCATGTTGTCAGCCCCCGGCCGGTAACACACATCAAAACTGTACATTCATTGTTCTATTCTCCACCTCTGAATTTTGTCGTTTTTTATTTTAACGTAATGACGAGTGTAAAGCATGAATGATACGGAGTTTGAAATGCGACCTTGATAGAAAAAAATGTCTCCATTTCTTCACTGATTCAACGATAGCCATTGCTTCTCTCTCTACGGAGGATTGCCGTTCCTCGTTTAGAGATAGTGTTCTGGAAAAGAAAACAACGTGTCTCTTATTAAGGGATTAAGTAGCGTATATAGCGATATCCGATGCATCTGTTTCAACCTCCAGTGGCTTTTTGTGGTCTACATTAGTAACAACCGCCATTTCTAGTTATTCTTTTCAAGCTTGAAATGTATGTTTGACTCTCTCAGGGAGTGGGAAAGTCATCTTGTGTACTAAATGATGGATCTTATCCAGTAAGCATAGTAGGAGAATAGACCTACAGCTCGACTTGTCCATTTAGGTTTTCGGGTGGAGGAAGATGACGCAAGGGCAGTAGTCTGTCGGGGTCTGCCTTCTTCTCATTATGGTAGACTTCATACCCTTTCAATTGTATTCTTGAACAAGAGTATGCACACTTTTCCTCATTAAGAGTTAGTCCATATTTTTATACCCAATTTAAGCAGATTTTTATTATGCTATTCTCTGTCCTTACCACAAATGGTGATTTTGTCAATATAAACATATGTACCCTCCAATGACACTTGTTCAATAAATTGTAGTAACCTAATGAAACACTAGAAGAAGACATGTCTTGATCCTAGGCTTGATTGAATAAGAAGAAGAATAAAAAGTTCACATTAACACAGTACACACACATACACGAGATGACCTGGACACCAAGACATTTAGACGCACAAGATCAGATCAGAGCACAACATACAAGAACATAATTACACAACAGATAGATAGATTGATTGATTGATTTATAGATATATTCTTCAAAATTCTCGCCATTTTTCCTGTTTTTAGTTTAGGATCGTTGAAATTATTAAGACTATTTTAAAGAATGCTTATCTTGAAATGTTATCTAGTTTACATTAAGTGACTTGGACAAAATTGTTACTAGATCGAGATTTTTTGTTTCTTCCAAAAGTGTGTTTGCATTTCTACATCTGTCGTCATTGTATCAGTATACACATTTATTATTAGAGATCACCGTATTATAAAGCAGAGAGAATGAAAGAAAATAAAAAAAGTTTTATAGCAGTAAGACATAAAGTAATGCTTGATCTAGATGGAAATTCTTAAACGTAACCAAATACCAATAATGACATTATATATTTGTTAAAAATATAATGCGTATTGAGCAAGATTAAATAATATAAAGTTAATCAATATTAAGAATACAATTTTAAATAACAAAAATATTAATATATCTACGCAACTTAGTAATAATGAAGTTAGCTAGTTAAACAATCATACAAAAATATATTTTGAGTGAAAATTTGGTAGGCCAGTATTGTGGGTGTTAATATTTTCACATTTGTCTTGAAAATATTTTACTTACATTAGATTTATTATTATTATTTTTGTTATGCTATAAAAGAAAAAAAGTTTAAGTACTGAATGGATATTCTACTTACCGTACTGACAGGCTGAACCAAACCAACCGTTACTGCAAGACGATCTAATGCAGTTACCATTAGAGTCACAAGGTCCATTACAACGACATGCGTATTTACAAGGTGGGGCGTAGTCAGAAATGTAACAAAAATCTGTTGCATAATAATTTTCTATTTATATATGACATTATTTCCATTTTTATTTTAATGTATTTCACATATTAAAGGAGAAACTTTTAAATTGTATAGAATATTAAAATGTTTTTCAAATTAATATATATGTATATAGTTATAGTTATAACTATGCCATGCGCACCGCCGTCCAGGCTAGTGCAGAATGTGCGCACTTCTAGAAACCAGACTAGGATGTTTACATTAAGAAGAAGTGAACTATTTCCGCCCAAGTCTAGAGCCGAAGTGAAAAGACTGTGCTAGGGACAGATGTTGTTATAATGTACTTGTGATGTCCTGTAAATAAACATCACTGCCTCCTTGAGTTGCCTCCC
Source organism: Biomphalaria sudanica (assembly GCA_036873155.1). NCBI lineage: Eukaryota > Metazoa > Mollusca > Gastropoda > Planorbidae > Biomphalaria > Biomphalaria sudanica. The sequence goes on along the minus strand of JAZGLO010005549.1, from coordinate 12,855 downwards.
TTAAGTTAATACATTGGTGTCAAAGTGGGATTGGGCAACTCAACGGAGGCCTTAGGTAAAACCTTTTTTAAAATGTCATCTATGAAACGTCTAGACGAGCTGGAATTAAAGAAACTGAAAGTAGAGCTCGAGTGGAGGCATCTGAAACGCTTTAAAAGGAAAAAAGACATTCTAATAGCTCTAGCTGATGAAGGTGAGGATCCCGAAACATATTTGTTTGAGTTGGATCCAGATATTGGCGAGCTTCTGAAAACTATGAATGACTCACTAAATAACATATACGACTCGATGCGTGAAGAAATGAAAATGATGGGGAACATGATGGGGAACATGATGGGGAACATGATGGGGAATAATGTGGATGAGATTGTATTAAAAGTGGAAGGACGAATAGACCAAATTGATAACAAGATGTCGCATGCGAAAGGAGGAATAGACTCGTTGATGAAAGAGCAGTTGCCTTTAGACTCGTTTGTGAAGAAGCAGTTGCCTGGCCAGATCATTAGCTGCACAAACAATGGTGAATGTTGCGCTTGGTATGTTGCGCCGTCTATGACTGTGTTGTGAGAAAATCTTGCGGGGGTGACTTTCAAGACAAGAAATCTGACAACGATTGCTGCGACGATCTCAACAGAATGTACCAAAGCCAGGGGAAAGGTACAGACAAAGAAACCAGCGAAGTCTGCTATGTACCTGAAGTCTTTTGTTACTAATGTATCTGAAACGAGTCAACCCGACTGGTATCAAGTTTTTTTTAGGTAGACTCTTAATATATAGCATCTATAAGATGGATATAAAAAGTCACCCTTTGGGTCAGAATCTTGTGATTTTACCATCAGAAAAGAGATACAAGACAACGATAGCAAAGACAAACAGGCAAAAAACTTTTTTGTTCCTCTGGCAGTTAAATCATTAAATAGAAACACTCTTAGATAAGACTTTAAAAACACTAAGAAGGAAATTCACATGTCAATTATGAGTGCGTCAGGTGTGAATTTACATATTTTTTAGTTATAATGTCTTGTTTTGTGTAATGCACAAATTGTTAGACGAATTTCCTTACTGACAATAAAGATTATTACTAATAAATCATACTTTTATTACTCATATTATAAGAGCCAACCCAATCAATGCAAAGTTATTTTGAGGTCAACAGTAGAACTTCAACAAAGATACATTTTCTACGCTTAAAAAAACACCATATTGTTCTACATGTAATCCGCCTTCAATAACCGTAAGCTGGTGTGAAGGCCCTTCCACTTATCACGTATAGGGAGACATTTTATATATACTGTTATAAATGTTGTGGCGTTGCGGATGGATAATCATGTGAGTTTAATCAGCTAACATAGATAAAAACAGGCAAGTGCAATGCCAGAGGTCAACCGAGATGATGCTTTAAGAAAGATTGTGTTTTGAACGCTATTCAGACTTCGGATTTTTTGTCTTATAGTCATTCGGAAGAGAGGGGGTGATGTTCTAATGATTTCTATAACACCTTACGGGATCCTACGTCTAAAGAGAGAAGGTGTCAGAGTAAGGACGGTTCAAAATTCATTATTAAGCCTATAAGCAGAGTAAGATTAAGCTGCGTTCCTAAATGTCGCTTGATGGAGGAAAATATGGTCACGAAGACTGAATAGTTTTATATATCTGATTTAAAAAGCTCACAGCTCAGCAGAAATAAAGCTGTCTAGAAGGAGCGGTATTAAGGCCTCACCAAGTGTCTTTTTGCCCTAACTGAAACAAAGGAAGACGCCTGGATGGTTCCTATAAAAGACAGCTGGAGAGAAGTCCTGAAAGTCACGGAACAAAAACAATGACCTAAAGAAGAAAGTAACCCAAAGGCAGGTCTCGATTTTAATTTTTTCATATTTGAAATCGAAATCATAGTCTTATAATATGTATATTTACTCTAAGAAATTAGGAAGTTAAAACAATTTCTGTGACAATTAACAATATTTCAGTAACAATCATAACAGATTTCCCGCGGCCTCTTGGAAATCTCCTGAAATTGCAAAATATACGAAAAAGTCCTGGAAATAACAGAAACGTATTAAGATCTTTTGAAAACTCAAAAAAATCTCCTGAACTATATAGACAAAAATTGGCACTTTGGTGTGTCATTCAATATAGAAAACGCCAATCCTACGAGCGGTATACAAAAACGGCATTATGCAATAACCGTAATTGTGGAATCTAATGAAAGAAGATTCTCGCGCCTCAAACTAATAATAATAATATTTTAATAAAATATAAGATAATATGTATGAATAACTCATATAAAAATATTTTTTAAAAAAATATAGACAGCTGAATCGAAGACATGTATATATATATATATATATATATATAATATAAAATATAAGAAATATGTATGCATAACTCATATAAAAATATTTACAAAAAATTATAGACAGCTGAAGTTTATAATGTTGTTGTTTTTTTACCTTGACATTGCATTAACTTGAAACTCATCAAAAGTAACCACAAAATCATTTTCATGAGGTTAAAATTCAAACTAAATAAAGCTAAACACAAACATAAATTTTTGTTATTTAGCTGATCGACTTTTATATCTGACAAGACACAGGCGTGCATGAGATAAACATCTACATTTTTTATTTCCGTTTTTGCGCATCCTGAGAAAACCAAGAAGTAATATCCACATGTTGCTTTAAAATATATTTCTGCTAAATATTTTTCATGTGTTATTAGAAGCAGCAGCTCTTCAACATTTATCCAGATTCTTATTAGTTAAAATAGTGTATCATTAACTCAATTTGTAAAAAAACAACAACCACAACAACAATAACAAAGTGAAACGAAAATAAATATAAAGCCTATATTAATCACCGTTTTATCAATTGGTTTGGATCAGTACTGGAATTTAACTTCTATTAGATCTATACCAACAAATATAAATCTGTGGCATTACAAATATTCTTTATTAATTGTTAAGTGTAGCGTCATTTCATGCTTTTAGATTTGTAAATGTGCCGTATTACTATGAGATATCTAGACCAGTTGAAAGGGTTTGAGGGAAAGAAAGAAGGTGTATTTGGGTGAAGGCTTTTTAAATACATTTATAAAAAAAAGGTGTATGACCTGAATTCGAAATTAAAGGCTAAGGCCCGATATACTAACGACTATGTCAGTGAAGCGCTTATGAAATTAAATGTTTTTATACTTATCTATTTTAATTTTCTTTTTTCTTTACAAAGTATTAAAATGACTAATTTAACTTAGGCTCAGCTAATCAGTCAAGTACAATTTCTTTCTCTTATTCGAGATACCAAACAAAGGATATAGCTTTTTATTGTGCAGTCTTTCCACCGTATGTCAATGATGAAATGTAAGCATCTTAGGTGAAAGCGCATAAGTAGTGTTAGTAGCTTCCTGTATAATAACCATGTCTCAGAATCATAAAGAAGGGTTGAGGTAACCACGGCTTGGCATAAATTGATTTTTGTAGGCATGAGAAGCGATTTATTTCGTTAATATCTAGCCTGAAGGCGTCCAAAAGCATTATTGGCTTTAGTCGGCGGCTGTCAACTTCACTTAATAGCCATGCGTCATTTAATATATATATAAATATATATATTATACAGAGCAGAATGTTTGGCGTATGCATGTATGTATGTATGTATGTGTGTATGTCACCGAATAGAAATAAAAACCGCTTGACCAATCTTGATAAAACTTGGCAGAAATGTTTCTTGGGTAGCAACTAAGACCGTAGTTTATGTATTGTGGCCCTAAAAGAAACTTAAAACCCTCAAAAAAAAGACCAACTCTATTACAGCTATAGTATTTTATGGATCTAGGCCATGTTTACTATGTTGACATGAGAAAGGATCAAAAGGATTTAGATCTAGATCTAATTTTAAGAAATACACTTTGCGCAGATATTTTTTTTTTACTTTGACACATGAAAATAGAAAAGTTCTATTGATTTCATTATATAATACGATTAACCTTATAATTTGTGTTTTAAAACCATTTTTTACATACATTCTATCTGTGACTACAGATTTCCTGACGAACATTCTTTCATTAGACTATACCGAATGGTTACAGTTACACATTAACACATTACTCTATTGCTAGATCTAAAACTCTAAGATGATAAACCTTTTCTTCGCAAAGATAGTTTTATGCTTTAACACATACAAAATATGTCTATTCATTTCATATTTTAATCAAATTAACACTCACATTTGTATTTTTTAAGCATTTTTCAAACATTTGTTCGCTGTTCGCTAAAGCTGCGAAGCCGTGTTGACATAGACCTACATTCATTCATGAAAAAATGTCACACATGCGCAGAACACGCGTTCACGCAGAAAAGAATGTACTCTACAAAAGCCAAATTTTTACTCTAGATCTAGATCTAGACTGTCTACCTCAAGATCTACCTTATACTTTAACACATGAACATACAAAATTAAGTCAATTCATCATACATTTTAATCAAACATATGTAGGCCAACAAGCAAATATTTTAATTTAAGAAAAAGGAATAAGCCCATTATCTATTTCGATTTGATAGCTTAATTCATACTATTTTTACATTGACACATTCGCTTTACTTATTACATTATTATTTCGTTTAATTGTTTACAAAACACACTCAGTGAATATATTTAAAGTAATACGCAAATAAAGACCCGCGGGACGCGGGTAAAATATGTCTAGTATATATATATATATATATATATATATATATATATATATATATATATATATATATATATATATATATATATATATATACATATATATATATATTGTTATAAACCTGGTGGTGGCACAGATGGGGGTAATGTGTGTGTGTAGTCAGCCGACGCAAATCGCCCCAGGCCAGAAAAAGACGAGTGGTCAACCGGACGAGTAACAACGGACAGTCGAGACGAGTGTCAACATGAAGGCTCGAGTAGGATCGACGTCGTGAACAGAGCTCAGGAGCGTCACGAGGGATGTAGTCATATGACCACCCAGAATGGTCGAGCGACTTTCGGCCCGGTTCTAGAAGGCCAGCAGGGACCCTACATAAAGAGCGAAGGTATCAGAGACCAGTCAGTCACAACTTCCCGATCTGCAGTTCGTTACAACAAGTCCGAGGTGAGACAGAGAGACCAGTGCAAGAGTTGATACGACGGAGAGATATTTGTACAGTCTTGTGTTACATGCTGCAAATTGTACAGTATTGGCTGTTATTTATTGACATTAAACTATTACGTTACTTTGAAGCCCAGAGTTGTCAAGTTCTTTGAGTAGGTGGTGTCGTTTGTTACAATTTGCAGCGAGCCTGGATAGGAAGATCCGTAACACTGGTGACAGAAGTGGGATCTGCAATGGCTACTACGAAAACGCTAGGCCAACTCCTTGTGAAGGAACTGAGGCAAGAGCTATGTAATTGAGATCTGAAGACGAGCGGAAACAAAGAAACGTTACAAGCACGCCTTCGGGAAGAACTGGTGAAGGAAAAAGAAGATCTCGACACATATCTTTTTTAAGTCGAACTGGACTTGCTAGAACAGATGGCAGCTATGCAGGGACAGATCCAGCTATGCAGGGACAGATGGCAGCTATTCAGGGACAGATGGCAGCTTTGCAGGGACAGATCGCCAGTAGCAAACAGGAGCAGATGGCAGCTGTTCGTGAGGAGATCGGTTCTATGCGAGAAAAGATGAACTCGGGGCAAAAAAGCACCGATGCCAAGATAGATGTCATCGCCTCGGGAATCAAAACCGAGATATTGGCTATGAACCAACGCTTACATGCTGTGAAGGAGAGAATCACCACCATTGACGAACAGATGAATCAGAGGGTCGACGAAGTGGAGAAGGCAATCGAAGAAATGAAAACGCAAATTCACTGTAAGCACACTAATGCACCGGAAGCAAGTATGACGTCATTGGTGCCTGAAAGCTCCGGAAAATTGAAGCCCCCGTATTTGATGGTTCCGTGTCCTGGTCAGTGTACAAGAAGCAATTTGACGCAGCGGCTAAAGTTAACAGACGGAACAGTGAGGAAGAGAAAGCAACTGCCCTTGTGTTATCTCTAAGAAGAAAAGCCTCCGAATTGCACCAGTCTTTACCGAACCAGCAAGACTTCGCCGATCTCGTCCAAGCTATGGAACTTCGATACGGGGATGAACATCTGCAAGAAGTTTATCGAGTGCAACTGAAGACCCGACAACAGCGCCCCGATGAAACACTACAGGAGCTAGAGACAGACATCAAACGCCTCGCACATCTAGCCTACCCAACCGCCGCACAAGATTTTCTGGAAGTCATTATTACAGACGCTTTCATTGATGCCCTTCGAGACCCGGAGTTAAATAAAGCCACCAGAGTTAGCGGTAAACGTAAGGCCAGTGATCCCTCGTATTAGCTCTCTTATATGAAACCGCCAAAGACGCATCAGGGAGCACTCATCAAGGCAAAATGTTAGAAGTCAAAGAGGAAGAATTTACACAACTTTTGAGAAGGGTGACAGAGGCACTAGATGAACGACGAACAAACCAGATACCAGAAAGTCAACCTAGGGCTCCTGTACGATGCATGAATTGTGTTGAACTCGGTCACATACAAAGAAGCTGCACTAGAAGATTGCCACAAACCGGAAGCCATCACAGATCAGAAAGGTATGCACGACCAAGTTCCCGGGGCTACCAGGGAAACTAGCACACGCCGGCTTCAAGGGGCGGAACCTGGCGACACAGAGAATGAGAGCCCCTGCAACCATCATCCCGGTCGCCGTGCTAGGGCAAAGTAAGAGTCTAAAGGTCATCGGGAAAATTGGATGTCAGAACAATCACTTCCTCGTAGATACTGGTGCCTTACGATCAGTCATTTGGACGGATAAAGTGGACAATAGCAAGAAAACGCCAGTTAGGGCTTATTCGTTGAAACCAGCCAGTGGAGAACTGATGCCCATAAAAGGCCTGATCGACATAACAGTCGAGTTCGGGAATCAGTCCTTCAAACACGAATTCCTAATTGCTGACGTCATAGATGACTGCATAATAAGGCTCAGCTTCATGCTGAAATATGGCTTTTTCATGAATATCGGCGAAGGCACTTTACAATGTGGGGAACTTGAAGTACCCATGCATGGTGTCGAGAATGAAGAAGATGGCCGAGTCAGAAGGGTTAAATTGATAGAAAATACAACATTGCCTGCTAAGTCGGAAATGATCATTTGGGGGAAAATTGAGGACGACTATCCCAAAACAAGAACAGCGCTGGTAGAAAGCTTGGACACCAACCATAATGGGATAGCAGTAGGAAGGAGCGTCAAGTACCTAGGGCACATCGTGTCAAAGGAGGGAGTCAGCACAGACCCGGATAAAGTTGAAGCCTTATATCCATGAGTTAAGAAGCTTTCTTGGACTCTGCACGTATTACAGATGTTTCGTGCTTAATTTCTCTAGCCTGTGTAGTGCCCTTCATCAATTGACAGAACCGAAGCGGCCGTTTATTTGGACAACGGAATGTCAAGAGGTCTTTGAGAGACTAAAAAAGGCTCTTGTTTCATCACCCATTCTGGCCTACCCGATACCAGGCGAGACGTTCATACTTGACACCGATGCGAGCAATACCGGAATAGGCGCTGTCTTATCCCAAAAGGTAGATGGAACTGAGAGGGTCATAGCTTACTTTAGTCGGAGCTTGTCCAAAGCCGAGAGAAACTACTGTGTCACAAGACGTGAGCTACTGGCAGTTGTGGATGCCATACAACATTTTCACAAATACTTATATGGGCAGAAATTTATCATTAGGACAGATAACGCTGCTCTACAATGGCTGTTGTCATTTAAAAGTCCGGAAAAACAAGTCGCCAGGTGGATTGAACGTTTGCAAACCTATGACTTCAAGACACTGCACCGAAAAGGACAAACTCACCAGAATGCTGACGCGCTGTCTCGACGATCTTGCAGAATGGAATGTAAATACTGCAGCAAGGTTGAAGAAAAGGAAGTTATCATTGAATGTCAACATCTTGGGGTACAAGCTTCAGGGTCATGGTCCGACGAAAGAATCCGAGAAGATCAGTTAAAAGATGAAGACCTGGCTCCCATTCTGCTTATAAAGGAAGACGGACAAAGACCAGAATGGCATCACCTTTTCTGATAAAGGAGCTACTATTAAGGCATATTGGGCGCAATGGGACTCACTGACATTCAACAATGGAGTTCTCAAGAGGGTCTGGGAAACGGCAGATGGGACATGCAATCCTTTACAGCTGTTGTGGGTCACATTTAGGTGACAACAAGACCTTTGAAAAAGTACTCCAGCGGTTTTACAGGTTCAGCTACCGGGATGATGTAGAAGAATGGTGCCGAAGATGGGATGCATGTTCAGCAGCAAAGGGCCCGCAAAGGAGAACGAGGGGACGTATGCAGCAAAAAAACGTCGGTAATCCCTTCGAAAGAATAGCGATCGATGTAGCCTTGCCATTTCCTGAATCCCAGAGAGGAAATAAGTACGTTCTAGTAGTGATAGACTATTTTACTAAATGGCCTGAAGCGTATGTGATATCAAACCAAAAAGCCACCATTGCGGAAACACTTGTGGAGAATTGGATTAGCCGGTTCGGTGCTTCCAGGGAGTTACACTCCGACCAAGGCCGAAACTTCGAATCCAAGATCTTTCAAGAGATGTGACAGATACTCGGCATCGAAAAGACACGCACAACCCCTCTTCACCCCCAGTCAGATGGAATGATGGAATGATTTGACCAAACATTGGAACAACATCTGTCGAAAGTCGTCGATGAACGTCAAGAGGACTGGGACACCTACATCCCAATGTTCATTATGGCATATAGAGGATTGATTAACAGCACCACCGGTTACACTCCAGCAAAGATGTTGTTCGGCCGAGAGCTGCAACTACCGTGTGACTTGCTATTCGGGATTCCGGGAGATGTGCCAGCCTCTTCGACAGACTATGTCGCAAATCTCCGAAAACGGATGGAGAAAACTCACGCTCTAGCCCGCAGAAACATCAAGATCAACAGTGACCAGATGAAGACAAGGTACGACAAACGGGCCAATGCCGCTGGGTTTTATGAGAACGATCTGGTGTGGCTGTACAACACACAAAGACGAAAAGGCAAGTCCCCAAAGCTTCAAACAAGCAGGGAAGGACCCTATCGCGTAATAAAAAGAATCAACGATGTCGTGTATCGAATACAGAAGAGCTAAAGGTCCGAACTGAAGGTCGTCCACATCGACAGACTCAACAAGTACTACGGTGAAGCTGGATCTACCCGGGACGGACAGATCTAAGGAGTGGGCAGTGTTATAAACCTGGTGGTGGCACAGATGGGGGTAATGGTGTGTGTGTAGTCAACCGACGCAAATCGCCCCAGGCCAGCGATAGACGAGCGGTCAACCGTGACGATTTACAACGGTCAGCCGAGACGAGTTTCAACATAAAAGTTCGAGTAGGATCGACGTCGTGAACAGAGCTTAGGAGCGTCACGAGGGACGTAGTCATATGACCACCCAGAATGGTCGAGCGACGTTCGGCCCGGTTCTAGAAGGCCAGCAGGGACCCTATATAAAAAGCGAAGTTATCAGAGACCAGTCAGTCACAACTTCCCGATCTACAGTTCGTTACAATTGCTCAGTACAAGTCCGAGACGAGACAGAGAGACCAGTGCAAGAGTTGATACGGCGGAGAGATATTTGTTAAGTCTTGTGTTACATGCTGCCAATTGTACAGTATTGGCTGTTATTTATTGACATTAAACTATTACGTTATTTTGAAGCCCAGAGTTGTCAAGTTCTTTAAGTTGGTGGTGTCGTTTGGTGCAATTTGCAGCGAGACTGGATAGGGAGATCCGTAACAATATATATATATATATATATATATATATTATATATATATATATATATATATATAAAGAGAGAGAGAGAGAGAGAGAGAGAAAGAGAGAGAGAAAAAGAGAGAGAGAGATAAATAGATAGATGGATAGATACAGATAGATATATACATTGTTGCAATGGCAATGAGTAATTGTGCGCAAATATCTGTTAACTCTCGTTGACTCTCTCAATCTAAAAATGTGTTTACGTCCAACTAGGCTATGTGAGGATGTGGAAATTTGTTTGTTATGTTTAACATCACATGGAATAAATTCTTGCGATTGGGAAATACACATGCTCCAATGCCTACGAACCCTCGTTATCTTATCTTATATGATACAGACGTTACTTCAAAAAAGAAGATGATAACGTCCTACGCAGTCATGCACTTAGTCATGCATATTAACCAATGACTTAAAGACTAATGTTATGTAGTGGACTTATGTTTTTTTTTCTTTCGTTGTCATATAGAATGACTTCTTTAAGTGAAAGGCTGTAAGAACTCGTTGCATCCACCAATGATTATTAAACCTCTTTAACTTCCTCATATTAAAAAGAGACATTTTTAGCGGCCCCCATAAATGGGAAATACAGCTACTTGTTTTGTGTAATCTTTGTGTTTTAGTTGGTCCGTCATTTATGATCTAAAAGATCGATAAAATTTAAGTATTATAAGTAGATTGTTCCGATTTTTTTTAACATGCAAATGTCAAAAGAGCAAACAAATCTAGCAATCAATAATAGGTATTTCTAGATATGTTTTTAAATTAAAAAATGTTTATGTTTTTAATCAACAAAAAGACGACTAGGACACTTAGTATCCATGATAGTTTAATGCTTGTTTTTTTTTTCATTTCAAAATATAAGAGCGTTAATACACTTTTGAAATGGCTTAGTTGACAAATTTACATTAAATTTTTTTTTTGGCTTAAACGTGGAAATTATTGTCTTTAATGTGTTGCTTTGGATTTATTTTTGTTAATAAAAAAGCAATATGGATGCTTGTACAACGCGTATCTGTCAGTCTAACTCTAAGACGTGCAAGAGTGATGATAGTAGAGTTAGTATATTATCTGATTCTTAGTTCTGTATTCATCCAGAGATACTTTGTTTTATATGTTTCATATGTTTATTCAGAGTTAAATATAACTTACTTCCTAGTCCAATTCTTCCGCAGGACGAGGAGGGATGGCAGCCTGAAGTTATGAACAAGGGACAATCAAGAAGTCCGTAAGTCAGTGCAGCATGCACAGTCCTACTACAAGTGTCGTCATGTAGATCCATCGTACTGTAAGTCTTGTATTTTCATTTTGTTTAAACTTTTTGTCGGTTTATTAAAATTATCATTTTATATAATCAAGCATTACTTTTTTTTCTTTTTTTTTGACAACGAAAAATTGTTGAAGGAATACATTAGCTATACATCAAGGATCTAGATATTTTTTATAAACACTCGACATAAGACATATCAGATTATGTACATTTTATAGCATGCATAAGTAGTCAACACCATTCAGGATGTAAAAATATTTGAAGTGTTAATATACAATTTTCTAAATTTTCAAAAACTAGAATTGTTATCTTTTCAGTCCTTGCGATCTATTTTGTTTCAATCGATCACGGTTTACGAGGGTGTCATACGACCAGCACAACGACTAACTGCTTTAATATTTTTTCGAGTAATGTCTGGTACAAATTAGAGATGAATGCACTCAAAAGCGTCCGAAATATCCTAAAATTGAGTCCTAGTGTTCACAAGGATTCGAACCCGGGACACTGGTTCTGAATCCAAGCGCTTATATTACTTTTTAATTAACCTTTTTTTTTGCTTCATCATACGAATGACAGAATGCGTGTAAAAGAAAGAAAGAAAGGAATGAAATTAAGTAAAAAAAAATAGAATGGAAAAGATAAATTTTAGTCACTATGAAAAATAACGGACACCATGTCAAAGTTGCAGAAAAGAGTGTGGGACTACATATCGCTGACTAACAATACTAGAGCACTAGTCTACAGGACCTTTGTGATGAGCACTTTGCTATACGGAAGTGAAACATGGTCAACCTACTCATGGCAGAAAAAAAAGCTGATTGTCCTCCAACTCAGATGCATAAGGCGGATGTTTAAAATAAGGTGGCAAGAAAAGATAACCAATGAGGAAGTGCTACGAAGTGCCTGTGCAAGGACATCCGCTCTGTTATCAGCAGCAGACGACTTGGCTGGCTTGGCCACGTTTGTAGAAGGCCAGAAGGTAGACTTCCACAAGATATTCTATTAGGCGACCTAATACAAGGCACGAGAGCCGCTGGTCGCCCACTTTTACGGTTAACAGATGTATGCCAACGCGAAATGAAGCTCTTCAAAATCGACACAAGCAGCTAGGAAAAAGTAGCGCTGGATAGATCCACACGGAGAGAGAGCATAAAGGAAGGGTCTTGGACTGCAGATGACATACACAATAGTAGCAGAAAGAAAGGAAAAAATGCAACGGCGCCTAATGATTACATATGCCCAACCTGTGACCGCAGCTGTGTATTAAGGATTCGCCTCTTCAGTCACACAAGAATTGCAAAGGGAAAAGATCGTCTCTCGAGACGTAAAATGCCACAGATTTAAAATAAATTTGTGTATATGAGTATGTTTCTACTAATTGGTTTCATTTTTATTGACTAGGGAGTTGACTTTGCAATATTGGGTTTTGCTTCATATGATAGTGTGTACATAGAATTACGTCATTACTACACCATATAGTATTTTATTACGTTTTTATATAACTAAGCGTAAATCCTTAACACTATACTTTATTTGACCAATCTTATAATCTAAACTACAGATATTTCTTTAAAAGAAAAAACAATGATTACTTTCTAAAAGTGTTCCTGAATCAATCTAGTCTATGACTTAAACTCTGCCATGTCGTTGTTTTCCTGGCTGACTCAGGCAACACATTACATTCTTTAATAGCACTAAGA
>JAZGLO010005548.1:0-355562 GCA_036873155.1 Biomphalaria sudanica | reverse complement strand
AAGTAGGTCTTCTCATTTATATGTGTGTGTGTATGTGTGTTGAGGATGCACAGGATAGTCGCTCCGTCTCCTGTCTTATATCCGGCCATTTTTCATTATCCGACTAAATCCAGCTCCAACCGAATATCACCGCAGCATAGTTAATCGAATATTATATTTTAGTATCTGTCTAGTGGTGCAGGTCTATCTTTCCTCATTCATTAAGTTACCCCATTACATTAAGCTTATAAGATAGTCGATCACATTTAGACAACATGTTGACACTGCCTAGAGGTCATCTCTTATGAGAAAACTGAGTTTGCTTACTTAGAGATAAATCTCAAATAGAATGCTAGAGAACACGACACACCCCTACTAGCGCTTGACTTTATCCCACACAAACACAAACTATGAGTATATAAATGTATTTCATTAGTAATAGTAACTAAAATAAATTTTAAGATTAAAATTGTACTGACTTTTAACTTAAAATAAAGATTTAGAACGCTAAATGTTAATCACCAGTTTAGAAAAAGAGTTAAACTAAACTGAACACATAATTAAACTATGATAACTTTTCATTTGTGTATTGTTTGTTTTGTTTTATATATACATTCTTGCACAATAAAATAAAACACATGTTTCTGTGTGGGTGTATATTCTTGCTTTGAAGTAAAAACTGTAAAAAAGGTTATATTCATTTTTAGCACGCCCGTAAGGAGAAAGGCCAATATTAGGTTTGATCAAAATCTGTCATACTCAGATCTCAGAAACTAGAAGAGAAATGAAAATAATATTTCACCATGCAGCGCTGCTTTCAAAATTTAGGTACATTGGCTAGATTTTGTTTTCTAAAAGCGAACCGTTTAGTTAATAAAATTAATTATGCAACCGATTTTTACATAAAAATACACCAATTCTAAAACAATCACATAAATTAAGGAGGGTAATGTTTCAATGTGTTAACAAAGAAAGATATTTTTACGTGTATTTTCAGTATTACTAAGTCAAATATATTTATATAAATGTACAAGAAATGTTCACAACAATTATAAACATTAGTTAAATGTGTTTTTTCTGATAAACAAGCGGCTATAATAAAAAGGAAACATTTATGTTTGTTTATAAAGGCTAAGAATGAATATTGTATTTAAATGTCACGCACATTTTTTAAAATGGAATTTTTTTGCAGCGACTTTCGTGCAGTAGCATTCATAGCTACAGCAAGACATAGTACTTTACTAGTTCCCTCAAAAAGTTTCAAATAGTCAGATTTTATTTATATTTTGTTCAGGATAAAAGTCACTTTCTTTGTACATTTTGTGTGTTATTCGGTCTAGATTAAAAAAAAAAACAAAAAAAAAAACAAACACTAGAAGCTATTAGAAACTGATTTAATCTTTAATTTTCCTTCCTTTTAAGTATTGATTGTTCTGGAGTTAGTTTGTGAAAAACAAATCAATGCAAATAACCTGTTGTTGTTGTTGTTTTTTTCCTCAAACTTATTTTAATTTAATATAAAATGTTGAAACGTTTCAAAATGTATTCTCAATATTTTTTTTTATTGAATATAAATACTAAATATAAAATCTCTATACTGACTTAAATTGTATAACTATAAAGTTGTTCCGGATATTGCTTTGTAAAAATAAATTACGTCATATAATTGTTTCAAATCGCATAATTGACTTATATAACACATACATTGTTGAACAATACCTTACTTTAGTTAAATTATCAATATCAAATTGTTCCGTATTTTCATCTTAAGACAAATGTATGTCAAATGATTTTCTTTTTAAAAAAATATCGACAATAGGTTGTTCAGAATTTTAAAATAAGAAAGTAATTTACTAGAAACAATTATTGAAAATCATTTTTAAGACTTATTTCACTTTTTTTTTTGCTGACACATTACAAAAGACTTTCTTTCAACAAAGAATGTTCAGGATTTCGTTTTGAAAAAAAATCGACCTACATGACTTTAATAGTCTTACAAATCGGCGACAAAGTGTTCCGAATTTATTCATAAAAACTCTACTAAATAACTGTTTGAAATCCCTTTTTTAATCAATAAAATAAATAATTTTCTTGGTAACACGTCGACAAGCACTCATTTACAAAATTGGTTGTTCCGGATTTTTTATGAAAATATTTTAACTCTATTTCTTTAAAATCGCACTACATGTAATTTTCAAACTAAAACGTTACAAAATGTATTTTATCGTTTATATTATGTTTCGGATTTTTAAAACAAAGTATGTTATGAAAATCTTTTCACAAGGCTATGGTACATCTAATTTTCATACTAGAGCATCCCGAAAAATTTAATTAACGGTATTTGATTGGTCTGGGATTCTCCAACATCCGGAACAATCCATCGTAGATTTTTATAGCTATTGCGATGTCTCGGGAGGAAAATTAAGGGTAAATAAGATTTTCAATAGCTTTTAGTCTTTTTTTCGGATATTAACATAACGGACAGTCATATTGACAGGTAAAACGCACGAAAAAGGCGGCCTTAATCTTGATTTTTGTTTACCTTTGACGTTATATGGAATGAAAACTTTAAAGGAAATGCTTCTAGAACTCGGCGAATCAATGTTTATTAAACTTCACCAAGTTTCTCGTATTAATAATTGACATACTAGCTAGATTTAATCTAGATTTTTTTTACACTAGATCTAGATTTTTTTCACTAGATCTCGATTTCTGAAGGATGGCCTTTATGTTTTCTAAAATATATTATCATTTCTTTAGTTTTCTAATCTTTTAAAATTAGAAAGTTATCTATACACCATTGGTAAAAAGTGTTAATTTTTTTAATGATTTAGATTTTCGTCAATAAGGCCGATGATTGCCGTGTTGCTGGGAGTGTCAGTTGATTAGTTCTGAATGTCATATGGGTATATGGTATACAATACTGGTGACGGGACGCACCCCTGCGGCACTCCAGTGCTAATCTCTCTTGTGCCTGACACATGCCCGTTCACTTTTACTTATTCTGGGATTTTGATAAGAAAGTTTAGAATCCAAGCTTGTATGTATTTGTTAACGTTCAATGCAGATAGTTTTTGTATATCTAGATCTAAAATATACATTTGGAATAATGTAGCTGTAATTAGGTAAGATTTATGCACAAAAAATATATCCTAGATAATCTATTCATTAACTGAATGCAACATTAAATTTAAAAGTAGTAGATTAGTTTTAGTATATTATAACATTGCAATATTGAACAAGACGTATGGAAATCAAAATCTACACTTTAAGTCTATACATTGAAATTCTACATCTTGATCTGGTCTATATCAGTTTAAAAAAGATCTAGAAATTTTAGATCTAGACTCTTAAATGATTTTAATTAGAATATAAATCCAGATCTAGATACACGGTAATAAAAATCTAGATCTAGTTTTAAAAATCTAGAGTAGATCTAAATCAAGATATCATTCCTTTTTTTAAACGCGAATCACATATTAAGGCTTAATAAACATTACTATACCGAGTTCTTTTAGCATTTCATTTGAAGAATTAATTCCATATGACGTCAATGAAAAATAAAACATTACGTCACACAGCCTAGACTAAAAAACACCTTCATGAATACGAGCCAGTTATCGAGTGTTCATCGACATTGGTGCACCAAGTGCTTTCTTTTAGCATTTCATTTTAAAAATTCATTTCATATGACATCAAAGGAAAAAAACACACTACTTCACACGTCATAATAATAATAATTTTATTTATAAAGCGCTGTTAACAAACAAAATATAGGATCAAGGCGCTGTAATAACATTACAAACACTAACACGACAGCTGAATGACAGTTAATCTAAAAAAGTTTTAAACAGATAGGTCTTAATGTTCTTCTTTAAAGTGGTGTAGCATGTTGTCTGTCTGAGATCAATGAGGAGTGAGTTCCAAACCTTTGGTCCGTGAACTGAAAAAGCCCGCAGACCGTAGCTTTTGAGGGAGAAACGTGGCACTTCTAAAAGCGTTGAGTCCATTGAGCGCAGGGCTCTCTGGTGGACATATGGAGTAATCAGTTCTCTAAGGTACAAGGCCATCTCATTGTTACATATACACTGATGACAAATCGATTCTCTCTTTCACGGGAAGCCAATGGAGCGTGCGCAAGAGCGTAGTAGCAGAATCTTTCCCCGGTGGCATTCACTTACTGAAAGTCGGCCATCTACTAATAAAATAGATGCTAGCGTTCGTACAGCTGCATTTAAATAAAGTCTTATTCACTACAGCGTTTTACTCGAAGAAAAAAAGTTAAAACATGTTTAACAAATTGTGTTATATATTTAAGCATATGGTGAAAATAAAACAATGGATGGTTTTGTGCTCGAAATGCTGGACAGTAACAACGCAACTCTGTATCGATACCAAGATGATTCAAATTCATCAGCACTTTATTACTCCGTGCTAATCAAGGAAGGAGGCTATTTCGCTGCTAGAGTCAGTCGGCAACAAAAGGCCTCTCAAGAGTTTGCTGCATCTATAGATCTCAATGAATTTGAAGCATATGGAGGTATTTATAACTTGTATTTTTTAATAAAAATGATACTATCTCTCTCCTCTCTCTCTCTCTCTATATATATATATATATATATATATATATATATATATATATATATATATATATATATATATATATATATGTGTGTGTGTGTGTGTGTGCGTGTAGAGGCGCCCCACGGAAATACCATTCTTCAAATACCAGCTTAGGCGTCAACTTTCCTTGGCTGAGAGCACCTGGTTGTATGCGGCCTCAGAACGAGACAGCTGGAGGTCACTTACAAAAGCCGCGGGATATACATTTGAGACTAAAAGAAAATCTGCTGCGAATGACAAACGAAGACGGCGAAAACAAAACCTAATACGACAACGTGCATGTGGAAAAATATGTAGGTCACAGCTGGGACTGCGCAGCCTTGGGAAATACTGCAATCTTCACTAATCTTCGGACTCGAAGACTAGCCTTCTTATTATTATATATATTTATATATACATATACACTTGTTACATATATATATATGAGAATAAAAAAGAGCAGTGTTTCTCAACCTTCGGAAAAAAAAGAAAACGTCATGTTAAGGCCTTTCTCTTGCAAGCTTCGATCGGGGTCTGTGGGAGCGCTGTAAGATTTCCCAGTGGGGTTCTGACATCTACAGCTCATTATTTATCAGTGGGGTTGGGGCAAAGCCCCGACGCCAAAAGCTATTTCTTGCATTTTTCACTGAAGAAACGCATTCTCCTGACATTTATAGCTCATTATTTATCAGTTGGGTTCGGGGCGAAGCCCTGCCGCAAAAAGCATTTTTTTGCATTCTTCACTGCATAAACACATTTTCCCTGCATCTACAGCTCATCATTTATCATTGGGGTTAGGGGCGAAGCCCCTACGCAAAAAGCGTTCTCTTGTATTCTTCACTGCAGAAACGCATTCTCCTGACATTAATAGCTCATTATTTATCAGTGGGGTTCGGGTCTAAGCCAAATCACGAAAAGCGTTTTCTTGCATTCTTCACTGAAGAAACGCATTATCTTGAACTAAAGCTAATTATTCTTTCTATTATAAAGGACCTTCTGAATGATGTTGAAAACTATTCTAATATATTTTTTTAGGCACTTAATACATTGCAAATATAACCGATTTGTTCCTTGAAAAGATAAGATACCCCACATCTTTAGATTAAGGCTTTAAGAATCGACGCCGAAAAAAAATTATTCGATAAATAATATTTAAAAATTTTGTTTGAATTATAACTTTTCCAAAGCAAAGTCTTTCTTAAAAAATTAAGATAATTTCATGTGAAATTACATAAACTCTGTCTGGAAGGGGTAGGGGGTGATAGAGTGAAAATAATTAATTTGGCATTAAAGAATATGGTTAGGGCGACTCGATATAAGAATTTAATTTTTCAGCATGTATAAATTATATAAGTGACAGATTTTTTTTTTTAATTTTGTAATTTCTTAACTAAAATACAAAAAGAAAAAGTATTGGTTTGTCCCATGGGGGAAGGTGATTGCATGTATCGCCCCTCCCACCTGGTACAACCATTTTTAATTTGTATTTACTAATGATAAAATTTGAGATTAGTTTGGGGTGCGACATAATATACAATGGGTTCACGTAGTTTATATTATATACATAATCAACTAATTTTTATTCACATACAATGATTTCTCCATAAAAATAGGACCGCACATGCAATCGCCCCCCCCCCTTACCCCACCGAATCGGCAAAAATACCTAAGGGAGAGCGTCATAATATAAAATTTATATATTAATTCAACTAATTTTGTTCACAAACTATGATTTCTCCGAAAAGTAGGACCGCCCCCCCCACTCAAAGGTTTTAGGTGGGAAGGGCAGTAGAGGTATTCGATCCCCACCCCATCGGCCAACAGGAGAACGACATAATATAAAGATCGGTTAAAATACCAATAACAAGTTTTAATCATATAGATATTCAATTGATTCTGTAAGCAAGCTGTGATTTCTACATATAAATTGGACAGCCCCCCCCCACTCAAAAGTTTAGGGGGGGGGCGGAATTGATGCCATCGCCCCTTCCCGGCCCCACCATATCGACAAACATACTAGAAAGGGGAGGGGGCGAAATAATCTAAAAATAGGTTCAAATATAAATAATTAGTATATATTATTAACATAAGTAATAAATTCGTATACAAATTGTGTGATTTCTATACTAAAATTCGTCCATCCCCCCCGGGCGAGTGTGTGGGGGGGGGGGGCAATCGCCCCTACCGCCCCCCCCCTGGATCCGCCAGTGTTCTCAACACAACAAAAAAAAGATTTGACCATAGCACTCAATGAATGCTGTAAGCGTTAGAGTTACTATATAAAAAGGCTACTCACCATTAAAGTATTATAATATAATTCATAAACATTCATCTTTTTTTTTTTGCAGTTTAATAAGGCACATACTATTTACGAACTTAATGTATATTGATTTTTTATGGAGTTTTGGAAGAGAAACAATAAATTTAATTAGCCGTGGTATATTGGTTATTGTATTTTAAATGTGTTATGCATTGTTCACATTTACATTGTGGAGAGCCGAGTAGGTGACTTTTAATTGGATAAATAATGTAATAGATATGGTGCGCAAATGTTTAATTGGGGTCTATTGTTTATGATTGTAAAGAAATGCTCATTTTATATTCCAGTCAGTGTAAGCAATCTATGAATATCGAAAATACCTACATTTCTAGACACCAGGTTAAAGCATGGACTTTGTAACAAAGTTTAATTCCGCACTTTTCCTTAATCGCCTTGAAAGAAGAGTTGACGCAGAAAAGTTTAAATATAAATGTAAAATATATCTTAAAGTTTAAATATTATAATATTTTAGTATCAAAATATATTATTCAACTGTATAATACAAATATGTTAATTATACAAAGCTATCTAAATATTTGCTGGGAAAAAATTACTTGACCTATTATAATTATTATTGACACTATACCTTCTCCGAGATAATATTTAATTCATATATGTGTTTACGCAGCGTTCCAGAACCACCTCATCGTGGTTGCCAATTGAACAACTTGCGCTATCTATGGTGGTCAAGGGTATTGGCTGCTCGCAATTAAGGGGTTATGTCCAGCCCTTACCCCTTGGGGCCCGTGGCAATGGTGACCAAGAGACTTAACTGGATGTGCGGACAGAAACAAGGGGGTTGCTCAAGTACTGTCTGGCTGATTCAAGGCTCTCTCCAATGGGCATTGCCGGACTGACTGACTTGTCCTTCGGGGGCTATTTCGGTAGCCTAGCAGCGACCATGATCTAGCAATATTTAGTCCGTCCCCTGTAAGGTCTAAGAGGAACGCATCGTTACAGTAGCAGTTCCGATAATGGATATATAAAAACATCCTTAAGAAACCACTCCTCTTTGTATGAAATTTCTCGCCATACAGAGATATTGACACATTTTATATGCTCGCATGCATTGACACTCAAGTTAATCACATCATTTTTTATAATTTATTAAGTTCGCCCTAATTATTTTCACTTTTATGCTTTCAATTTTACCACCATACCTCACCTTTTCTATTCTCGCTCGACCGAATCCGGCTAGATGGTTGACTAAATTTAAGCGTAAACAAGCCTAATAAGATATTGAATATAAAAGGATATCCAGCGTTTAAATATTTCCATACTAGCCAAATTTCAATTGTACAATATATTATTATATATTTACCACTTCTTATTGGCGGCTTTTGTTTAGAACTCTTGTCAGAAAGCATTTTATTTTGATAGTCAAATGTACTTCTGTACTCATTTGTAAATATGATTCTTATTTATCAACCATTTGAGTTTTTCGACTCTGAAATTTGTATGTTTACTTTTTCTTGTATTTTATTCTGGATTTTATTCTAGGAATAATCTCAATGATATTTTGCTTGCATCTTATGTTCACCTTTATATCATGTTTAATCTTTCCATAAAATCAATTTGTAACATTTGTGACGATACGAAGCTTGCATGCAAAAGTTCATTTGAGTTGTTCCCAGCAAACCTTGAGAAACTTTAATTTTTAACTTAAAGAATTTTTTCAATGTCCACCCGTACTTAATTTCTTTTCGGATTTATCTCCCCTCGCACTGTTTCTCACGGGAAGAATCTCGACATAAAACATTAACTAGCTCCTCTAGGGCTAACTAGTAATTTTTGACCGCTGTACAGGTGACCAGCACACAATGGTCGCGGTACCAGCGCTACACGCAGCGGCTTAATAACTTTTCACTCCTAATTCCCCCCCCCCCTCGCTGAATACGCATCGCTCTAAGAATAGCGTTGCATTCGGACTGGACAAATGCATATTCGCCTTAGTCCCTACTCTCACGGTAAAGGCCATAAATCTGACCTGACGCCTGACATCTCCGGTACATCGATACATGTGAGAAAATCAGCTAGATTTCTTCCCCACCCGTTAAACGAAATGCCCCAACTATATATAGAGAGAGACCCAAGCATTCTAAGTTAGACCCGCTAGGATTCACACAGTCTTCTCTGTTAGGAAGTTTAGTTGTGAGGTTTCATAAGGGACAAACGGCCTAGTTGCTACCCCTGATTGCTACCCCTGGTTGCTACACCCGATTGCTATAACTACCAGGTCTCCACCCAAAGCTGTAACCGGAGCAGACCACACCAGATACACCCCCCCTCCAATTATATACCTGTTAGCAAGAAGGCATTGCCTACTGTCATTGGCCTTAACATATTGCCCAAAGTCAACAGTGCCTTATACTGCCCAGTATCATCTGCCCAGTACCCGGCCCAAACTGTCCATACCCAATAGCTATTGCCTAATGCCGACTGATTAGAGCAACCTTCGCTGCAGAAGACTAACTGGTGTTAAGTTAGCCCGGCTCTCTACGAGCTAGAGATCACAGCTGAGAGATCACCCCACTACAACTTAAACTGCAGCACCAACCCTCTCTACTGCTAAACAGGCA
Organism: Biomphalaria sudanica; assembly: GCA_036873155.1. Taxonomy (NCBI): domain Eukaryota; kingdom Metazoa; phylum Mollusca; class Gastropoda; family Planorbidae; genus Biomphalaria; species Biomphalaria sudanica. Next base: position 346,082 of record JAZGLO010005548.1, on the reverse strand, counting down.
GAGACCTCACCCTAGAGCCAGCTCGCCTACAGCATAGAGACTATTCCGAGCCGACGTCCTAAGACAGAGCCGGATGAATCATCCTTCTGAGGGCCAGTTCTTCGACCACCAGAAGACGACCCACGACCCACGGGCTAGAAGTTAAGAAAAATAAGTAGCCAGACCTAGGAACACTCTTCTCTTCCAATCACTCACCAATTAGCAATCCATGATGAGCAGTTATGTTAGATATTAGCACCTTCATTTCATTTCTTAGTTATCATTTTATTTGATCATTTATCTTTTCTAAACTTTCACTTATTAAATTATTTTATTTATAAACGTATAATATTGGTCTATTCTTACTGTTAGTTGCGGTGTGCCTGTACAAAATCTTATATGTGAGCGGGATAAAATTAATAAAATCTCCCCTAGACTTAAATAAACAAAACCAATATTTACTAATTAAACATCTCGTCACAACATTGACTAAGAACATTAACTACCACTTTCATTTGTTCCCCCCCTATTTGCATTTAACATCATCTGCTGTGCTTAACACGATATTTTTTTTTCTTCTCTACACCATGTTTAGCAACTGACACTTTAATTAATTTGATTACTCCTTTTGAACATATCCACATTGTATCTCGAGCAATAATTCTTAATGCATCTTTTACTCATATTTAATTAAGATTGTTTTCTCTATTTCTATGCCTGTATATTTATTTTTGTTATTAGCAATCTCCTTAAGTAATTTTATCATCTCCCCTGTTTGTGATCAATCAAACAAATACACCATATTTGAGGGCATCGTTATGGATGTATGAGAGATGTTTGTCTATGTTTTATTTGCAGCCTCTTTCAGGGTGTCTGCCTACCTAGTTCTATTTTATACTGATCTTTATGGCCTCCATCAGTCGCGAAGCGACTATGGATCATCTCGGTGAGATGAATGCCTGGGCATTAGCTGTGGTCGGAACGTTGTCGCCCACACATCAGTTCCCCCCTCTCCACGCAGCTGATGTATCCAAACGAACGGCAGTGCCAATACAGTTTCGGGTCAGCTGCATCGCAGGTTCTGCCAGAGTGAGGCACTGGGTGCTGCAAACTGCCTTAGGGTCGCCAGCTCCTGATTTTTCCTCAGGGTTGACTTCCGAAGCCTTTCCCATGATTAGGTATTGCTGCAAGGCAACAGAGGTTTGAATTCAGAGTTTTCCTTCCCCTAGGTGGGTAGCCAGCCATGGCTAACGAGCCCCCCTACCCGAAGCTTACTGGTTAAGGCGCCAGTTACTCGCCTTTGCCCCTTCTCCTGTTAATGAGAACAGTTCCGCCGGACTCAATATCTGAGCCACAATTGAAGGCCAGGAGTTGGACTGGTTGTCAGAGGCTATTCGAGACGCATGCCCTTTGGAAGCATTTTATAGGTAGTGGAGTGCTTACATCCATTACCACTTCGGCAATGACAACCTTGCAGAACTACATAGGGTTATGTGATACTACTTGGTAATACTGATGCTATGATAAGCCCTGCAAATGAATCTTACTACTTCCTATAGATACTACTGCCAAGGTAGATCACTCCGGCCTGCAGAACTCATCGTGCCCATGGTAGCCTGCCAGACGCAATATCTGCCCACAATCGACCCCAGTGACATTTGAATTGATACTCAAAGGCAAACTCTAAGTCACCGGAATTCTCTACTCGCTGGAGTGTCATCTCCAGTTGCAAGCCCTCCACCGAGATGCATAGTCAGCTACAACGTCGAAAGGATCTTTATTAAATTGAATTACATGAGAAAGAGGCACACGAGTTTACATGTTACTCTTACATGTGTTAGAGTAATGTTTAAATATTTCCATTAAGAGCTACGATCTATCCCCCCACCTCATTTTCATTTCTTTTTGTACAAATAAATATCTTGTAAATGTAAATTAGTTTATCTTTCTATATTGTCTGTTTTTGCGAACATGTTTCCGATTTATCTATGTTTGCCCAGCACATTTGCAAACTCAAACAATAGTCCCCTAGACACAAGACAAGCTACACATATACACAATTCACGCTGGTCATCGCAGGTAGACAAGCAGTGTGGACTTCTCCCTCTAGAGTTTTGAACTTTATTGCAGGCAAATTAGGAAACTCAATCAATAGTCCCCAAGACACAAATAATAATAAGGCTTGTCTTTGAGCCCGAAGATTAGTGAGGAATGCAGTTTTTTACCGTTGCTGTGCAACCCCATCTGTGACTTACATATTTTGCCACATAACCATTGTCAGCAGGTGGTCGATTAAGATTTTCTTTTCGCCTCTTTTGTCCTCGGCAGCGGAATTCCTTTGGTCTCAAATGTGTATCCCGCGGCCTTTGTGAGTGACCTCCAGCTATCTCGTTCTCTGGCTGCATGCAACCAGGTGCTTACTTCTATGTCAGCTAAGACAATTTGTGGCCTAAGCTGGTTTTTGAAGCGTTTCCGCACATATACGTAATGCACGCTGGTCGTCACAGGTAGTGGCAAGCAGTGTGATTTTCTCAGAAAAAAAGAGGGAGGGGGGAGAACAAGTAATCTTTCTCCTTACATTCTATATTTGACAACAATTATGTGTGTATTTTTCTGTAACTTTGTTTTTCTTGCGCCACTATGTATTGCCCTTTGTTTCCTAACCATGGCCACGGCTTCACATATAGTTCGTGGAGTCTTTCAATGTATTCGAAAACTATGGCGATGCTCAGTACGTTGTTCAAACTCAAGGAAACACAGTTAAACACTCCGCTCGATAACGCTCTGCCTACATGAATACTTCTGGCGTTTATGGTGGCGAGGCTGAAATTGTGGCGATGTCTCTAATTCTTCCAGCTACTATCACTACTCACTTCAGAGAAGGTCCGCATGACCCGCCTTGAGTTTAGAATCCGGGTCAACGTCTCTCCATATCCCTACTATTTAGCGGTTGCATTCACCGCAACGTACTAGAGTAAAACTATCGAAGCTGCTAATTAACAAACTGTCTTTATTCCCGTTTACCTTTACGCGCCTACTATTCCCTGTTAGATTAGCCTTTGCCATGACAATTAATAAAGCACAAGGCCAAATGTTCACAAAAAATATGACTGTACCTTCTAAAACCTGTTTTCAGTCATGGACACTTGTATGTTGCTCTCTCCAGAGTTCCTTTTTTTCATTCACGCAACTCACAGTCGTTTATCCAAACCCACCCTATTTGGACAACTGTGTCTTTCAGGAAGTGTTCACCCGTTACCAAATAGCGGCGTATGCTACGCCATTGGTTAACTAGTAATAGTAATTTTAATTAACTAAAAGTTAGTTACACGATTTATATTGTGTACATATCGGATCTAATTGTACACTAGTTTGCATATTAAAGAAAATCTAATTATGGTTTTAAAAAAGGTGTTTGAGAACGGTACTAATTCTGTCAGATGGTATGTAATATCATTCATTAAATCAGATTCTAAAGCTAGTGAATGTAGTTAGTTCATCATAACACACAGTCTGCAAGAACTGTATCTATGTTGTAATAATATTTTGCATTTAAAAATAGATTGCATTCCTGGATTTTGGGGCTTCAATTGTAGAGAAAAATGTCCAACATCTTGTAGTTTATCCTGCCATCCAGATCATGGGAAATGTAATATTTGCATTGGCTACACAGATCCACCAAATTGCTCCATTGGTAAGTTTTTCATAGAATCATATAGTTTAAGTTATGTACATATAGTCAATTAGCTGAAAAGGTTAACATAATATATACCTAAATTAATCTAAATACATTCAAACGGTCTGTATCTTCGAGAATATTTGTAAAAAAAAAATTATATATCTATATATAATCTTAACCTTTGCTTTTCTTTTTTAGCTTTATATTGACTTAAAGAAAAATATATGTTTCGTTTGAATCTGGATGTACAGACTGACTTTTTACTACTAAGTCAGGGTTCAAATTATGCCCTAAAACATCCTCTCCTATTTAGCTTAGGATGCAAAATCTTGAATTTTTAAATAACGTCCGCAACAATAATATCAACTATATTTAACCTTCAATATGATGGTACACTAGTTAACTTATTAAAAAAAATATAAATATGGTTTTAGAAAAGGTGTTTGAGTCAGGCGTCACACCTATTCTGCTCATGCCCTTATAGAAGAATAAAAATTATAGTACGTTATACATTATCCCGTACGTATCATGAAATTTAAAGTATGTTATAAAATAAACACTTATGCATTATAAGATTCCAGTATTACAAAAAAAGATTACAAATAGGGTTTGTGTTGTAAGACAAACTCAGATTCGGAATACGGCCCACATGGAATCTATCAATGGAATATTTAAGCCATAGTCGTTTGTTCATCTTTTTAAGTAATAAAATGTAAAAAAAAAAGCATTGGGCCTTATTTTTCAAGTAAAAGCATACAAAACAACACATCGTTTTTTATTAGACGAATTAAATTCTCTGAAATAAGTAGAGTAGCGTTAACTGATCACATAAGAACAGCATGAAAACCCCAAGGACACTGTCGTTGGTACCTGTCTTAGACATTTATTACATTGTTATTGCACATTTTATAATAATATTAAAATTAAAATTAGAAACAGACTTAACAACCCCAAAACAGGTTTTCTTTGTTAAATTTTGAAACTAAAACGGTATAGCGTTGTGCTGTGTCATTTAAACTCGAACTACCATCAAGATGCGTCTATGCATTTTGGACATATATCTAGAGATTTTATTATTGTTATCTTTTCCGATGGGTCTGCTTTTGCCAGGATATATTTTTTTTTTTGGTTGTCACCCCAAAAATGGTCTCACTCAATGCGTAGCGCACACTTCGCACCTCCTATTGACGCAATTGCTCCTTTCCCCAACTATTTCGATTAATATATTGAAGTAGACGAGCTACGAAAACATAAAAAAAAAGAGCCTGCACAACTAACCGGTTTAACATTCAAATTTTGTAGGAGGCCTACTCATCCTTATCATACATATATTAGACATAAATGGATAGCAGCACAAGGGACCAAGTTTTTAAGAGAGAAAGTAGTGAATTAAAAAGTTACGATAATAATGGAAGGCGCCAACCGACGCTCGAACCTGTGACTCTGGATTAGACACCACCGCCTAGCGATAATTCACTAAGCGAAATTAACCTCTAGACCATCAGAATGACCAAAAAATCATTCTTCTAATCCAGAGTCATTTCGCCCGTATGCAAATTACTACCCCAGTGGTCAAAGGTCACAAGCCCTAGCTAGCCCCTTCCCCAATTCGCAGCATCCATTCACTAACAACTTCAATAAAGCCGACACTGACAGCCGTTAGATGTAGTTTAGATTTAGAACTAGAATAGATGTAGACTAGATCTATATGGAAATAGAATCTAGACTAGATATAGAATTAGAATCTAGACTAGATTTAGAGAATCTAGACTTGGTCTGAACTAAATCTACATTTATAACTAAATATCGAATCCAGACTAGATCTACAATGTAGACTAGATCTAGAATATATATATAGATATAGATAGAGATTATATATTATATAGATAGGTAGATAGATAGATATATAGATAGATAGATAGATAGATAGATAGATAGATAGATAGATAAATATAATCTAGATCTAGACTAGAATTAGTATGACTTAAAATGTTTAATCTAGATCTACATCTGGCCTCTGTTTAGTCTAATTTAGATTGTTGTAAAGTGTATACTGAGGATATGTCAAAACTGCGCGCTTATAAAGTTGTTTTTTCTTAAATTTACAACTAAAGCGAAGTTCGTATCAAAATTCTTTATGCCCAAATTTCCATTCACCGTGCCCCCGCTGAGGGGAAGAAGAGGAAACCGTGCCTCATATTCTGTTTGACTGCCCCAGACTTGCTGATCTCCGCCTCGACAGGTCTAGGAAACCAAATATTCTTGACCTGTATGGTGACGGGTACGCAGTACGCAAGAAAGCAGGCATTCTGTCCAGGGCTTTTGCAAGAAAGGATTTAAGCCTCTCAAGCCCTCACTCAAATGAAATTTAATGATTATGATGATCAAAATTCTTTAAAAAAACAACATTTGAATTAGAATTTAAAACTTACCTCCCCAGACATTTCTTATATTATCTAATACAGACGTTACTTCAAAAAAAAGAAGATGATTATGTCGTAAGTGTTATGCTTTAGTCATGCATATTAACCAATGACCTAAATTTTTATAAGTCACCGGTTTTCCTGGCTAGCTCAGGCAAACAATTCCATGCTCTAATAGCACTACGGTAAAAGGAGCATTTGTACAAATTTGTCATAGCATATGGAACGAGGAATGTGCCTTATCTTGGTATCTTTTTTAGTATTTAAAAATTTATTTTTTTTGTATTTAAAGATTATGGTTCATTTTAAGCGGCTCCCGAAAGGGGAAAAGATGTTATTACTTTTGTGTGAAATGTCTGTCCGTCTGTCCGTCCGTCCTGTTTAGATCTCGTAAACTATAAAAGATAGTGAAAATCGGACATTACAATATTTTAGGCCATTCAAAGTTCTGATGCGACGGCTACTTTTTTTTCTGAAAGCAAAAAAATATAATTATTAAAATCAGTTATGCAAGTATTTTTTTTAAGAGAAAAAGCTAATGAGTATGCATTATAAGTTAGACCTGTTTTAAGACGAATAATAATCTTATAAACTTTTTTTTTTTTTTTTTTTTTTTTTTTTTTCTTTTTTTTTTTTTTAAATGCGGAGTGCAATTATTAACCGTATTAAAAAACACGGAAAAGAGTATGAGCTTTTTCATAAAAATTGACTAATTATAAGACATCAGTAAGGCCAGGGGAGGCGTGGTGGCTGAGCGGCAAAGCGCTTGGCTTCCTGGTGAAGACAGGGATTTTTAACTTTGGAATCTTTGGGCGCCTCTAAGTCCACTCAGTTCTAATGAGTACCTGACATAAGTTGGGGAAAAGTAAAGGCGGTTGGTCGTTGTGCTGGCTACATGACACCCTCATTAACAGTAGGCCACAAAAACAGATGAAGTTTTACATCATGTGTCCTATAGACCACAAGGTCTGAAAGGGAAACTAGTTAGGCTCAAATCTAACTCTACATTCACTTTCACCTATCCTTTGATCTGATGGATCGTTGGGGCACTACTCAAGATCTGCTAACCTTCTTTCTCCATTCTTATCTCTCATTTGTCTTTGATATATTTTGATTCGGATGTTCTTTCTAAAAATATTGAAGCCTGTCTGTGTGGACCACTTCGGGGGCCGATTTTGAATTTGTGTTTCCACACAAACTGTCTTTTGTAACCTTGTTTTTTATGTATAATTGCTACTTTACTTTTAAGTCTTCAATCCGAGGGCTTTCTAACTTAATGATTTTTACTAAAGGTGTTACTCTAGTCAAAAGTGATTATTCGTTTGTTATAAATCTAACTGCTCTATTTTGTGTCTGTTTCAGTTTCTTAATGTTTTCTTGAGTTGAGGGGTCCCAAAAAGAGGATGCATATTCTATTATTGGCTTAACCACAGTTAAAAAACATTTTAATTATATGTTTTTATTTGATTTATAGAAAGTACCATATGAACGAGCCTCGCTCGGAGGAATAATCTATTAACGAAAAATATTTTCCCAAACCTTTTTAATGACGAAATAAATCTGAAGTGTTGCTTTTGTGTTGTTTTAGTTCTAAATGACATCGTACATGTCAAGCAAGGCGATTGGAATAGAAAGTCTTCCTGTAGTCTGAAAAACAAATCTCACATTGAATCTTGTGCGTTACACCGTTGGCCTATTATTGGCTTGTTAGAAAGTCTTTGCAGTGTAACTTCTCAAATGATTACGTTCAGAATTTAATTTTTGCAATTAATATATCAATTATTGCTTTAGTATGAAACATCAAGTGATACAAAATCTCTACGTTATAGGGTAAAACATACACTTTGTAACAAACTAAATTGGCGCATTTTTCCCTTTAGAGACTTAAAAACATTGCGTTAATATTGTAAAGAAGCACATCCCTTCGAGCACCGCTGTTATGCCAAACACCTTTAAGCTCACTAAAAAGCCTTTGGCAGATGTTAGAGCCCCATACGGGATACATGCCCTGCCCACTGGGCTAGCCAAGAAAACCAGTGACTTGGCACAGAATTTAAGTTATTGGTTAATATGCATGACTAAATGCATGACGCGTAGGACGTAATCATCTTCTTTTTTGAAGTGACGTCTGTATTATATAAGATAAGATAAGATATAATATAATTATAAAATAATAAGCAGAATATGTTTTAAAAGTAATATTTAAATTTTATTTTTTTTGCGCGCAATTTGGTTAATAAGCTAAGACACATATGCCCTAAAGTTTCTTTTTAAGCCCCTTTGAAATATATCATTTTCAACATGTATTCTTATCACTCTGGGTCTTGATGGTAGGCATGTCTTGCTACTCGTCTAATTATCTTTTTAGTGTCAACAGCGAAATATCCTACTATTTTTCTAACCCCCCCCCCCCCCAAAACACTCTTTAGTGGACGAGGTCTTATCTAAAAGCCAATGTGGTTTCAGAGCCGGTAGAGGTACATCTGACATGATATTTGTTCTGCGACAATTGCAAGAAAAATGCAAAGAACAGAGCTTAAACCTATACGCTGTGGACCTCACCAAGGCTTTCGACACGGTTAGTCGCGATGGTTTGTGGAAGATTTTGGCCAGACTGGGATGTCCATCTACGTTCTATCCATTCTCAAGCAGTTTCGCATAGGACAAATAGGCCAGATCAGACACAACGGTGCCCTTTCTGATAACTTTCCAATAGAAAATGGCGTGAAGCAGGGCTGTGTTCTTGCTCCTACTCTATTCGCTATCTGCTTTGGCGTAATGCTGGGTCAAATGAGGCATCGATTTCACAAAGACATCTATATCCGATTTCGTTCTGACAGCAATGTGTTCAATCTTCGACGTCTACTATTCCATACAAAAACAAAGCAGATGGTCATAACGGAGCTTCTCTATGCCGATGATTGCACCCTGCTAGCTGACAGTGAACATGACCTCCAGAACGCGGTTTTGCATACACTGCCGCCTCTTTCGGTCTATCTATAAACCTCTGGAAAACATAATTCATGTCCCAAAAGTTAACCAATACTACATACTCAGCCCCAAGAATCACCGTAAATGGACAGCCCCTTTATGTGGTAGACCATTTCACATATCTTGGTAGTACAATGTTAAATGACGCCTCACTTTTAAGGGAAGTTGATAACCGTCTGGCCAGGGCTAGTAGCGCTTTTGGACGCCTTCAGGCGAGATGTTGTAGGAATAGATTGCTCCGCCTGCCTACAAAAATCAGTGTCTACCAGGCGGTGGCTCTCAACCCTTTTGAATGGCTCTAGGACGTCTTGAGCGCTTTCACCAAAGATGCTTGTGCTCCATCATGAACATACGGTGGCAGCACTACAAACAGCGATGTCATTGCGAACTACGGTATGGACAGTATAGAGTGATTTCTTTAGATCCAACAGTTACACTGGGCAGGGCACGTATCCCGTATGGAAGACGAACGTATGCTAAAGGCAGTATTTATTGGTGAGCTAATAGGTGGTCGACGTAACAGAGGCGCCATCCGAAAATGTTTCAAAGACCAGCTTAGGCGTCAACTTTCCTTGGTTGACATAGAAGAGAGCACATGGTTAATTCCGGCCTCAGAACGAGACAGCTGGAGGTCTCTCACGAAGGTCGCGGGATACACATTTGAGACCATAAGAAAATCTGCTGCCGAGGACAAACGCAGACGGTGAAAATAAAATCTAAATCCACCACCTGCTTATGTTTGCCTTGGATGTGGCAAAATCCGTAGGTCACAGCTGGGGCAGCCACTAGAAACTTTGCATTTCTCGCTTATTTTCGGACTCGAGAATAAGCCTTATTATTACGTGTATTTATTTATTTTGTTTGATATGTATTTTTTGGTATTTGATTTTCTATGATGTTATTAAGATAGTTCTTAATGAGTTCATTGACTGTTTGGTTAATGTCTTTTTTTGATAATTATGTTTGTTAAAATTTAAAGCACCTTTGTGTAGTTGTGTAAGGTTTCATTTGCTTCAGAGTACTATTTTTCTTTTGGGTTTTATATTGGCTACTGCTTTTATCTGACTGTATTTTAATGATGTCACGGTCTGATAGACCAGGGATATTATCATTATCTACTATTAGTTCAGGTCTGTTGGTTAAGAAGAGATCTGATGTGTTATTTAATCCAGTTGATTTTTTTAATAATTTGATGCAAACTTTGGGTTGTGTACAGTTGATAAAATGCATACAAGTATGTCCATAAGGTTTTGATGTTTATCTATGGTTAGTGTTTTCCAATTTATAACAGGTAGGTTGAAGTCACCCTATATCCAAAACATAAACTTTTTTTTAAAGTGTAGTTAACTGATTGCATAGTTCTTTTATGTATTCTAAACAGGAATTTGGTGGTCTGTATTCACTGTCTATTAGTATGGATGTTGAGGTGGTGTTGTAAGTAAGCAAGTCTATAAAGCTCTTTTAATGTTCACTTCTATGTCAATTTCTCTTCTCCTGTGCCCAGAGTTCTGAGTAGAGGAGGATGGGGAGAATAGGCAAGATAACATTCCCCCAGTGTGATGAACGAGAAGAGCATGGAGAAAATGTTAGGTCTCTACATGTGTCTGGAGTTAGAGGGAGATAATGTTTGGCAATATGTTTGAGTTACTTTTTGTTTAATTACTTCATCTTTCTGCTAATCTATATTTTTTTCCCTTCTGTTTGCGACTCCTTTTGTCAACTTCTTTTATTTCTTGTTTCTTTCTATCATCATCTTTTCATCTTTTTCCTTTCTTTTATCAGTAATTTCTTGTCTTTCTTCTTTCTGATTGTCTTTTGATCTGGTTACCACCATCTTACTTATGTACTGCTCTGTTTCTTTTTTTGAGGCCTAGCAAGGGGAAAAGTCCAAATTATGTTTGTTCAAAAATGTCCGTCTGTCCGTTTGTCATACTCAGATCTTAAAAACTAGAAGAGAAATGAAAAATATTATTTCTCCAAGCAAGCGATTTTTTCATAAATTACACCAATGTACATACATAAATATAAAGGAAGATAATATTACAATATTTAGTTACAATGTAGTTTAAGTATCACTAAGTCAAATATATGTATTCAATGTACAAAAAAGTTAACAGCAATCCTAAATATTAGTTATTATATTTTTTATCTAGTCAACTATATGCTAAAATTAAAAGAAAACATTATGTTTGGTTATAAAGGCTAAGAATGCATTTGCATTTTGTAAGTAAATATCACGCACATTTTTTAAAATGGATTCTTCATGCAGCGACTTTAGTGCTGTGGCGTGACAAGCAGCGGCAAGATATGGTACTAAACTAGTTCCCTCAAAAGGTTTTAAAAAATCATTTTCTTTATTTTTGTATTTTTTGTTTAGTGCCCCCATCAGGATAAAATACCTCTTTCTTTGTGCATTTTGTCTGTTGGTCGGTCCGTTCGTCACGCTTAGATAAAAAAACAACTAAAAGCTATTAAAAATCTGATTTAAACTGAAATGTTCCTACCGAATTATCGATATGAAATAGTTCCGTATTTTATACTTAAAACAAAAATTATGTCAAATGACTTTTTTTTCACATATCGACAATAGGTAATTCAGGATTTTAAAATAACCAAGTAAATTACTAGAAACGACTATTAAAAATCACTTTTGAGACTTATATTACATTGAAATTAATTTCTTCCTGAAACAAAACGGAAGTTTTTTTTTATCGGTAAAGATTGTCTCGGATTTTGTTTTGAAAAATAAATTGTCCTAAAATACTTGACTGTCATCAAAATTGTTCCGATTTTTATATGAAAATCTAGTAACGCGAAATAAATGTTTGAAATTTCTCTTCTTATTAATAAAACAAATAATCTTCTTTTCATTTACAAAAATGGTTGTTCCGAATTTTTTATGAAAAATATTTTAACTCCATTTATTTAAAATCGCACTTCTCTCTTACACAACACTTAACTTTCTAGCTAAAACGTTACAAAATCTTATTTATTAAATGTACGTTAATTAGTTAAAGTGTTATATCTTATCCATATATATCTTTTTCTCACACCTTATATAATTGTGTAGTATTGTTTTCACTACATATACTTTCAAAAAGAAAAAAATAAATTCTAAAAAAAATATGAAACCCTTTTTTATAGACATTATCTATTTGATCATATGTTTGATTTTTAATTTTTTTTTTTTTTTTTTTTTTCAATTAAATGTAAAAGAGTGTGACGAAACACATTTTGGACTAAATTGCACAAAAAATTGTTCTTCACAATGCTCTGAAACTGTTTGTCACTCTAAAACTGGACGTTGCAAGGCATGTATACCAGGCTATAAAAGTGACTTTTGCGACATACGTAAGTATAAAAAGTCATTCATTTAAAAAAAAAAATGTACACACAAATTGTAATTGATAAAGAACAACATTTTCGAAAATAAATATATTGAAGTATTTGTACGATCACGGTTATTCAAAATGGGATATTAATTCAATTTTCACAGCTATATGACCTATGTTACTAATATTAATATTAAATACACAGTGAAGAATATACATAAAAAAAACACATATCGCTGCCTATTAAAACAACAATGTAAACAAACAAATAATTTCCTGTCATTAATTCGGTAAGTAAAACTAGATCAAGGCAAGTAAAAAAAAATTATGCACAAATATCAGATTATATGAATCAATTTATTCATACAAAAGAATTTTGTTGCCGATGTGTTTTTATTTCGACGCCATTAAATACCGAAGGCAGTTTGATTCATCGCATTTCTTATTTGGTGACTAGGAAGAAGAAGACTGCAGACAAGATGCATCCATAACACCTGTCTTGATGCTAAAGAACTCTGTTGTTGCTTTTTCTGTTTTAATCCAGCTACTATTATTGACTATACACACGTCGTAGGATATGAACGAAATTTTTTAGGGGTACATTGTTCTCTAACTATTTTATAATTGATTTTCGAAGGACTTTACCAAACACTATATTACAAACTAAGAAACTGATCATTAACCTTTGTTGATATTTGAGACTTTTATCTATGATATTTTATCTCTAAGCCTCTCTGCTGACGCCATGCTTAGCACTGCAAAGGCCATGGTAACCTCTTCTGTCGTGATTGAAACAGTATTAACCTTGAGATCCTTGTCTTTATATATGAAAGTTGGGTCTGGTGAACTTTTTCTTCTGCCGGTCCCAAGTCCGGGTTAGAAAAAAGACGATTTGGCGTAGAGTTGGCAAACCAACCCTGTAAAACATTAATTGTTACAGAAATAGCATATTTTAAACAGGAAGATATTTTTGCTAGCGGCAAATGTGGCCGACTCCAATGAAATTGTAGGACAAAATCCGACATGACTTCCTGTGTCCGATACATGACTATTATTTGGCTGCTGAAGAAACTGATTCTAATTGATATTGTAATTACTTAAGGTAGGCAACTCCAATACGCACGGATGTTTATTCACAAGACATCACAAATACAACATTTATCTTTAGCACAGTCTTTTGACTTCGGCTCTTGACTTGGACTGAAATTGACATCCTTCTCCCTTTGGTTTCTAGAAGTGCGCAACTTCTGCATTAGTCTGGAGGGCGATTCCCATGGCATAGTTATAGCATTGCCCCCTGTCGTGCGCGCGCGAAGTTTTCTTTGTATTTAATATTGGTTTTTCAGCGTATAAAAAGTAGTTTCTTTAGGTGCGTTTTGTTGTCTAGAATATTGTGTGTGTGTGTGTGTTTACGTCATCCTTAGTTCCCGCAAGAGAGAGAGAGCTTCTAATGTTGGCTGGTTAGCTAGTTTTCTGTTTACCTGTTGTAACGGTTGCTAGGATGTGGGCTATGTGAAATTGTGTCGCCTTCCGCCCTTGGAGTTGTATATTAACTATCGTTGTTGCGGTGTAGGGAGTTGATGGTCTGTAGGGCGCCGAGATGAAGTGTAAGCGTGAACGGTGTGTTTTTTTAATTTATTTGTCTAATATTGGACTAATTATTAATTAAAGGCTAACATCAAAAAAAATTTCCTATAAATATTTTCATAACTTGTAGGATGCACCAAAGTCTTTCCAAATAGAATTGATAGTTCGAAAATGTAACGATATTTAGTCGTGATGCTGATTACATAACACATTTTTTACATGTGGTCGACGCAATAGTATGACCTATACATATTCTTCATTATAGAGCGTATAGGTCTAAAAGTTACGTAATGAGAGAGTATATGTCACTTTGTCCTTAAATGTATCTGAGTGTTCTGTAGACGTTGTAGCTGGCTGTGCTCCTAGTTGGATGTCTTGAAACTTGAGGTCTTTGGTCTGTTGTGGGCCCAATAGAGCGGGTGGCCAGCTACCACGGTCACGAAGAGAGCTGCATACAAAGCGGATCTACCGTTAACAGTGTTGTCGATAAGATCAGTTCAGTATGTTGCGATGTTTTTCATGTATCTTTTCGATGCCCTCAACTGAGATGCATTTGTCAGATTGGAAAAATCACTTTTGATTCAAAGTAGAGATGACGACAAATAGAATTGTTCAAATAGATGGCGGACAATATAACATGATCTTAGGGAGATAACAATATAAATCTTACATAAGCAGAAGGAACGGGGGCGGTAATGGTCAAAGGTCGTCGGCCATGAAAAAAAAAGAAGTGAACTTAAGTGTAGAGAGTTACTGTTTAATGGGCGCAAACCCTCGTCTAAGAAAATGGATAAGGAGAGATAATTTACAACTCTTTCCTAAACGAAGTGTCAGTGCATTAGTAAGATCATCAAAGTGATCAGCCGAAATAGAAGAAATAAAATAAGATGTACAAAGGTATACAAGGTTGCGACAACGCAAGTTAGAAATAAACATAACGTATACATTAAATATCAATAAAATAAGTTAAATTTAAATTAAATTATCGAACAAGTTAGACACACAAACAAATTAAGGTGAAACTGTGATTATGTTTGAGTTACCAGCCGGTATGCATATAAGGACAGAGATGATGAATGATATATTTCGGACTTGAATGTCAGCGAGATGTAGAAAATGACAGTGTGTCAATTTCCGAATTAGTCGAGGTTATAGAGGTCCGCAAGAAATGTACGGAAAAAGGGAGGGGCAAGATACTAAAGATTACTAAGTCGAGTCGTACCTTGAAATGTCGAGAGGCGTGTTCACAAGGATTATCTCCTTGATCAAAGAGAGATGTGGTAGGGGTGGAGAAAAAGGGTACTACAGAGAATTAAGCGGGCTGGGTTGGTTTTTCCGTACTTGCCCAGATGTTATCGATAATGAAAGTCAGACACCAGGCGCCAAAGACCAACGCTCGCACTAGGACAATTTATTTTTTACAGCTTCAAGGGAAGATAAGTAAAGATTTTCGGCAACATTGTCGCCAATGTGGTAAACTCAGTCTTGCAAGAAAGGGTCGGGTTTGGAAGTAAAATGGGGCATAGAAAGGGAAAATAATTAAAATGAAATAAATAACTAAACATGAATGATGGGATAACATTGAGTGTTACTGTCAGCAAGCTTTTGATCTGTGACATTGTAGTTACCTGTTTACAGATGATAATATCCAATATTAGAATTTTAAATTCAACATTCACAGCCATTGTCGAGTACTCTATACAATTAAGAGATGGACAAAACAGATTCGAAGGAACAGTGGAAGTGTTTTATAACGACGATTGGGGATATGTCTGCGATAATCATTGGTCCCAAAATGCTGCCGAAGTGGTCTGTCACATGTTGGGTTATCAAAGGTAATATACTTGTTTTAATGTCAATAAATATAGCTCAATCTGGCTAATCAATATAGAGACCATATAACACCTGGTCGGCCTGATTACAAGACGTGACATGCTGTAACACTTTGAATGTTTATCACACTTTTACAATTTAATTTCTTATTTCAAGTCACACATTCTGTATGTGCAAAAACTGGGTGGGCACAGTTTTTGAAATCGGCATTAGAAATATGACAGTTAATGTATATCGTTGGAAAAAAAATTACTATTTCGTTCCCCACATTGGAAAATCTATTGTTTAACCAAATTTAATATTTCAAACTAAAAATTTAAATAACGCTAGAAGACTAAAATATAATTATCCTGAACTTACCTTATGTTCTAGAATATTTCCACAAGTATGCCCCTATTCATTAATGTCAGGAACAAATTCAAGATCTAAAGGCCTATCAATGGATTATTATAAAGACTAGTAGATTTATACATTGAGCGATATTCGCGTATAACAAATATACAGACAAAAACATCCGTTGCATTAACATTTTTGTTTATTAAAAAGTGTTTGTAAACGATTCGCAACACAATGTATGCGCAATCAACATTATTGTTAAAAGGTTCCTACTGATTTTTAGTCAAATATTGAAGATTTCATCTAGTGTGTTTTGACATGTTCTTTTGACGGACAACTACTTTTGAACAAAATAAACACAAAATTATGATGAACTTAAATCAGATTGCTTGCATTTTACTGTAGCATAAATAGGCGCTAATGTATGTATATAGTACACTAACGGATCCAAAACTTCTGAGGGGGGAGTTTTTTTTTTCCAAACCATAATCGAAATGCCCAGTTATTATTAATATGTATATATATATATATAATATATATATATATATATATATATATATATATATATATATATATATATATATATATATATATTGTTACGATCTTTCGTAGTGCTAAAGACAGAACAACACATCAAGAACCTGACAACAAAAGCTCTGGTTAAACTGGTACTTTAATTATCAGTGAATAAGTAGATAACAGCCAATACTAGACTCTTGGCTGCACATCAACAACTAAAATGTTACATTGTACATCACCGTACACAACTCTACTGTCTCTATCTCTTCCTGCACTCGTACATATTACATAACACTTGAGGACTCAACCAGGACCGACATCATGGCCGACTAAATGTCCAGGTCTCTAGTCTTGAACTGCCGCTTTCTTATACACTGTGTCTCTGGTTCATGCAGGCTTTCGATCACATGACCATAACGCGGGTCATACCTGTACTGTACCTTGTCCATCGACAGCCATTGCCCTGAGTGATGAAGCTACAGTTAACCCTCTTGCACCGCCAATAGGGTTATACAATATATATGAAGGTCTTAAAAATAACATGGAAAGAAAGAGTGTGTAATACTGAGATCCTTGCAAGAATGTGCCTTCCAAGCATCTTTACGGTCCTTATTTAACGCCGCCTTCGCTGGCTTGGACATGTTCACCGGATGGAGGACAATCGCATTCCTAAAATTGCATTCCTAAAATCATTCTGTACGGACAATCTGCGTCTGGCTAAAGAAAAAACTGGTCGACAGTACCTCCGTTACGTTGATAAGATGAAAAGGAATTTAAAATCACTAAACATTGATACTGAACATTAGGAAGACATTAGGAAGACATAGCCTTAGACCGCACTAGTTGGAGAGAAACGGTGACCAAGAAAGCTATGGACAGCGAAAAAACATGGGTCTTGATTCATTAAAAAAGTGTTCGAGATGAACCATCGGAGGCCAATGATGATGATTATGATATATATATATATATATATATACATGCAAGAATTGCTCGCTTAATAGTATAGGATAGAACCTTTCTCCTTGATATATGTATATGTATAATTATTTTTTTGGAAACTCCTCTAACGATTTTTTTTTTCAAATTTCAAGTTATATGTATATACATGAGAAAAAATTCTGAACTAATTAACCAAAACGAGAAAACTCAAAGTTAATCGTTATATCGTTTGAAATGTTTCATTGTTTTCATGTTAACAATGTTTACTTCATAGGCATACAGCAATACACCAAAACATTTATTTGCAAACATGAACAACATAAAATAAACCAAAATATCTAATTAACTCTTTCTCGCCTAATCGACAATACCATTGTTGATTTTAATCCATTTATATTATCTAAAAAAGACGTGCAATCTCCTTTAATTCTATACCAAAGTTCACATTTTCTGAGAAGAAACAAAAAAAAAAGCTATTAAAGTTCAATGATAAGAGGGTAGCAAAATACAAATTAGCAAAATAATCATTTACTCAAAACATAGAAATAATACGGAGAGAAAGAGTTAAACATTTGCGCACCTTCTTATTTGTAGGCTCTTTTATCTTAGTCAACTAAGTAAAAGTCTTCTACATGGCTCTTCGCTATTAAAGTTAATTAAAAAACTCGTAAATTATTAAAAATACAAAATAAAAAGTTATGAATATTTATGAATTGCATTGTAGTATCTGAATAACTATATTATAATGCAGATTTTATGCCTATAGCATTAACAAAGCGCTACGGTCAAATCTCTATGGTGTGGGAGGGGGTATCTGGAAGCAGGTTTCTTTGATGCCTTGTATTTAAGTCCGATGATTAAGTGGAGTGGAGTATTTTACTTGGCTACTCAGCACCAGCTGCGACCCACATAGTTTTCCACAAACAACGCAAACATAAACATTATATGTGTAGGTGGTCGATGTAAATTCTCTTTTCACGGTATACGTCTGTCCTTGGCAGTAGATTTGCTTTTGTGTATTCCGCTAAATTTTGAAAAATTCCCATTGTGAAGCCGCCTGCAGTCAGATAATAATAATAATTATTATTGCTGCTATATAGCGATACTTTCATGTTTATATAGCATGCTCAGAGCGATATGGTCCAATCTCATTTGTGGACCAGGTGGAGAGAGGGGGTATCTGGGAGAAGGTTTTACGTTTTGCCTGAAGACGCTCAGTAAACACAACTCTGCTCGAGTCGGGTGTCGAACCACGAGCCCCCTTCATGGGTAACCAAGACAAGCAAAGTTCAAGCTTACTTAGGCTTTTGACCACGCTACCCTCGTTGGTGCTTTAGCTGGTCTTTAACGTGTTTATGTGGGAAATCTCTGTTACGCCCACCACCTTTCATGTCACAAAAATAACTGCCTTTTGCAAAACGTTCCTTCCCCCAAATGGCAAACGGGATCGTGCTTTCTCCAGCGTAACTCGGACCATAAGAATTCCCTCTATATTGTCCATAACAAGGTGTTCTGTAGGGGGACATAAAGAGACTTTCTTTTCTAATCGCCATGTACATTGACGTTTAGAGCTAAAAAACACAATAGGAAAATAATTAAATATATTTTCTCAATAAATTATTCAAACAAGTGGAGCTCTGTCACATGGTACTATATATAAATAAGAAAAACAAAAAAAGGTCATATTAGAAATGGAGCAGTGTTTCTCAAACTTCGGCATAAACAAAAAGTGACATAAAGGCCTTTCTGTCAGGGGGAGCGCTGTAAGCGCTTGCTTGCTTTTTTTTTACTGCCAGAAACGCATTCTCTTGACATCCACAGCTCATTATTCATCCAAATTAAAACAACAAGTTAAATTTAGTAAAATAAAGTACGTGGGGGTAATGGACGACGATACTGTTCTGTGAGTTACAATCGAGATACAAGTAGTGTAAGTATATCTTTATTACGCGTACGTATTGTAATATTATCTGCATGTTTAGCGATACCTCTTGTGGTAGGCTATTTGGCTAGAATAAGACGCCAACAAAACGATGGTTAAACGAACCTAAGATATGTTATTGACTTTGAGAGAGTCAGATTCTTCCACTTGTACCTGTGATCTGGTGAGAACAGGTGCAGAGATGCTGGGGTATGGTGGTGTTCCTAGAAACACATATCGGCAGCCTAATATGAGATCATAGGCTGGGGATTTCATCACAATCGCTTTGATGCGACCGCGGACATATTTTGACTCTACGTTTATGAGAGCCATAGGTAGAGTCTTGGGTGGACTCTCCAAATCAACTGTTTGGATTTGTTTAGTTTCCTCGATGTAGTCATTTGGGCTTACCAATGACTCCCGAACTACAGCTTCCACCAAGCAACATGTGTCGTTGAGACAAGTCACCGCTCTCCCGTTGACCAGCGCCTTTTCAACACTTGGGGGATGAGGCGACCCACCTGACTGAGCGCTGCCTGCGGCTAAGACGAGGGCTTCAGCATCACTCGGTGCAGGATTGCATATACTATTTAGAGTATGGATGGGCTTACCTCTGCTCCGACAGTCTTTAGTGTCGTGCGAGTTATTTTTATGGAAATTACACCATTGTTTTGGGGGCGGGTGAGAAGATCTATAGTTAGTAGGATTCGGGGTATTGGGGCGAGGATGAACGGCCTGGTTGTTTTTGTGGTTGGGTGGGTTGGTTTTCCCTTGATGGGAGTTAGCTCTATTTGTGCTTGCTTGGGGCTTTGAGTTTTCCGTCCTTGTCTTAGTGTCGCGTCTGGCAGCTAAATATCGGTCTGCAGCAATTGCAATGTCAGAAGGGTCAATCACCTGTTGATCATTGACATATATTCGAGTTTCCTGCGTTAAGCTGTCTCGAAGCTGCTCAGCCAGAATAAGGTTTCTAAGACCTTCAAACGTTTCGGGCATTTTGCTTAGGACTAGCCATTTTCCGAGGTATGATTCAGAGGTTAGCTCAAATTGAACCAGTAGTGCCTCTTTTAGGGCTTCAAAGTCCTCCCGTTGGTATGAGGGGAGCTTTGTGTAAGCCTCATATGCTTTGCCTCGAAGGCATTGAGCTAGTCTAAAACACCACCTATCCTTGGGCAAGCTATAATAGCGTGCCACCTCTTCGAATCGTGTTAAGTAAACCTCAACATTTTCGCTCTTCTCATCGAAGGGCTCGAAGGGGATGTTGGGTGAGCTACTTGAGGACCCTTGGCTGGAAGCTGGGCTAGCAGGCTGAGAATCAGCGACTGTGCGAGCCGTCTCATTCTCTTGAGCTATTTTAACTCTTTCAATCGCCTGTCTCTCCCGCTCCATGGCTAACTCGTGCTCATGTTTTTCTCTATTTCTGGCTAACTCGTATTCTCGTTCTCGAGCTAACCTCTTCTCTAATTCCCATTCATCCAACTTTTGTCGGATGTAGTCAGAGCGATCTTTCCCTTCTAATTCTAACAATGCTGCTGTCTCTGTCAGCTCTTGTATTTTTAGTTTTCTGTCAGAGTCAGTTTTGGACCTAGTATTGCTGGCCATTATTTATGTATGAGAGAAATAAAATTTGGAGACTACTAAGATTTAAAGGAGGGATATTATTGAAGTAAGAGCGTTATATAAAGCCCGTATGAAACAACCACGTTTCCCGTAATAATAATATAATATAAAGCACAGTGATGCTACTTAAAATAACCACAAATAATAATATTAAACTAAGTTAATATGTGATTAAGTCTAAAGTAAAAAAGACATAAAATAAAGAGTCTAGTAACACTCTTCACTCAGTTTGCAATCCGTTACTTTGAGTAAATAAAAAAAAAATATATTAGCTTTTGGAAAGTTCTACTGGTGTATGCCTGTGCCTATCTGATATAGGATTCTAGTTATAGATCCAGTGACAAGACCCCATTAATATGTGACGAGATGTTTAATTAGTCAATAGTTGGCTAGTTTAGTTAAGTCTAGGGGAGATTTTATTAATTTTATCCCGCTCACATATAAGATTTTGTACAGGCACACCGCAACTAACAGTAAGAACAGACCAATATTATAAGTTTATAAATAAAATAATTTAATAAATGAAAGTTTACAAAAGATAAATGATCAAAAAAATTTATAATTAAGAAATGAAATGAAGGTGCTAATATTTAATATGACTGCTCATCATGGATTGCTAATTGGTGAGTGATTGGAAGAGAAGAAGAGTGTTCCTATGCCTTGAGTACTTATACTCTTTGCTGCTACCCCGTGGGTTGTGGGTCGTCTTCTGGCGGTCGAAGGACTAGCACTCAGAAGGAAGATTCTTCCGGCTCTGTCTTAGGACGTCGGCTCGGGATAGTCTCTATGCTGTAGGCAAGCTGGCTCTAGGGTGAGGCCGCTGCCCGTTTAGCAGTAGAGAGGGTTGGTGCTGCAGACTAAGTTGTAGTGGGGTGATCTCTCAGCTGTGATCTCTAGCTCGTAGGGAGCCGTGCTAACTCAACACCAGTTTGTCGGCATTAGGCAATAGCTATAAAGCAGTGGACAGTTTGGGCCGGGTACTGGGCAGATGATACTGGGCAGAATAATGCACTGTGGACACTGGGCAATATGTTAAGGCCAAGGACAGTAGGCAATGCCTTCTTGCTAACAGGTATATAATTGGGGGGGGGGTGTATCTGGTGTGGTTTGCCCCGGTTACAGCTTTGGGTGGAGATCTGGTAGTTGTAGCAATCGGGTATAGCAACCATGGGTAGCAACCAGGCTGGGGATAAGACAGACAATTAGGAACCTCCTAAAGGCATTGAGCAGGGATTCCCATATGCCTTGCAATCAATCAGATGTAGGCACTGGTATCAATCCCAATAAGGCATTTAAGACAATTAAGTATAAAATCTTAAAGCATGCATATAACTCAATAACAAAAAGATACAAGTAAGATAACCACAATAAATGTGTCATCATACAATGTAAGATGATACTAGTCAAGATTCATCCATTAAATTTGATTACGACGATAAGCAATCAGTTATAGTACAATGGGGAATGAGCATATTATATACTAAAGGATAAGATGAAAATAAAATACTAGGGATCGAGATACAATTTAAGGGTTTGATATAATTAATCAAAATTAAACTCATCCAAGGAATTATAAGTTCACAAGTGTGTGAGATAATAATATGTATGAGGGATATAATAGAAAAGTGAAATAATTAATTTCAAATGGGCTCTGTAAGTTTAGAGCACTGTGATCTAAGTTCATAGACAGTACTTAGATTCACGAAAGGTTATTGTTTACATCAATCACTAAGATACGGGAATGGATGAAACATAACACATCAAATATAATAACTATGGCTTCAAACTTGGACAATCATAGCGGCATTAATAATACTATGTGAAGATATAGCATTGACATAGAATAGCACAATGTACATACACAATAATGTCATAATGTAATGACGGGGAACGTGGTTGTGTACTAATGTGTACTCACACATTCCTATAAGATAAAATAAGTATAGTAAAATGTTTACACTTACCCGTTTTGTCCCTAATGAAACCTCACAACTAAACTTCCTAATAGAGGAGACTATATGAATCCTAGCGGGCCTAACTTAGAATGCTTGGGTCTCTCTATATATATGGTTGGGGCATTTCGTTTAACGGGTGGGGAAGAAAGCTATGTGATTTTCTCACAGGTATCGATGTACCGGAGATGTCTGGCGTCATGTCCGATTTATGGCCTGTACCGTGAGAGTAGGGACTAAGACGAATATGCATTTGTCCAGTCCGAGTGCAACGCTATTCTTAGAGCGGTGCGTATCCTGCGGGGGGGGGGGGGGGGGGGGGAGGGGAGAAAGGGGGAATGGGTGTGAAAAGTTATTAAGCCGCTGCGTGTAGCGCTGGTACCGCGACCATTGTGTGCTGGTCAGCTGTCCAGCGGTCAAAAATTAAAAGTTAGCCCTAGAGAAGCTAGTTAATGTTTTACGTCGAGATTCGTCCCCGTGAGAAACAGTACGTGGGGAGATAAATCCTACAAGAATTTAAATGTGGGTGGACATGAAAATAATGATTAAGTTAAAATTTAAAGTTTCTCACGGTTGGCTGGGAACAACTCAAATGAATTTTTGTATGCAAGTTTCGTATTGTCACAATTAGATATTCGACATTTTTGATGCGCTCAAAATGTATACTTTGTACTAACCCTTTAAACAATGTTTTTACTTTTAAAAATTATTACGTAAATGTATAGGCCCTAACTACATTGCAAATACAACAGATGTAATTCTTGAATAGAGAAGATACTCCATAGGTTTATGTTAAGGCTTTGAGGGTCGACGCCGAAAAAAAAATGTCTTTAAAAAAAATTAAAATAAGTTGTTAATTTTGTTCAATACCTCTGTTTGTAACTTCGTTTTGTTAACGAACTATAATACAAAGCTCTGAATTAAAAGAAATTCGTAAAATGGAGAAGAAATAAGGTAGACTAGTGGTCTTCAACCTTTTTTGGCCGACCGCCCTCTTTTTGTGTTTTTTTTTCTATAAAAAATCCGCCAGCGCCCACCTATAAAAAAACACTTACAAATAATCGTAAGAAGGCTAATATAAACACAATTTCATTTATTAATTGTTATGCTGTGAATAACATTTATCCCGCATGGAAGACCTCTGCACGCCAAAGGTGAACTTGTTTAGGGAGCATAGAGTTACAGAGGTGCCCCTCCCCCCCGTAAGTGCATTAAGATCCTTTCAGACGCCATACTAGCGTAGAGGAAAGTACCTGACAAAAAAGCCTTTACAGTCGAGAGACAGTGTGTTAGAAAGGACAGTCGAGTCCAGGACAGCAAGCAGTAAGGACTGTGCTACAAAGTGAGTCCTCGAAAATGTAGCTGTAGGAGCTAGAGAGACTTGTAGTGATTAGTTAGGCAGTTCTGTAGTGTAGCAAAGCATTTGAAGTTACTGTAGCCAATTGTGTTTATTGGCTGTAGTTAATGTAATTGTAAATAAACAGCCACCTTGTTATTTGAAGCTCTTATTGTCATGCTGATGTGTTAGATGTGCTGTTGAGTTGTGTTTACAGAAGGCCTGGATAAGAAGAACATTACAATATAACCATTATTATTGCTGAATTTACTACAAAATGAAATTGAGCTAATGGGAACCCTGTGCCTCCTGCAGTTTGACAATATTAGAAATTTCAAGCTTAAATTAGGTTGAAAACCTCTCTCTCAAGATTATTCTAAAGCATACTACAGTTACCAAATTATATGAGCGTAGCTATGAGGGTTTAAAATTTGTAAAAAAAAAAGACAAATTAAAAACATTTTTTAGTTTAGTTTATATATATATTTGGCGGGGAGGGTGGAAATCCACCCAACCCTACCCTTTCCCGAAAAAAAAATCCTGGCTACGCCTACGCTTTGAAACATAGAAGTCTTTCTTTCGTAAAAGAAACATGATGCGTTCATTACATTAAAACTTTGTTCTAGATAGCGCGGATATATAATAAGTGAAGGCTTTGGATCTAAAAGTACACTACCAAAAGAAATAATTACAATATAATTTTTGACTTTGATAGATCTGGCGCTAAAGCGGTGAGTAACAATGGATTTAAGTCAAACCACTCTTACAACTATGTACTCGAAGATGTGATCTGTCAGGCTAATGTGTCGACCTTAGACGCTTGTTATCATTCAGAATGGGGAGAACATGACTGTGAGCCCGGCCAGGAGGCGGGAGTCATTTGTGCTAACGGTAATTTTTTAAAATAGGAACTATACTTTTACAATTTTACAATTTGCTAATTTATTACAGTTGATTATGTATATATATCCCAGGACTAAATTTCTTATTTCCCTCTAACATGAAACAACTTCTCTTTGCAAAGATAGTTTTATAATTAAACACATGAACATATTAATTATAGTCCATTCATTTTATATTTTAATCAAATTAACATTCAAATTTGTTTTTCTAAAGCATTTTTCATATATTCGTTCGCTAAAGCTGCGAAGCCATTTAAGATATATTCATTGCTGAATTTGCGTACTAAAAAAGCTCAAGCATGCGCAGAGCAAAGCCTTCTCGCAAAGCAGAATGAACTCTTCAAGCCAATATTTAACTCTAGATTAGTATAAATCTAGATCTATGTCTAACTCAAGATTTAGTTTATACTTAAACACATGAACATACAAAATTAAGTTTTTTCATTTCATATTTTTATCCAATATTTGTAGGCATACTAGCAAATGTTTTTATTTGAATGAATGGAGTTAAGTCGATTAGCTATTGTAATAGCTTCATTCATACTATTGTTACATTCACGCATTAGCTTTACTTATAACATTATTATTTCGTTTAATAGATTACAAAATGGCGATATGCTTTTTGTCTAACATTAGTTTGTAGTGACCAGCTACAGAACCTTCAGTAAATTAAAAATAGAATACAATATCATATTGTTATAACCCGACTGGAGGCGCTATAGGGTTAACTGTAGGTTTAGCTGACACAATTGAACTCATGCAAATCACTCAGGTCAATGGACAAGGGACAGTATTGCTTTTACACACAAATATGACCCGTGATCATGTGATCGAAAGCATCGTGGACCAGAGACACAGTGTGTAAGAAAGAGACAGTTCAAGATAGGACAGAGAGGAGACCGGGAATTGAGTCGGCTATGAAGTCGGTCCTGGCGGAGTCCTTCAGTGTTATGTACGAGTTCAGGAAGAGATAGAGACAGTAAAGTTTAGAACGATGATGGTGTAGCATTTCTAGCTGATGTATTGCCAAGTGTCTAGAATTGGCTGTTATCTATTTATTCACTTATTCATTAACTCTTTCTCTCCTAACTGACGATACCAACGTTGATTCCACCAGAATGTTGTAAATAATTACGGAGAGAAAGAGTTAAAGTACCAGATTATTTGGAGCTCTTGTTGACAGGTTCTTGTTGTAGTGTGGTGTCTATTTAGCAGTTGGTTACAGAAGGCCTGATTAGCATAGAAATATCGTAACAATGTTATTGTACACTTAACTAAATCGTTGATTTCTTATATTATCACTAGCAATTCAAAAATAATCATCCCCTAGACACCAAACAAGCCAATCACACACGTCATACACGAGGTCCGTCACAATCATTAACAATATCATTAAGGTTCACATCTCAATATGAATCTCATTAGACGGGGAAACACTATTACGACACTTGGTTGAATTATGCCCTCTATCACGACAACTAAAACACACGATTGCTTTTCTTAAACCTTCTAGAGTTTGATTCATCACTAGCTAACAATATGCTGCCACCACATAAAAACTCTCTTCCTTACAGATCGTCTCCTCTGACCCAGCAACCTTAAACCATTCTATTACTTCAGCATGTTCTCCATTGTTCTCAAAATCAGTTGTCTGTATATGCTACTCTAGGGGTGGGCAACCTTTTTCCATCGACGGCCGTATTAAAATTTTTTGGAATGGAGGGCCTTTATAAGGCCTTCTGTAAACACTGCTAAACAACACACAGCACAAGAACTTGACAACAAGAGTTACACATAATCTTTTACTTTAATAATGATGAAATAAAACAGACAATATGACACAATTGGGAAGACAATCAACTACTAAAAAATGCTACAAAGTACATCACCGTACTAAACTCTACCATCTCTTTCAAGGCTCGAGGACTGCACCAGGACCGACTTCATGGCCGACTAACAGTCCCGGTCTTCTCGCTGTCCTGTCTTGAACTGCCCTGCCTTACACACTCTGTCTCTGGTCCAAGCAGGCTTATGATCAGATGACCATAACACGGGATATATTCACATGCAAAGCTCATACCAGCACTGTCCCTTGCCCTTCGATATAGCACGTTAAAGTGTGTGATTGGCCTGTGTCACATATGTCAGCTGATCAAACACAGAGTTAACCCTATCGCGTCGCCAATAGGGTTACAACAATATATATATATATACTCACAACCTAGAAAAATACGCTAGATAACTGTGTATAATGTATTTTATTTCACATTTACACCGGTAATGTGTTCGACATTTACTTTTTCATTTTGTTACACTTCCGATGGAGGAATTAGCAATTTCTAAAACTAATTTAAAGAATATTTTTTACAATGTTATTCTTTTACATCACAATACTTCACTACAAATGTACAGTTGTATTTAATGTGAAATATTTAAGCGTTTACACTTATACACAATGTTGCGGAACTGCCTTACTAGCTGTTATGAAATCAGTCAGCCGGCGTTGACCTGTGATCAAACTTTTTATTTTCAAGAAAAATAATGTAAATATTTAGAAACAATTTTGTTTTAACGTGTAGAAATGCAACTTATGGCACCTACAAGACTTACTTTTTCATGTCCTTATTTGCTTTTAGGTATGTCCTCTGGAGCTAAATCAGCTTCTTCGTTAAATGTTGAACTGAGTTTATTGAAAAATGATTCCAAATTCTTGACGTCCTAAAATTTGCTTTCAAATTCCACAATGAAGGAATCGAAACAAGTTTTCTAATTTTCAAACCATTTCACTAGAAATAGTGTCACCTATAAGTACTGAAAAGTGATAAAAACTGTCTTCACTTGCTTGCCTGGAGAATGAAAAGATTTAACATACACATTCATTTCATGTGCAAAAAAAACCTATTTCAATATTTTCAATGAAAAACTCTTCATTAGAGGTATTACTTAGAAAGTAACAGTAAATGTCCTTCAAGGGACATAACACTTTCATCCTTGAGCTTAATACTTTGAACATGTTAAGGTAGTGGAAACTACTTTGAAAATGAACTTCTAATGTTTTAAACTATGTAAGGGGAGGCATCCCTACAAAAAATTGAGTTTTAGGTCTGTGAAAATTGTAGGACGGTTGTAAGTAGCAACCATACATCAGGTTATTCTAAAGAAAAGATATTCTGTTAACAATTCTGCTGTTTTATCATCAATCTTATGTGGAATAGTTTCCTACACATTTAACAAACTGTGTGAACATTTAGACATACCTGGAATGTGTAAAAAAAACTTTCTAAATATTACTAAACTAATTTACAAAAATGTTAATGATATTCAACAGGCTTTAGAACAAATAAACTGTTGACCTTATTCTTCGGAAGCATGCGGAGGAAAGTGGAGTTTCTATAAACGAAGAAGATATCATTGGTATTGATGGCTAACCAGAGGCCACACTTCACATATTAAAATTGGATGTGTTGTTGATGTTGTAACATGATATTTTTTGGATTTTCACATTGTTTCAAAATTTTGTTTGGTCTGTCAAACCACTGGCAGAAAGATGGAAGACAAATCCGTATCACAGTATACAGAATCGTTTGAATCACACGCACGTCTTTTTGTGAAATCAACTACATAGATCATAAA
The DNA here is from genome assembly GCA_036873155.1 of Biomphalaria sudanica. Taxonomy (NCBI): domain Eukaryota; kingdom Metazoa; phylum Mollusca; class Gastropoda; family Planorbidae; genus Biomphalaria; species Biomphalaria sudanica. The sequence goes on along the minus strand of JAZGLO010005548.1, from coordinate 317,103 downwards.
CAAACTTTCTTAGTAATCTTTTTTTGTTTTGTTTCAGTGCGCTTCTAGTTTATTCTTTCATCTTCACGTCCGCTTTATATGACGAGATCCCCTACATCCCACATAGTGTCGAACGCTTCCCTACCGACCTTTTGGCTCCCAGCATCTCCCAATTTTTTTAAATTCGCCCTCCCCCCCCCCCCCGGTAGACGCTAGCGCTCCGTCAAAAACCACTGCTTGAGAACATAAACATTAGTTTTGCATTATAAAATAACAACTTTTAAAATATCATCAAATTAAATATAAAAATGATTTGAAGCCTTTGAGATCTAAACTTAACAAATGGGGTATACTGATAGATGCCTTTTTAATTTTTGGATGCTTTAAAAATGAAATTAAGTATTTTTTATGATTTTTTTTATATATTGTGTAAAAAAACAGGTTACAAAGACAGTTTGTATGAAAACACAAACTCAAAATTGGCTTTAAAGTCAACGTTAAGTAAAGGGTGAACCTGGCCAAACTGATGTCTTCTAATGAATATGTAATTGATCTATATGTTTTGTAAAGGGTCAATCTCTTATTCCAATCCCAAAGAAAAAAACATTTCCCTAAAAAAAAAGCGCTGCAACTCACGCGATAATAAAAAAAAATACGTATTAATTAAACTAAATTAACTTATATGCATACTAAATAATTTCTGTTTAAAAAAATATTTTTTTGTGTAAATGTAGTTGTAAGAATGACAGAATTTAATTAACTTAGCTATACAAATTAAACTTTTTTTTATATATAAAAAATCTAAAGACATTTGCATAAATGTGTTAAATTATTGTACATAGACATCTCCCCTACTAAACAGCCTCACGTGTTTGTTACAAATAATAGTAATGGTTGTACATGTGAGTTATTTTCATGAAAAAAAATTGTTCGCTAAATTGATTTAAAAAAAAAGTATTTTTCGCTTTCAGAAAAAAAGTAACCGTTGCATTAAAACTTTGAATGATTTAAAATATTATAATGTCGGATATCCACTATCTTTTCCAGTTAACGGGATCTAAACGGGACGGACCTACGGACAGACTGACATTCCAACAAAACTAATAGCAACTTTTTGCTATCGGGGGCCGTTATTGTACGAATAGTATCATATATCTCTCTCACACACACACACACTCACACTTACACCAAATTTAATTGTGTAGCATTGTATTTGCTACATGTACTTTTTAAAACGAAAACAAATTCTTTAAATATGTTCATGAAATTATTTCTTTATAGGCATTGTCTTCTTAATTATAGGTTTTATTTTCACATTATTTATATATTCATTGTTTTTCATAAATGTAAAAGATTGTGACGAAACACATTTTGGACTAAATTGCAATGAAAATTGTTTTTCGCAATGTTCTCAAAGTGTTTGTGATTCTAAAACTGGACGTTGCATAGCATGTATACCAGGCTTTGAAGGTGACTTTTGCAACATCTGTAAGTACAAAAACTCATTTATGTAAACGAAACTCATGAAATTATAAAAACATTTTAGTTTATTAAACAAAATTTTTACAAATAAAAAGAACTTAAAACTAAAATGCAATTTTACTGAAAATTTTAAATGCTGAATGAAACTTTTTTTCCTAAAAACAAAAAGGTTTTAAAGTATTTTAAACGAATGTAAAAAGTACTAGTTATTCTATTTGATTAATTTTATTATTCAAATTAACTATATAAGTAAATGTTTACTTTATAAAGATAATTCTTTTTTTTTTAAATTGTTTATTTTGATATTTGTGTTCATTTCTAGATTTGTTCTAAGTAATGCTAAGATTTATTTACATGTCTTTAGCTACTATTGATTGTCTCAGGAAGGTGCTGTAATATACTAAATCAATTCCTAACCTTAGAAACAAGGCTTAATTTCAATACAACACGACTGATACACACAATAACACAATACAGACTGGTCATGATTCACAGACTACGATAATGTGAACACGATTACAAATACTAGCACAATTACAAGCACGGGTAACACACAAGTTCATTTAAGGATCACTTTCAGGTGCCTTAAATTATTTTTAAATATATATATATATATATATATTGAATATTATTATTTTTAATATTAAAACTTGTGAATACTTATAGAGACAGAAAGAGTTAATGAGAGGAAGAGATAGACCTAGAAAGAGAGAAAGTGAAAAAGAAAACGAGAAATATAGAATATAAAAAAATAGAAGAGAATTAAAAAAAAACAGGGGCGTAGTTAAAAATTATCTATTGTTTGGGGGCCTGGAGGGCTTGACTTGTTTGGGGGCCCCTGCATTTTGCGTTATATTTTTTTAAAGTAAAAAAAAAACACTCATTAGGGGTCTCTCTCAAGTGGAGGCCGGGTAGATTTGAAATTCTCCCCCCTTCTCCCCTTCACCCTAGCTACGCCACTGGAAAATAATAGAAAGAAAGAAAGAGTGCCATACAGTGACAACTATAAGTGACAACTATGAGTGACAACTATGAGTGACAACTATGACTAACAACTATGAGTGACATGTAGTGAGAGAAAAACAATGTAAGTTACAAGAAAGAAGAAGAGAGAGAGTCCCTAATCTTTAAATCTATTATATTCTCCCTGTCTATTTTTTTTTTTTTTTTTTTGGATTGGGGGGGGTACATCTCAATAATATGAAAAACAAATAAATCTTGGTATCGGAAGGCGGCAATCGAAGACTGAATTTGAGACAAAGATTAGTCTCGTTTTTAAATTGTTCTTAGTTATTTTTACAATGTCGATATGAAAAGCAAAGCAACGCAGATGTGACGATCTCAATGCTGAGCAAAAAAAGTTGACTTCAAGAAATCGCGCTTAAATATTTATTGTAAATTTCCCTCCTTAAGTACCGTGAAAAGACGCGTGCAATCAAGGATATTTTCTGTTTATGCTATTCTTTTTCTACTGATGTTATCCATCCTAATAAGAAAAGCCGTTTAAGTAAAATGAAGTAAAACGGATATCTAGCCTATACCAATGTGCAAGTGGCAGTCGAGGCACATTAAGAGTAAGTATACTTTTATTTGATACATTTAACCTTAGGTTTTGTTAAATGTTAGAAGTAACATCTTGTAGTGGGCCTGATTTTGTCAATAAACGTGAGCAGAGCAATGATAAAACGCTATGTAAAAATTCGACAGTTTTAACGCGTACTCAATTGGCAAAATTGATTGGGCTGATACATTTTAAAATGTCTAAATTTATAAGAAATTAACAACATTATTAAGAATATTACCAATACCACATTTTTTTTTGTATACGGCTTTCTTATGTTTTCAAACAAAAAGTGTTAATAGTAATTTCTATTACTAAATTTAAATATTTTCTCTCATACTAACTACTTATATATTTAACAAATAGATTACTTTTCATTAAAAGAGAATTTTTTTTTGTTCAGTATCGAAAGTAATTTGAAACAACATTTAATAAGCATTGGTTTTTGTAGTATACACGTAGAGTTCAAGAACGGAGCCCTGCTTCTATACATTGAAACAAATTGAAAGGTTTCTACTTCAGGATCGAATGAGAGGTAAGTCAGTTTTAAAGCATCTAAATCAGTTAGATAATTATCTTAATAAAATATGTTATTTGAACCATATCTTCATAATTATCAGTTCATTTACTTCGTACAAATATTAATATAACATTAATAAATCTCCGAATCCTGTGGTATTATGCCATTATTCAATCTAACAATACAATAGTATTGGCAACACTTCTGACTTCTATAGACGATGATATGGTTGCATATTGAAACCTTCCTTTTTTCGGCCTGAGCGGAGCACTATCAATGCTGAATTTCAGTTTTGTGTTTCCACACAAACTGTATTTGTAACCTTTTTTTTCTTAGAGTTTTCAAGACTAAATTTTGTGTAAAATGTTTTACATTTCGTTCTGTTCGAATACGAAGGTTTGTATAAAATAAAATAAACCATTAAACATGAACGTGAAATGAAATAGTATACTCAAAGCAGAATTTGTTTTTCTGAGGCGACAACTAAACTGTTAATAGTCTGAATCATTTTTTTACGGTAAAACCCGAAGCGTAAACATGTGTATAACAACTCGGCCATTTTTGTGAATTGGCCTAGGTGTGAGGCCACTATTCTTCTTAAATATATTACTTCATGCCTGGTCAATGACCTCTCAGCTAATGTATACTTGTCTGGTAAGTAATGATTGTAGTATTTTTTTTTAGAGATGTACTTATTGATAGTTAGTATGTATTTTACAATACGTCTATTGAAGTAAAACTCTTATGGGCAAAGGGTGGGGGAACTCGATGCTCAAAAATGGCTCTAACATAGTCCTAGAAAGATTTACTATCTAGTTAACCCCGCTGTAAAAAATTTAGTTTAAACGTTTACATTTTTCAAAATAAAAAAAATATAAAAGCGTTTAATTTTGGGCTAGAAAACTAAAAAATGTTTATCTTGAACCTACTCCACGTCTTTGGGTATTTCCGCATGTAGGCTTCTATTTATTTTAGAGTTCAAGACATTAATGTTTAGAAGTATTTTTGAGCACCGTCTTCAGAGTATTAAAATGTATTTTAGGTTTTTACGTTCGCTCCAAAAGGATTTGTTCTCGGGCAAGCTGGAAATGGAGGGGAGTATACAAATATAATTTTTATTATTAAAAAAATAAAACAGAGTAACATTCGTTTTTTAGAAAAGTTTTTTTTTCTGATTTTTTCGTCTTTTTGAAAACATAGTTAGTGAGTCTAAACACAATGGTCAGAACTGCTCTAATATCTGTAACTCTTTATATATTAATCAAATTTGTTATGATCTTGACACAATCTGCTTTATAAAATGATGTAAAAGATGTGTGAGGGTATATTGTTTTAAACTATCTATCTATCTATCTACCTATCTATCTATCTATCTATCTATCTATCTATCTATCTATCTATCTATCTATCTATCTATCTATCTATCTATTTATCATCTCATTTAATATATCGATCTATTTATCTTCACTCTATCTTTGTATCTATCTATCAATCTGTCAGCTTATTTGTCTATTTATCTATCTTTTTATCTATCTATCTATCTATCATCTCATTTAATATATCGATCTATTTATTCTCACTCTATCCTTGTATCTATCTATCAATCTGTATTTTTATTTGTCTATTTATCTATCTTTTTATCTATTTATCTATCTATCTATCTATCTTTTTATTTATCTATCTATCTATCTATCTATCTATCTATCTAACTATCTATCTATCTATCTGAATACAGCGGCAAAATAATCCGACAAATTCACTTAATTTATTGTGAATTTACTTCTCAATATCTAGAAGCGTGTTTATGCCTTTAAAAAAACGTACAAAAGAATATTAAAACATGTTATCTTGCTGATAGGTCCACAATGACCAAAAGAAAAAAAAAGAAAAATGTATTTATTTCTTTAAAAAGAGATTTTTTGTACAGGATTCTTGATAAGTCCTTCAAATAAGAAGTATTTGCAAGTTGTTTTTCAGCTGATGTAATGTGGTCTGGGAGATCTGGAAATACTTTTAAAAAGACATTTAAATGGAATAAATTTGCTCTTTTTACATGGTTAAGATTAGAATTTGATAGTAAAGGTATGTATCTCATTATACACTATTTTTTTCCTTCACATTTTAAAAATTAAAATTCACCTCTTCGAAATAGCGCTAATATTTAATGCGCAATAAACCACAGCCAATACTGTATAGTTGGCAATACACAACATTGACTGTTCTATGTTCTGTTGTGGATATTTGAACCGCCTATCAACTCTGTACTGTAGTATCAAAAACTCTACTGGATTCACTTTACCTTGTTGAACTCTGTCGTACGTACTGAATCGTAGATCGTAGTTGTGAAAGGTCTATTTACTTTAGATGTTTCTTTAAACTTCGCCACAAGGCCGGTCTTAGTCCACTGCAACCTATGCGACCGCAGTGGGCCCCGCACTTTCATAGGCCCCGCGCGAAATCTAGGTGTAAATCCTTAAATTAAACCATTGAAACTTATTATTAAAAGGGTTCCTAGAATTGTCCTGAAATTATTAAAATCTTCTGAAAATTCATGCAAATCTCCATCAAAACAGACAAATTGGCATTTCGGGTGACCGGGATGTCAATTAACATGAAAAACGCCAATCCTACTCGCAATTAACAAAAAAAAAAGCGATAATTTGTTAGTCGATATTAAATCTAAATAGCAGATCTGAATGTTTATCGGCTTTTTGTTGGAAAACTACTATCTACTGTAGCGTAACGCGCTCTTGACAAGATGGCTGCTCCCTGTTTACAGTTATCATAGATGAGTTAAATTTTCGTTTTGTTGTATATAAACCAAATAAAATTCCTTTAAAAAGCTATTCAACTAATAAACTAATATCTTTAAATTATAGATTTAACTTAATTTAGCATTATTTCCACTAATTAATTCAAATTAACAACTCTTAGTTTAGGTATTTTTATATTCTTAGATTTTAGATCTAGTCAGTCTTAGACTTAGACTTTAATTAAGCCTTTAAGGCCTTAGATCTACTAATCATCTACAAATACTACTAATTATAAACTAATAGTAATACTCTATATAGTTAGTTAAAGTTAGTTAAACACATAAATATATTGATCTACAATTAGATCTAGATCTTGAATTAAACACCTAACCCAAAAAGTAAGCAGACAGCTGCAGAGTGAATACATAAACAATGTAATATCTAAAGATAACAACAAAAACCTATGGTCATACATTAAGTCTAAGAAAATGGAAACAACAGGCATAGCGCCATTAAAAGATGAACATAACATAATACATAATGATAATGAAACTAAAGCAAACATCCTAAACAAATACTTTGCATCAGCATTCTCAGCCCCAGGAGACAAAGACATATTTCTTAATTTGAACCAAGTAGACAACATAGAAGATTTAGTAGTACGAGAAAATGGAATTAAAAAACTATTAGCCAACACCAAACCAAATAAAGCGTCTGGACCTGATGGTATTCCAGCTAGATTACTCAAAGAACTAAGCAATGAGCTAGCCCCAGTGTTCAAAATACTCTTTCAGGCATCGCTTAACCAGGGCAGAGTACCAAGGGACTGGAAAGAAGCTAATGTCACCCCCCTATTTAAAAAAGGAGAAAAATCTGATCCAGGAAACTACAGACCAGTATCACTTACCAGCATCACATGTAAAATACTAGAACACATAATATGCAGCAACATCATAAACCACTTAGACAAACATAATGTCCTCACCCCATACCAACATGGCTTTAGGAAATATAGATCATGTGAAACACAACTAATAGGACTAATTGATGATTTCTCAAAAGGTTTAGATAATAGTGAACAAATAGATGCTATCTTACTAGATTTTTCCAAGGCTTTTGACAAAGTTCACCACCATAGTTTGCTTAAAAAATTAAAATATTTCGGCATTAACGGTCCACTGCATCAGTGGATTAAAGATTTTCTGATAGGGAGAGAACAAACTGTAATAATAAATGGCTCTAAATCAACACCAATAACAGTAAACTCAGGTGTACCTCAAGGAACAGTCTTGGGTCCACTACTATTTTTAATTTACATAAATGATTTACCAAATTGCATTAGTTCAGGAACAAAAGTCAGATTATTTGCAGACGACTGCATAATATATAGAACAATAAAAACAAAACAAGACACAGATATTTTACAAAGAGAATTAGATGAATTACAGAAATGGGAATCAAATTGGAGCATGTCTTTCCACCCAGAAAAATGTCAGTTGTTAAGAGTAACAAAAAAAATTAAACAAATTAATTCCACTTATCTTATTCATGGCAAACCAGTAACACAGACTAAAAACTCAAAATACCTAGGTGTTATAATAAATGAAAAACTGTCATGGAATCCACATATTGATGAAACTATAAAAAAATCCAACAAAGCATTAGGGTTTATTAAAAGAAATTTCTATAAATCAAATAAGAACATAAAACTAAAATGTTATTTAACCTTGGTTAGGCCAATAATAGAATATGCATCCACCGTGTGGGACCCCTCAACTCAAGAAAACATTAAGAAACTGGAACAAACACAAAATAGAGCAGTGAGATTCATAACAAACGAATATTCACATTTGACTAGGGTAACACCATTAGTAAAATCACTAAATTTAGAAAGCCTTCAGGACAGAAGACTCAAAAGTAAAGTAGCAATTATACATAAAACACTGAACCATAATCTTCAAATACAAAAACAAAATTTAATAAAATACTCTGAAAGACACAAAAATAAAGGCACATTCCTCGTCCCATATGCTAGGACAAATTTGTACAAATACTCCTTCTTCCCTAGTGCTATTAGAGCATGGAATGGGTTGCCTGAGCTAGCCAGAAAAACCAGTGACTTGGAAGAATTTAAGTCATTGGTTAATATGCATGACTAAATGCATGACGCGTAGGACGTAATCATCTTCTTTTTTGAAGTAACGTCTGTATTATATAAGATAAGATAAGATCTGGATCTAGTCTAGGTCTATATTTTGAATAAACCATTTGATTGTCATTGTAAGTTAGCTATCACTTTAGACTTAGCTTAGGCCATCTTAGGCATTTTTAACCTTAAACTATTTTAGACTAGACCTTTTAAAACTAAAATCAACAACAGTCATCATGAAATTGCTCTGGCTATTTATCCTAATAATTACTAAATACACACTAGCTGAACACAGAACTAGATCTACCTCAGTCAACACTAAACTTAAAAATGAAACAACAGTCATAATCAATCATCACACTTTAGATCAATGCAACTTCAAAAATAACCTAACATACACATCAATAACATTAAAGAAGATTACCCATCACAAATGGAAGTTCTCAATCAGACACAGTAGAAATAAATACCTTTCACTGTTAATATTAATAGCAGGAGATGTAGAGTCAAATCCAGGGCCTAGATCTAAAGATAGATGCAACATCTGCAAAAAAGTATGCACCATGAAACAGAAAGCCATTCAATGTGACACCTGCGATGAATGGTACCATGCATCATGTCTCCATATGAATACACCTGTGTATTATGCCTTAGGCAACAAAGATGCATCATGGCACTGTGTACCGTGTGGGTTACCTCAGTTTACATCAGGACTGTTTGATTCCTTTGATGCGGACACTTCTAACCCATACAACATCTTAAACACCATCCCAAAACCAACTCACCAACCACTAGCCAGATCCACTCCTGTTAAACCTAAATCTACTAAAATTAATACAACAGCCTCACTAAACAAACCTCCTAAAGAAGTAATACCAAAATACCTTAAAACCTTAGTAATAAATTTTCAAAGTATTAGGAACAAAACAGCAGACTTAGAAATTTTATTAGAATGTGAGAAACCAGACATAATTGCAGGAACAGAAACTTGGCTACATCCTGAAATTTATAATGCAGAAATTTTCAATAGTAATTATGAAATTTTTAGAAAAGATAGGGCTGATAATCATGGAGGAGTTCTTTTAGCAATAAAAAACACTCTTATAGCTGAAGAAATTACCTTACCTAACTCAAAAAACATAGAATCTACATTTTGTAAAATTAATACCACCTCAACATCCCTTATAATAGGCAGCATTTACAGACCACCAAATTCTAGTTTAGAATACATGCAGGAACTATGTAATCAGATTACTACACTTAAAGAGACAAATAAAAATGCAGTTTTTTGGATTATGGGTGACTTCAACCTACCTGATATAAATTGGAAAACACTAACCATAGATAAACACCAAAACCTTAAGGACATAAATGAGCTTTTCATAGAAACTTTACACAACCTAAGTTTAGATCAAATCATTAAAAAGCCAACTAGATTAAACAACACATTAGATCTCTTCTTAACCAACAGACCTGGATTAGTAGTTGATTATGATATTATCCCTGGTCTATCAGACCATGAGATCATAAAAATACACAGTCAGATAAAAGCAGTAGCCAATACAAAAACCAAAAGAAAAATCTTACTCTGGAATAAATGTAACCTAACACAACTACACCAAGCTGCATTAAACTTTCAACAAACATTCTTATTAGAAAAAGACATTAACCAACCAGTCGATGACCTCTGGAATTTCATTAAAATCCATCTTAAAAGCATTATAGAAAATCATATACCAACTAAATACACATCAAACAAAATAAATAAATGCTGGTTTAATAATAGACTAAAGAAGCTTTGTAAACAGAAGGAAAACCTATATAGAAAATTTAAAGAAACCAAGGCAGAAAGAGTTTACAAAAAGTATATAAAAATTAAACACCTAACCCAAAAAGTAAGCAGACAGCTGCAGAGTGAATATATAAACAATGTAATATCTAAAGATAACAACAAAAACCTATGGTCATACATTAAGTCTAAGAAAATGGAAACAACAGGCATAGCGCCATTAAAAGATGAACATAACATAATACATAATGATAATGAAACTAAAGCAAACATCCTAAACAAATACTTTGCATCAGCATTCTCAGCCCCAGGAGACAAAGACATATTTCTTAATTTGAACCAAGTAGACAACATAGAAGATTTAGTAGTACAAGAAAATGGAATTAAAAAACTATTAGCCAACACCAAACCAAATAAAGCGTCTGGACCTGATGGTATTCCAGCTAGATTACACAAAGAACTAAGCAATGAGCTAGCCCCAGTGTTCAAAATACTCTTTCAGGCATCGCTTAACCAGGGCAGAGTACCAAAGGACTGGAAAGAAGCTAATGTCACCCCCCTATTTAAAAAAGGAGAAAAATCTGATCCAGGAAACTACAGACCAGTATCACTTACCAGCATCACATGTAAAATACTAGAACACATAATATGTAGCAACATCATAAACCACTTAGACAAACATAATGTCCTCACCCCATACCAACATGGCTTTAGGAAATATAGATCATGTGAAACACAACTAATAGGACTAATTGATGATTTCTCAAAAGGTTTAGATAATAGTGAACAAATAGATGCTATCTTACTAGATTTTTCCAAGGCTTTTGACAAAGTTCACCACCATAGTTTGCTTAAAAAATTAAAATATTTCGGCATTAACGGTCCACTGCATCAGTGGATTAAAGATTTTCTGATAGGGAGAGAACAAACTGTAATAATAAATGGCTCTAAATCAACACCAATAACAGTAAACTCAGGTGTACCTCAAGGAACAGTCTTGGGTCCACTACTATTTTTAATTTACATAAATGATTTACCAAATTGCATTAGTTCAGGAACAAAAGTCAGATTATTTGCAGACGATTGCATAATATATAGAACAATAAAAACAAAACAAGACACAGATATTTTACAAAGAGAATTAGATGAATTACAGAAATGGGAATCAAATTGGAGCATGTCTTTCCACCCAGAAAAATGTCAGTTGTTAAGAGTAACAAAAAAAATTAAACAAATTAATTCCACTTATCTTATTCATGGCAAACCAGTAACACAGACTAAAAACTCAAAATACCTAGGTGTTATAATAAATGAAAAACTGTCATGGAATCCACATATTGATGAAACTATAAAAAAATCCAACAAAGCATTAGGGTTTATTAAAAGAAATTTCTATAAATCAAATAAGAACATAAAACTAAAATGTTATTTAACCTTGGTTAGGCCAATAATAGAATATGCATCCACTGTGTGGGACCCCTCAACTCAAGAAAACATTAAGAAACTGGAACAAACACAAAATAGAGCAGTGAGATTCATAACAAACGAATATTCACATTTGACTAGGGTAACACCATTAGTAAAATCACTAAATTTAGAAAGCCTTCAGGACAGAAGACTCAAAAGTAAAGTAGCAATTATACATAAAACACTGAACCATAATCTTCAAATACAAAAACAAAATTTAATAAAATACTCTGAAAGACACAAAAATAAAGGCACATTCCTCGTCCCATATGCTAGGACAAATTTGTACAAATACTCCTTCTTCCCTAGTGCTATTAGAGCATGGAATGGGTTGCCTGAGCTAGCCAGAAAAACCAGTGACTTGGAAGAATTTAAGTCATTGGTTAATATGCATGACTAAATGCATGACGCGTAGGACGTAATCATCTTCTTTTTTGAAGTAACGTCTGTATTATATAAGATAAGATAAGATCTGGATCTAGTCTAGGTCTATATTTTGAATAAACCATTTGATTGTCATTGTAAGTTAGCTATCACTTTAGACTTAGCTTAGGCCATCTTAGGCATTTTTAACCTTAAACTATTTTAGACTAGACCTTTTAAAACTAAAATCAACAACAGTCATCATGAAATTGCTCTGGCTATTTATCCTAATAATTACTAAATACACACTAGCTGAACACAGAACTAGATCTACCTCAGTCAACACTAAACTTAAAAATGAAACAACAGTCATAATCAATCATCACACTTTAGATCAATGCAACTTCAAAAATAACCTAACATACACATCAATAACATTAAAGAAGATTACCCATCACAAATGGAAGTTCTCAATCAGACACAGTAGAAATAAATACCTTTCACTGTTAATATTAATAGCAGGAGATGTAGAGTCAAATCCAGGGCCTAGATCTAAAGATAGATGCAACATCTGCAAAAAAGTATGCACCATGAAACAGAAAGCCATTCAATGTGACACCTGCGATGAATGGTACCATGCATCATGTCTCCATATGAATACACCTGTGTATTATGCCTTAGGCAACAAAGATGCATCATGGCACTGTGTACCGTGTGGGTTACCTCAGTTTACATCAGGACTGTTTGATTCCTTTGATGCGGACACTTCTAACCCATACAACATCTTAAACACCATCCCAAAACCAACTCACCAACCACTAGCCAGATCCACTCCTGTTAAACCTAAATCTACTAAAATTAATACAACAGCCTCACTAAACAAACCTCCTAAAGAAGTAATACCAAAATACCTTAAAACCTTAGTAATAAATTTTCAAAGTATTAGGAACAAAACAGCAGACTTAGAAATTTTATTAGAATGTGAGAAACCAGACATAATTGCAGGAACAGAAACTTGGCTACATCCTGAAATTTATAATGCAGAAATTTTCAATAGTAATTATGAAATTTTTAGAAAAGATAGGGCTGATAATCATGGAGGAGTTCTTTTAGCAATAAAAAACACTCTTATAGCTGAAGAAATTACCTTACCTAACTCAAAAAACATAGAATCTACATTTTGTAAAATTAATACCACCTCAACATCCCTTATAATAGGCAGCATTTACAGACCACCAAATTCTAGTTTAGAATACATGCAGGAACTATGTAATCAGATTACTACACTTAAAGAGACAAATAAAAATGCAGTTTTTTGGATTATGGGTGACTTCAACCTACCTGATATAAATTGGAAAACACTAACCATAGATAAACACCAAAACCTTAAGGACATAAATGAGCTTTTCATAGAAACTTTACACAACCTAAGTTTAGATCAAATCATTAAAAAGCCAACTAGATTAAACAACACATTAGATCTCTTCTTAACCAACAGACCTGGATTAGTAGTTGATTATGATATTATCCCTGGTCTATCAGACCATGAGATCATAAAAATACACAGTCAGATAAAAGCAGTAGCCAATACAAAAACCAAAAGAAAAATCTTACTCTGGAATAAATGTAACCTAACACAACTACACCAAGCTGCATTAAACTTTCAACAAACATTCTTATTAGAAAAAGACATTAACCAACCAGTCGATGACCTCTGGAATTTCATTAAAATCCATCTTAAAAGCATTATAGAAAATCATATACCAACTAAATACACATCAAACAAAATAAATAAATGCTGGTTTAATAATAGACTAAAGAAGCTTTGTAAACAGAAGGAAAACCTATATAGAAAATTTAAAGAAACCAAGGCAGAAAGAGTTTACAAAAAGTATATAAAAATTAAACACCTAACCCAAAAAGTAAGCAGACAGCTGCAGAGTGAATATATAAACAATGTAATATCTAAAGATAACAACAAAAACCTATGGTCATACATTAAGTCTAAGAAAATGGAAACAACAGGCATAGCGCCATTAAAAGATGAACATAACATAATACATAATGATAATGAAACTAAAGCAAACATCCTAAACAAATACTTTGCATCAGCATTCTCAGCCCCAGGAGACAAAGACATATTTCTTAATTTGAACCAAGTAGACAACATAGAAGATTTAGTAGTACAAGAAAATGGAATTAAAAAACTATTAGCCAACACCAAACCAAATAAAGCGTCTGGACCTGATGGTATTCCAGCTAGATTACACAAAGAACTAAGCAATGAGCTAGCCCCAGTGTTCAAAATACTCTTTCAGGCATCGCTTAACCAGGGCAGAGTACCAAAGGACTGGAAAGAAGCTAATGTCACCCCCCTATTTAAAAAAGGAGAAAAATCTGATCCAGGAAACTACAGACCAGTATCACTTACCAGCATCACATGTAAAATACTAGAACACATAATATGTAGCAACATCATAAACCACTTAGACAAACATAATGTCCTCACCCCATACCAACATGGCTTTAGGAAATATAGATCATGTGAAACACAACTAATAGGACTAATTGATGATTTCTCAAAAGGTTTAGATAATAGTGAACAAATAGATGCTATCTTACTAGATTTTTCCAAGGCTTTTGACAAAGTTCACCACCATAGTTTGCTTAAAAAATTAAAATATTTCGGCATTAACGGTCCACTGCATCAGTGGATTAAAGATTTTCTGATAGGGAGAGAACAAACTGTAATAATAAATGGCTCTAAATCAACACCAATAACAGTAAACTCAGGTGTACCTCAAGGAACAGTCTTGGGTCCACTACTATTTTTAATTTACATAAATGATTTACCAAATTGCATTAGTTCAGGAACAAAAGTCAGATTATTTGCAGACGATTGCATAATATATAGAACAATAAAAACAAAACAAGACACAGATATTTTACAAAGAGAATTAGATGAATTACAGAAATGGGAATCAAATTGGAGCATGTCTTTCCACCCAGAAAAATGTCAGTTGTTAAGAGTAACAAAAAAAATTAAACAAATTAATTCCACTTATCTTATTCATGGCAAACCAGTAACACAGACTAAAAACTCAAAATACCTAGGTGTTATAATAAATGAAAAACTGTCATGGAATCCACATATTGATGAAACTATAAAAAAATCCAACAAAGCATTAGGGTTTATTAAAAGAAATTTCTATAAATCAAATAAGAACATAAAACTAAAATGTTATTTAACCTTGGTTAGGCCAATAATAGAATATGCATCCACTGTGTGGGACCCCTCAACTCAAGAAAACATTAAGAAACTGGAACAAACACAAAATAGAGCAGTGAGATTCATAACAAACGAATATTCACATTTGACTAGGGTAACACCATTAGTAAAATCACTAAATTTAGAAAGCCTTCAGGACAGAAGACTCAAAAGTAAAGTAGCAATTATACATAAAACACTGAACCATAATCTTCAAATACAAAAACAAAATTTAATAAAATACTCTGAAAGACACAAAAATAAAGGCACATTCCTCGTCCCATATGCTAGGACAAATTTGTACAAATACTCCTTCTTCCCTAGTGCTATTAGAGCATGGAATGGGTTGCCTGAGCTAGCCAGAAAAACCAGTGACTTGGCAGAATTTAAGTCATTGGTTAATATGCATGACTAAATGCATGACGCGTAGGACGTAATCATCTTCTTTTTTGAAGTAACGTCTGTATTATATAAGATAAGATAAGATTGCTCTTAAAGTTCATTTGACAATGATTTTGTACGTAATAAAGTATGAATACAATGCAAAGTAACATTTATTTTGTACTACAAAATCTTAAGTTTCACTTTTATCCTTATCAATACATAGACTAGGCCCCGCGCAATCCGTTTCGCATAGGGCCCCGCAATCCGTAGGACCGGCCCTGCTTCGCCAGCGTCGCGATTGATCCTCTCGGCTCCTCACGGTTTAACGCTCATCTAGCGCTAGCCTGGGGCTACACACACACACACCTTACTACCCCTTTAGGTTTCTAACAATATATATAAATTGGTATGAACTGAATACAAAATAAAAAGTTAATGCTTTTTATTATTTTTACAGTCTCGTACACTGACCTCACCTTAACCCTAAATGGCAAGTTATGTCAAAAGATACGACTATTCCCTGTGGACGACAATACCCTGGATGTGGCTTGTGATGACCACGTGGTCATGACAGTATTAGAAATCGGTGGATTAAAACATTTAATTAACTCCTTACATTTGAGTGGAGGTACGTTATAGTAACATTTTATTAGCGGCCCAAAAATAGGAATAGCAGCTATTAGTTTTATTTTGTCTGTCTGTCTCTCCGTCCGTCCAATTTAAATCTCAGAAACTATATATATATATATATATATTATATTATATTATATCTATATATATATATATATATATATATATATATATATATATATATATATATATAGATAGATAGATAGATAGATAGATAGATAGATAGATAGATAGATAGATAGATAGATAGAGAGATAAATAGATAGATAGACGGATAGATTGTTATGTAGTAACTCTTTTTCAAACTGTAAGGGAAGTTGCCCTAAATCAAGGAAAATAGATCTTTTCTGTCTTAGAAAAGTAATTATCTCTATAGTTCATAGAGTAGAAATAATGCCAAACCATCAGAATAAAAGCCGCTCAACTCAACTCTAATGGCTACCTGACATAAGTTGGCGTTACTATAGGCTGCTGGTCGTTTTTGACACTCTTGACATTAGAGGCCAAAAAAAAAATATTTGAATCATCTGCTCTAAATTGCAAGGTCTTAGTGGGGTACTTTATGTATAAATGATAATAATAATAATAATAATCTTTATTGTCCTTGTGGAAATTTGTCTTACAATTTGTGCATTACACCAAACAAAAAACATTATAACTATAAGAAACCAAAGTGCACATTCACACCAGACTCACTCATAATTTACATGTGACAAAGTTATACCAGATTGTTTTTATTTAATGATTTGATTGCCAGGGGAACAAAAGAGTGTTTGTGTCTGTTTGTCTTTGCTATCGGTGTCTTGTATCTCTTTTGTGATGGTAAAATCACAACATCCTGACACAAAGGGTGATTCTTTATTTCGAGGATCTTGTTAGTTTTTTTATAGATGTTTGTCTCAAACAACTGCCCAAATGGGGTTTGTTTTTGCCAATGATTTTACCAGCAGCATTTAGGATTCTATAAAGTTTATTCTTATTTTTAATGCTCAGATTGCCATACCAGGCAGTGATATTGAAACTAAAATATTGCAGATATGAGCGTGATAAAACATAGCCAAGGCCATTTTCGCTAACATTAACGAGAACAGTTTTCTTAGTAATCGTAATCTTTGCTGCCCTTTTTTGCTGGATAGGATAGGATAGTACCAAGGTATTTAAAGGTTTGCACAATTTCAATAGTCTCTCCAGCTACAGAAACAATTTCATTTTCCTTCTTTTCCCTACGAAAATCGATTATCATTTCTTTGTTTTTTTTTACATTTAATAATAGTTTACATATCATATTTTGTGATAGCTCTGCATGAAAATTTCCTTAAAACTTTCCCTAAAGTTTATGATATCATCTCCTTAAATGAACACTACCATAATAGATAGCTATTGGCTTACAAGTCTGTCACAAAAGTAAAAGCATTGTACTAATCCACTATTTATACAAATATTTAAGGTAATATTTACATTTTCTTTTCATTTTTGTTAAAACTATAATTTGAACATAAAAATGTGAGAACAAACTTTACAAAGACAGTTTATGTGGAAACACAAACTTTAAATTGGCCTTCGAAGAGGTCAACACAGGCAGGTAAAAAGACAGGTTTCAATATTTTCAGAAAGGACGACAGAATGAAATTCTATCAAAGACAAATGACAGAGAAAAATGGAGAAAAAAAGCTGACAGATCTTGTGTGGTGCCCCAGCGGTCCAGCAGACCAAAGAATAGGTGAAAGTGAATGTGAAGTTGAATGTCAACCTGGCCTAACTGATTTCTTATACTGAATATCTAATTGATCTAATTGTTTTTAAAGGGTATATATCTTATTTAAATCCTAAAGAGATAAAATGTTCGTTAAAAAGAAAATTCCCTTTGGTTGAGTGTTCTGTGGCTACAGTGCAACGATACATTTCAAGAGAAAATATGAAAAACTACTTATTTGTTGTTTTCAATTCTGCCTAACTTATAGTAATACTAAATAGATTTTTTCTCTTTAAAAAAATAGTTAACATTATTTGTTTTGTGTGTTAATGTTGTAGTTAGTGACAGAAATTAACTTAGAAATACAAATGTAAAAAAAAAAATTGGGACAAAAATTCTAAAACCGTTTGCATACATGTAGTATGAATATGGTAAATAGCCATCACCCCTACTAAAAAGCCTCCAGTGTTTGTTACTCTTAATAGTGAATAGTTGTAAAAGGGGTGAATGTTTATAAAAAAAAAACCTGATGTTTTCGCTTTCAGAAAGAAAAAAGTAGCCTTTGCATCAGAACTGTGGACTAAAATATTATGATGCCGGATTTTCACTATCTTTTCTGGTTTACGAGATCTAAACGTGACGCACGGACAGACTGACGGACAGACATTCCACACATAACTTATAGCGTCTTTTCCAATTTCGGGGGCCGCTAAAAAAACAAGCTACTTATTTATTTTATCTCTTATTTACTCAATAGGTCGTAATTTTGCACTTTTTCAAAAGTCTTATCAGTCATCAACCATGAATGCCTATGGTTCACAATTTGTTGGTTGCAGTCATATTGGATACAAGTCCTACGTGGGAAGTGTTTTTTGATCAGCAATACAACATTAATGAATGTGTTTTATAAAGCGGTAGGTCTTCTAATTTACGTATTTATATTTAAACGACTGTATATATTGTTACAACATTTAAAGGGAGGCAACTCAACGAGGTTGGGGAACAAAGACAATACAAAGTTTAATCAGCAGAGATCACCCAAAACAAGAACCGTTCCAATCTTCTCGCACTTCCTCTTCCTCTCTCCCCGTTCATTTAATCCATCTTCGTGAGCTGGTGCGCAACCACTACAGAACATGATCATTTCAATATATATCTATATATATATATGGTTTTTGGGGTTTGACATGTAGAGAAAAATGTTCAACGTCTTGAAGTTTATCCTGTCATCCAGAACATGGGAAATGTAACGAGATTTGACCAGATCCACCAAATTGTTCTATTGGTAAGTTTAGATTCTAGATCTAGTCTAATCTAGATTTAGTCATTGTGCCCATCCCCCATTAAGCCCATTGGCTCCCAGTGTCCCCAGTTTATAAAATGCCCTCCCGAGGGGCGCTAACGCCCCTGTTGAAGACCTCTGCTTAAGAAAGTTATTATCAGTTGTGCATTTTAACTTACCAAGATTCAAAATATCATTGAATGGAATTTTCAATATCATTTAGAGCATTTGAGATCTAAGCTTGACAGACGGGCGAAAGAACACACAGTACGTGTTCTACAAACTGTTACAACATTTATTGTGACTCTATCAATGAGAAATGTTATGACTGCAAACCTGACTACACAGGAAACTATTGCGAGAGTAAACACTGAGAGAAAGCATATAAAGCAAATACATGATAATGTGGTATAGATGTTGAATAGTTTATCGTGGGAGTCCGAAATTTTTGAACGTGGGGGAAGAAAGAGGGTGTTAAATAAGCGTCTTGTAACATTTATCGGGCTGGAAAGCTAATAAACATATATATTTATACTATTGAATTTTTGGTTTGGATAATTTTTTGTTAACAAAAATGCGTTGTCTATAAAGTTTGTTGCATGAATGTTGAATGATTTATATTGGACGTCTAGGCAATGAGAATTTATAAAAGAGGATGGGGGGGGGGGGGAAATATAGTTGTTAAATTTCCATCTTGTGACAATTATCAGATTAGAATGCTAATGAAAAATAGTCTTAACTGAATGTCTGGTTTGGTTTGTTTGTAGTTGACAAATATGTGTTTTGTATAATATACTTATTATTATTATTAACTTATTACTTTTATTATTTACTTCTTTATGTTTTTAGTAAGACTCCAATAGGTTTATTGTTTACTTTTTTGTAACTTAATTAGTTAATGTGTTACATAAATATTATCCTTGTTATTTTAATAAAAAAAAAACTTTCTCTAATATAAGTTATATATGCTTTATATTACCTTCTAAAACCGAGTGCCCCTCTCCAACCCTATGTGAAATGCAATGATTACTAATCAATGAAAATAAAATGTTGAGAGAATTAATCGACATAATTATTCCGCCTCCTTCCCTTTCCCTCAGTAAACATGACATTTAAAACAGACTAGTCAGATATGGCGATAGGTTTAGGCAAAAGAAGTAACATTTATAAAATCTAGTTATTTGGGGAATTTTTTTTTCTGTTTTTTTTGTCAATGATTATGTAATTTGTCTTTTTTTGGAAATATAGTTTGTGAGTCTAAATATTTTGGTCAGAATTGGTCCGAATTTTGCAGCTCTTCGTGTATTGATCAAATGAGTGATGGTCTAGAAGGACTTTTTGTGTAGACAAAACGGTGTACAAGCAGTCTGATGGTGTATTGTTTTATATTATCTATCTATCTATCTATCTATCTATCTATCTATCTATCTATCTATCTATCATCTTTTTCATCTATGTATCTATCTAACTGTATACTTCTGTCAATGTGCAAAGCTAATTATTATGTTTCTGAAATAATTGAGATTTTTTTAGAAATGATAAGAAGTTTAATATATTTATTTTAACATTTTCAATAACATCATCTGATTTTGTAGTTTATTTCAAATTATAGATATTTTTTTCTGAAACAATCATTTATATTATAGTTCGAAATATATCCAGAGATAATTAGTGATATCCAGGTAAGAGTGTCATTAATGTATAATAATGAAATACAAATAGTTGACTTGGAACGAACTATAATACATGTTTGTGTTATAGTCATAACCCTTTTTTTATCTCCAGTGTCTTATCTAACTGTGCTTTGTATGCTTATATGTGTGACCAGCTAAAAAGAACCTGTTTTAAATATTTTGTCTTATATTCTAGTAATGAACAACTGGCTTTTTTAATAAAGCTTTGCATAATTATTTACCTCTCAATGTGTTAGTGGAAATCTTGTTTATCGACTGTGTCATCGAGTTTGAAAATAAATTGAATAAAGTTATCTATACATTTCTTTAAATCTACAGCCGAACGATGTGTAAAGGTTCCCCTTTCAGACCTTTAGGCAGATGATGTAAAGGTCATCTCTTTCTGTGACATATATTTTTAACGAGGGCGTCATTTTGGTCAGCACAACGACCAAATGTCTAACTAATATCAGGTAGACATTAGAGCTGGGTGGACTCAGAGGCACTTAAAGATACAAAAATAAAAAAAAAGCAGCCCTCAATAGGATTCGGGACCCACGGTTCGGGAGCCAATCACTTTACTGCTCAGTCGCCGTGTAGATTTCACCACTATTTGTGTGAAACAAACTCTAATTTTTTTTTTGGATATAGATATATTTTCTTAAAGTAAATAAAAAAAAACCCACAGAAAATTTTGTATTTCAAATTAATATAAAATAAATATATTTAAATAATTTCTTCTACAGAAAAATGATCAACTCACTGTCTCAATGAAACATATGACGAATACTCTGGTAAATGTGTGGCATGCAGACCTGACTATATCGGAGACTTTTGTGATAAAAGAAAGTGTTGACTATATTTGTTATATATTGGCACATTTGGGTACCGGCCCACCGGGAATTAGCCCGAATGCCAATATAGCCAGTCCACCCATGTATGCACTTAATACTGACCCATAAAACGCATCATCTACCAATCAACGTGCGTGATCGCTTTTATCATGTTTGTTTAATAATTACAATATACAGCCAATGATTTATTTTGTCTAATCAAATAAATATAAATACATTTTTTAAAGTTTACATTGTATTTTTAGCCCTCATTTGAGTATGTAGGTGTCTGGTAACCCTAATTTAGCGTCTTGTAATAACTCTAGATTACACACTGCCATTCTGCCTAATGTAATGCAACTTTATAAAGGGACTTAAAACACACTATAGATTGAGATGTTTACTTACGCCAAAGTGTTTTGGATGAGAAGAAATGTGTATGTTTTCTTGATTCATCTTTACAATTTCATTGGGTCATTTCTTCTTCTTTCTCCTCGTTCTAATTTTTTATGTTGCAGCGTTCAGATGACTAGACCAATAGATGAGATAAACTGCGCAGTGGTTTCCAAAACCAGAGATCTCCATACATTTTTCTTTCTATACGGGTGTTTTTTGGCCAGTGTTTAGTTCGGGCCTCTGGGTAAAGAATGCAGTTTTGAAGGACATGGTCAGCATTTTCTGGTGACACTCCACCTGGGAAGCTTTTACTGGTTCCTATTTTGAGTTGCCGTAACATATGTTGTCTTATTCTGTCTTTAAACTTCCTTAGAATCTTGAACTCTTTTTCAAAGCCTCAAAAAAACAAAGATTTACTGCTGCAGGGGTAAACGACTGTATAGAAAATACGAAATATATGCATGTGTTTCGTATTTTCTTTTTCCTAGCGCTGGTAGAATCATAGAGCTATTACTAAATGTGCAATTAAATGACTATTTTTAAAACTGAATAGAATTCAACGAGTTATTACAAAAAGAGGCGTAACACGAATGTTCCTAGAAATGTTAAAGGCAATGAAAGTATCTGTGAGGTCAGTTGTCATTATCCCCTCAGTTGATATAGCAATGGGGTATATTGTTATATTTTATACAACTTCCATAACAGCTTAATCTTCAAGCTTAGGTTCCTATTGTCAGGATTTTGATTATTTAATTAATCAGTATTAAGTTGTCCTGGTATTAAAAAAAATATTGTCAGGACTTTAATTATTTAATTCATCAGTATTAAGTTGTCTAGGTATTAAAAAAATATAGTAAATGCAATGTGTGTGTGTGTGTGTTAAAATTAATTATAATTTATTTCAATTAATATATATATATATATATATATATATATATATATATATATATATATATATATATATATATATATATATATATATATCAGTCCCAAGGTTCAGCATAACAGACACTTTAATTAAGACATATTAATTAATAAACGATGTATATGATGATTACAATTAATATATACATTTAGATGATATATGACTGACGGGAATGAACAATAAATACAAATACATATAGTATGATGTGAAATTAATTACTCATAAATAGTTCAAATAAATACTTTAAAAAGTATTTAAAACAAAGTAATCATCTAATAGTATGATGTCAAATTAATATTGTTGTGAACTGCTTACTTGGATTAGACCTGACACATAACATACTTCTTTCAATAAATCAAAGAGACGCCAGAGATGAATTAACAATAGAATATAACTTTAATAAAAGTAATCAGGATAGCTGTAGTTGTAGACATCGCATTAAATGTTAACTAGTAAATATATACATAATTATGAAAACTGACTTCTATATTACTTTTACTCAGTCCTCTGACAACAATAACAAAACTCCAAGTGTTGTCACTCTGTCCCAACCAATGGACCAATGAAATAATAATAAATAAACATATATTAATTAAATCGTACACCCAAGATTTTCTTAAGTGTTTTTTACAATATAATATACAAAATATTTCCTTTTGCAACAAGAGGAACAACTAGGGTGGCTACCTTTATTTATTTTATTAGAGTTAGTCTCCTTTATTACTCGGTTTAAGTCCCTGTTAACTGTTTACAATGGCCACTCTCTCTAGAGTCTTTCAACTGACCAGTGTAGTTTGAACTAAATCTCTATAATGTTTAACTAATACTTGTGTACTATTGCTGTGTTACTCAAGAGCAGTGTGCCACTGTTGCGGGAATAGTATTTCGATAATGAGCTAAGTAGACTTTATTTATTTGTTAGAACTAAGTTGGTTTATGTAATGATATAGGTGTACTTAGTCTCTTATCCTCTCCTGTCTGTTTTTTAAAAGACATCATTTGTTTAGATACGAGACAGTAGTGTGTCTCATAAACGACGTCATTTCATTGTTTATGCATATATGATGTTATTGTAAACCATCTTTTTGGTTTTTCGGCATAAGACATTATTGTGCCTCTATGATGGTGGTTCTTTAATTATATTGACCGGAAACTGTCTTGCTACTTTGCTTTGTTTCATTATGTCATTTTCTTTGGTGAGACTTAATGCCATTTATATTTTCCATGTTGGTAAATAAACTTTTTTTTTGGTGCAACTGAAATTTCAGAGTTATTACTTGTCCGTCTCAGTAACTTTGTACATCTAGAGGCTATAGTTATTAGCCTAGATAAAATAATTGGGAGCAGAAAGTACCACTGGACTAACTTGCCAGTACAGTACAGGTCACTAGTCTTATGACCTATCCTAATACTTGGTCATACATTTCAAAACAAAGATTCTGTAACAGGTTCAGTTTGTCACGTCCCTAGTGACACCTCGTTGTTTACAAAATGAGGACATTGTATCAGGTCAGCGTACCCACGCTTAAATGCCAGAAAAACGCAGATTAAAACTTAGTTCAAGACTACAGCAGGGAAACAAAATTAACATAGCTTAAATTACAAAAACAGTTCCTAGTGACACCTCGTTGTTCACAGAATGGGACTTTGTAGATATCTCAAATCGGGTCAGCGCGCTAGCGCTTTAATGCCAGAAGGACGCCGATTAAAACTTGGTTCAAGGCTACAGCAGGGAGACATAATTGGCGTAGGTTAAAATACAGAAACAATTGAGGGGAAAATTAAATGTAAACGGGTCAAGG
The DNA here is from genome assembly GCA_036873155.1 of Biomphalaria sudanica. Lineage (NCBI taxonomy): Eukaryota > Metazoa > Mollusca > Gastropoda > Planorbidae > Biomphalaria > Biomphalaria sudanica. The sequence continues at coordinate 292,154 of JAZGLO010005548.1, read as the reverse complement.
AGTCAATGATGGGTATCGGGATGTCACGGTTCTTGATTCTAAAGAAAGATATAAAAGGGAGTGTTAGCTTGAGACGAGAGAGAGAGCTAGAAAGTTAGACTTAGAAATCGCTAGTTTTTAAAGTAAATATTTACTCATTTTATTGATCATTTTCACTGAATCCTGTACCTGTTTTATGTATCTTTGTACATACATTTATTGTTTCAAATTAGAGTTTTAAATAATTAAAACATATGAAAACATATCAGCACTTTGTTACTTCATTGATCATTAAAGTGTTTGAACTATAAACAAGGCACCTCCAAACTCAAAAGATACAGCTTACCTCTGCGACAAACGTACAGGCAGAACAAAATGACGCCATATAAAAAAACGACAAAGCGACAACGGAATGGAAAAAAATAATGTACAATATAAAATAGCAAAAATGATGTCATCGACTATTTAAAAAAGCGGCGCTATTAGATTGTGTACAGTTTTACTACAAAACTAATTAGCTGAGACGACCTCCCTTATTAAACTTTTTTATTAATAGTGCCTACATGCCGAAATATCCGAAGACGAAGATTCTGTTCCAGATAAGTATTTTATAGTCCTCTAGCCACATTTAAATTATTTTTTTTATACTTCGGAAAATTATACCATTTTAACTAGAGTTTTTCTAGTTTGGCCAAAAAGCTAGTGTTATTTTTTCCAAACAATATACATTAACGTTCAAATTTTTAGAAAAATTGTTGGAGCCTTTTTGGAGAAATGTGTCCACACATGAGATTCTAGGATTTAATTACTCCAAATGTGTGATTTGATTAGAGATCTCACAAAGACTGCGGGACAAACATATGAGACTCCAAGAAAAGCCATTATTGAAACCAGGCGCAGAATACTAAAAGTAAACTTTTAAAAGACAGCCATCGGACAACGGCTTTGTCTGCACGAAATGCGGGTAAATATGCAGGTGGCATTTGAATTAGCGTGGTCATGTGAAACACTGCACTTAAGCTTAATGCTCAAAATCAAAAACATTGACCTTATTATTAGTGTAAAAACTGTCTAATGTCAGATGACAAGGTATGTCAGCATCACTAAAAAGTGCGCAAGCAGAGCAGACTTGCTGGGATGTCTTTCTTGTTTATCATCACGCCTGTCTCCTAGTGATACTCTTTTAACTGCTGTAATATGTAAAGAATGGAGATCATATCTCTTATCTTAAACATCTGGGCATAGGTCGTAAACTTGACATTTCACAACACTGCTTTGTGTTTGGTATGATATATAAATTGCTGCAAGGGTAGACTCATACAAGTATAAAGCTAGATGTTTTCAGTATTTAAAGGATGAATTAAATATAGGCCTAACTAATAATATTGTTTTTAAATTAATAAAACAGAGGAGTATTTAAAGCATGAGTATTTCTAAATTACATTGATTAAAAACATCTGATCTCATTAAAGTATTTCTATTTTTACTATTCCATTAAACTGTCAATGATCGATGTTAAAAAAGAAAAACACTTTGTGAAGAGATCTCGGATTGAAATGTATTTAACTTCCTGGTTACTTTGTTAAAAAAGTAATAGGTTGAAGAGATATGATTCAAATGTAGGGTCATAGTTCTATTCTATATAATTAAAAACCCATTAAGCCATTTTTTCCAAAGAACAAATTATAGTAGTGTGTATGGTCGTATATGTAGATATAGTTTATAGCCATAGGTCACTAAGTCTGGGTCAAAGTTTACATGTTTACTGCGTGTACAATTAATTTTTATTGAAGTAGGAACAATAATTATAGAATTATATTAGGTGAAAACAAATTTGGAACAATCAATTTTTTATAGCTTTTAGAATAATTGGATGTTATTTAGGATTTAATTAGTTTAAAAAATTAATAACTTGCAGAGCTGAAAGTTTTATGCATATTTTTCTATTAGTCATAAATACATTATTGCTTGTAATTTTTAATGGCTTCATTCTCCAATAATATATATATATATATATATATAATATATATATATATATATATATATATATATATATATATATATATATGTATATATATATATATATATATATATATATATATATATATAATATATATTTATTAATAGTATACAATGTAAAAAGAAATTGTCAAATGTGCAAATGTGGTGAAAAGAGAAATATATTATCCAAGCTGGTATTATCATTCAAACCTCGTGAATGTCATAAAATAAGTTTATACCGGAAGTACCTCATCTCACATTTTGGAGCTGAACAAAACTTATGCTTAGTTACCCTTAGTGTAGGCAGTCCTGTATATATATAGTCTATGGTCTAACTCAAGATCTACTTTATACTGTAACACGTGAACATACAAAATAAAGTCTATTCATTAAAATTTTTTATCAAATATATGTAGCCTACAAGCAAATGCTTTTATTTGAAAAAAATGGATTTCAGTCGATTGACAGCACAATTCATTCTATTTTTACATTTACGCAATCCTTTTACTAATAACATTATTATTTCGTTTAATTGTTTACAAACCACTCTCAGTGCCTCATCGACAGTTATACGCAAACAAAAAACCCGCGGGCCGCGGGTAATATATGTTTATTTATTATTAAAATAAAAATTATAAATAATAGTTTTTACTATTGCTATTAGGTACTATAAAATTCGTAAAGTATATTGATGAGATTTTATGGAATCTCTTTAGACAATTCAATCAAGCTTTCATCTATTTTTCTATTATGTATTTTTCGTGCTCTTTGTGAACGGTTAGTTTTTTAAAAGAAAATTTATTAAGAACAATTACTTAAGAACTATTTGAGATCCACAACGGTACAGACACGACTTCTAACTCGGCCATTTTGTCTATTGAATCAGAAATCGCAAAAGATATTGATTTTAAAGTGATTTAAACGTTTGAAAGCTGGAGATCTGGAAAAAAATTTTTTTTTATATTTACAAAATAGTTCGAATTCTATAACTTTACGTTTGGGCGTTATTAACATTTCTTTTCTTTTAATTATTGTAACTTTTAAAGTATTTTCGTTTATATTAGGATGCATCGTTTCATTTGACATCATTTTAAGACTAAGACTGAAACTGCTTTATTGATCCTTACGGAAATTTGTTGTGATTACAAACTCTTTTCTCATATAAAGAGAACACAACAAAAATAATACACATAAATACAACGGACACAACATAAGGAGTTCATTCAGTGACTACACACAGGTATCTTGGTGCTTTTCATGTTCCTTGATCAATGAGTGGCAGTAATAGAGTCTGACCGATTGAGGTACGAACAAGTTTTTGTACCGCTCCGTTCTTGTTTGGATTGACAGTAGTCGCCCACTTCGCGACGACCTGACGTAGTTCTGATGGAGCGGGTGGCCGTTGTCTTACAAGATTTGTTTCGATTTTTCTTAGGCACGTTTGTTCAAAAAGTTCCTTTAAATGTGGTAATGTTGTGAATGTAATTTTTTAATGCTTTTTTATGATGTTTTCTAGACGTCGCAACACTTTAGATGAGGCGTTGCCTTGCCAACAAGTTATTCCGTATGTTAGCAGATTTTGTATTGTCGCGCCGTAAAATGTCTCAGAGATCTTCTTGTTTAGTTTAAAGCTATTGAGCTTGTATAGAAACAAGAGTCTCTGGGGTGTTTTCTTTGTCAAAGTTCCAAGGTGGTCTTCCCATGAAAGCTTGTTGTTGATGATAACGCCTAGATATTTATATGATTTTACTTGTTCTATAGATGTAGTGTTTATTTGCAGTATACGTATAGTTTGTTCAGCGTGGTTCAATGATTACCACTTTTGTCATCAAGGTTGCTAAGGGTTTTGCACTTAGGTTTTATTCCTTCGCATTTGACTAATGAGACCTATTTGAGATCGGAATTATCGACTTTATACTGTTTTTTTAGCTGAAAGTTGTGTCATTGGCTTTATATTCTTTCTCTAATGCTTAACATATGTCAGCGCTGTTCTCTTGTCTAATTCAATTTTTGCGCCAGTTTTTTTTTTGCCGCCCCCAAAAGGGGAAAAGACTCTATTAGTTTTGTGTGGTTTTGTCTGTCCAGATTTGATCTCGTAAACTAGAAAATGTATTTCAAATTTGATATCATGATATTTTGATATTTCTGATGCAACGACTACTTTTTTTCTTTTCTGAAAGCAAAAAATTTTATTCTTAAAATCAATTATGCAAGCATTTTTTTTCATTAATATACATCATTTTACAACTATTCCATATTATTAGTAACAAACACTACAGGATGTGACTTTTTACCATATTTTAAACACATTAACGTAAACGGTTTTAGATTTTTGTCTTTTTTTTCCCACTGTATTCCTAAGTTAAGTAAGTTCTGTCATATTAACTATCAAATTTACAAAAAAAAAAGTGTTTTCATTCTTTTAAAGAGAAAAAAATCTATTGAATATGCATTTTATAAGAGGAACATAATTTTAAACAACAATTAATACGTAGTTTTACGTATAATCACGTTGGACTACTTTGGTGGCCGATTTTAAGTTTGTGTTTCCACTATTCACAGATGTGGTATTAATTTTTTCCACATAATTAACATCATGAAGTCTTTCCATCAGGGCTTATCTTCCTTCTTGTAGACCTCTGTGGAAATGGGATCAGCTCCTCGGGCTTTTCCACTTGCAAGCTGTTGAATGGCAAGATTGGTTTCCTTAAGCGTAGGGGGGTCATCCATTTTCTCATTTATTGGTTCTTCCTGTAGCCTGTTTATGGCTACTTCTAATGGAGAGTTTATAAAAAAAAACCTTTTCAAAATGCTCCACCCTGAGTTTATTTTTTTCTTATCTGTCAATAGATTTGTCCCAACAGTTTTTACTAGATTCGAGTTGGTCATAGTGAGTACATAACAGCTAACAATGAAAGTATGTTTACAATTGGTATTGGAAGATTTGAAGACATGAGGCTGTCGTTAATTTATTTTTTGAAGCTCTAATAATTTAGTCACTAATGATGTTTCACGACAATTGCTACTTCACGTCGTACTTCACTGATTTCAGTAGAAAGTATACCCGAATTCTCTTTCGTACAGTTCGCATTCGTCTGTAAGCCTAGTGCTGCTATGTCTATGTTGTACCGATGCAGCTTTTCTGGGTTTACACCTCGTGTGGATGGACAATGGTCCGGGGATATAAGTCTTGGATGCCTTCAGCTTGTTAAAATGTGGTGCTTTATTTGACAGTAATGTGTGATTAAATGGAATCTTCTTTAAGGCATCAAACATTAACGTAACTTGCACTGATGTAGGACGTAATCATCTCCTTTTTGAAGTAACGTCTGTAACCTAAAAGATAAGATAAGATGACTTAGGATGTTATTAGATGAGATGTAAAAGGAGCTAGAATGTATAACATATACCGGTTGGTTGGCGAGGGGCGCATTCTTGTTAGGACCATCTTACTTACATTAACTAAAGTACTAACAATATTTTTCCTAACAGAATAATATATAAAATGTGGCAACGTAACCTAAATGCATATCAAATGCATTGGCGTAGCAAAAGAACGAAACAAAGATGTTACCGTCTTTTTGATCTTATTGCCTGAGAGATAAGCACGAGTCCAAAGTCACTCATGACAAGTGGACACAGACTGAAAGAGAAAGGGTAAATGAACAAAATTCTTTAGTTTTTTCCATGTAGACTAAAATAAAAAAGATGTCGAAGCATTGAATAGCTAGAACTGTCTACTAGCAACAGTCAAAGAGAATCAATATATTTATTTTTCATTGAACCTCGTCAACTGTCTCGTATAACAAGATATTTTAGCGGCCCCTGTAAAGCCGCATTTTTTTTTGTAGATTGTGTGTCAGTCTGTAATCTTGTCTTTTTTCATTTCAAAACATTGCAAAAATATCAGTATGAGTGGTTAATAGGCTGTTCCGGATTTTTTTCTTTTGTAAAAAGCAATTCCTAAAATGTAAAAAAAAATGTTAATAAGCATTTTAGATTTTGTTTGTTTTGCAACATACTGATGACAATTGTTTGTGGGGAATCTATTATTTGATGTATTTTTTTATATATTACTTTAATTAAATTTTCCTTCCAAGACATAAAAAATATATTTAAAAAAATAGTAAAAGCGTTTTTGAAATCGTGTATTCGGCATACTTACTTTTGATTTCTAAACTAATACGTTTAAAAAGAAACAATAAAAAACATATAAGCATTGAATGAATCTTTTCTATGACATAGTTACATTTGATATTTTTAGAAAATGCTATATAAACCTTGACAACTCTCTCTCGTTGATAAAGACATCTTATTAGTATAACTAGGCCGTGAGACAAAGGGGATTTTGCCTTATTAAGTCATATGTAATGCAAATGGAATAATAATGACTGCGACGAGTAGTTTAATTAGTTAATTTTTGGCTTGTTTATTTGAGTCCAGGGGAAATTTTATTAATTTATCCCGCTCACATATAGAAGAATTTGTACAGGCACACCGCAACTAACAGTAAGAACAGACCAGTGAATCAAATGCATAAAATAAAATAATTAATTGGTCTAAAATTCCAATTGATAAATGATAAAAATAATATAATCAATAAGTGACATGAAGGTGTTAATATTAAAACATAACTGCTCATCATGGATTGCTACTTTAGGCGTGATTGGAAGAGAAGAGTGTTCTTATGCCTTTTACTACTTATATTCTTAGCTGCTAGCCCGGGGGTCGTCTTCTGGAGGTCGTAGGACTGGCACTCAGAAGGATGAGTCATCCGACTCTGTCTTAGGACGTCGGCTCGGGATGTTCTCTATGCTGTTGGCGAACTGGCTCTAGGGTGAGGCTACTGGCTGTTCAGCAGAGAGAGGGTTAATGCTGCAGACTAAGTTTTAGTGAGGTGGACCTCTCAGCTGTAGTTTATGGCTTTGAGTAGAGATCTTACAGAGGTAGGTACCAGTTACAGCAATATGTTGCAGATATAGCAATCAGGTACAGCAACCAAGTATAGCAATCGTGTGTAGCAACCAGACCGTTTGTCTCTAATGAAATCTCACAAATAAATTTTCTAACAGAAGAGACTGTATGAATTCTAGCCGGCCTAACTAACTTAGAATGCTTTGGTCTCTCTCTCTACACATAGATAGGACTTTAGGGGTGGGAAAAAAAACTAGATGATTTTCTCACATGTATCTATGTACCGGAGATTTCAGGCGTCAGGTTAGATTTATGGTCAATATTCGTTGCCTACCGCGAGAGTAAAAAATTTAAGCGAATATGTATCTGTCCAGCTCGAGTGCAATGCTTTTCTTATAGCGGGGCGTATCCTGCCAGGTGGGGGGGAAGAAATAGGTGTGAAAAATAATTAGGCCGCTGGTGTAGCGCAGGTGCAGCGACTATTGTGTGCTGGTCACCTGTACAGCGGTCAAAAATTAAAAAGTTATCCCTAGAGAAGCTAGTTAATGTTTGACGTCGAGATTCGTCCCGTGAGAAACTTTGCGAGGGGAGATAAATCCTAAAAGAAATTAGTTATAGGTGGACAAGGAACTAATTGTTTAAGTTTAAAATTAAAGTTTCTCACTGTTTGCTGGGAAAAACTCAAATGTACTTTTGTATGCAAGTTTCGTATCGTCGCAATGACAGTAATAGATCTTCGTATCTTGTTGCCGATATTGTTGTATTGTTAGTTCGACTAACGACCGCATCGAGAATAGAGATTAGAACCAAGATTAATACAGCAACTGAACACCAGCCCCTTAATTGGTAGAGCTCTTCATATATGAAATGATAAACTATTATAGGAAGTATGTGCCAAATTTAGGTGAGATAGTTAATCCTTTAAATGATTTATTAAAGAAGGGACAACCTAGGAAAGTTATATGTAATTTAAAATGTATTAAATCAATAGAAAGGATTAATGACATTTTTTTCTTCAGATTTATTATTAAGATTACCAGACATAATTAATTTTTTTGGTCACTACTGATGCTTCTGGTGATGCTATAGGAGGTAGGCTTATGCAACAATATGAAAAACTACATCTGATAATTTATGTTAGCAGAAAGTTATCAGATGCTGAAAGGAAATACAGTGTTATAGAAATGGAGGCATTAGCTATTGTATGGGTGGTTACTACATAAGAAAGTTACTTTATAGGAGACAGATTTGTATTATAATGTGATCATAATCCTTTGAAGTTTATGCAAGAAAAAAGTGTTAAGAATGGAAGACTATAAAGATGGTTTTTAATAATTCAAGAATATACTCTTAGGATAGAATATATAAAAGGAGAACTCAACATTGTAGCTGATAAGTTTACAAGAGTTACTATGACCTAAATTGTCTAAATTTAAAATACTTATTTTATGCATATATATATGTACTAGTTAAGGGCATGAAAAAGAAGTATTGTTATTTTGATAAAAAGGGAGTTAATCCAGTAATTGTTTATCTTATAAATCAAGGGTGATTAGTTTAAGTTATACTCATGGAAGTCAGCATCATTTTTTTTAAAGCAACTATATTTATTTTCAGCAACATATTTTTTTTATTATCAACATCACTCATCAATTAATAGTTCGGACCGCAATCCAGACTGTGAGTTAGTAATAATTATTTAGACTACTTCTAAATCTTCTAAAGTCTACATTAACATTTATAGCAATGTCAATACTCAACTACATAAAGCGGTTGCTCATACTCACTACTTGTTCCAAGTCACACACACAACACCAGCTAAAAAAAGTTCTCTCCACTCCAAAGGTAATACAGCAACTAAGGGTGAAGTAAACACACAGTATTTTTGAAAACGAAACGCGCCTAATACAAACTACTTCCTAAGCATTAAAACACACCTATTGGACACGACAAGAAACTTTAAGCGCGCGCGACACTCGCTAGGTATCGTTGAATGTTCAAATGTTAAAGTTAAATAATCTAAATGTCAAAGTTAACTAATCAGACATGAAATTGTATCACTTTTTCAAACTCTACTTATCAAATTTGATGAACATTGTGAGAGTCTGAAACCGAAGGTAAAGCTATAATAATTAAGCATTACTGCGCTGGATCTGGCAAAATTTGTAGGTAACTGTGCAGGTCTGTTGACAGGACAAGATGATAAAAAAAACAAGTATGAAATAGAGTTAACAATGGTTTTAATAGTGGCATAAATGTGTACAAAAATACTTCATAAATTTGTCATCCATTGATAAACTATCGAAGCAGAATATATTTATATACAATAATAAAAAGACACTGGTTTATGAGTATCAAAATATAATGTATTACAGGGGTATTTCAGTTAAAAATTATTTAGATTTTTAACTATATATTTTGCCCCTTGTCCGAAGGGAAGACACATTCCGGCTCAACACAACTGGACACTCTTGAGCCAACACCGAGTAATCAGTAACCAATTTGACATCACACTACATTGATTCTGTAGGTCCGCATTCTAACACATGCCAGTACCTAAAACTGGCCCCGAATCTAACACTATTAATGACTTTTGTTTGGCACTGGCCTTTCATAACATGATTCCTTAAACGGGATTCTAGCAATTTTGGATGTGGCATAAAGTATACAAAAAGTAGGAGACTGGAACGATTTAATACCTTTTTGACTATCAATCAACGAGCGACGTCTTGTATAACAACATGTCTGCCCTTCAATCAACAAGCAACGTAGCTTAAACACAAATAACAAGATAATAGTAGTATCAAATCTCAAACATACACAGTCGAATATCATGCAATACTTTATTCAAGTATTATACGGATTTTAAAGGAAGGAAGTTTAACTCAATAAAGACTAGCTTAATCGCCAAGTTATCACATTGGCAATAAAGAAAACAATTGGAAGAAATTAACTTTTGAAAGAGACAGCCAGAGAATTATTATCATTGCAGCAGTGCACACATTTGAGACAAAAAAAGTAACCATTGAGGTACGGCATTTTGGCAAAAAAGATAGCCTACTGACATTGTCTTTGTGTGGAATTTGGAACAATAAGTAGGCCTCATCTCAATCTACGCAGTTTCTTATCTTATCGTATGAAATACAGATGTTACTTCCAAAAAGAATACGGTTACGTCCTACGCGTGTTCTTAGGTCAATCAAGTTATGCTTGTTAACAAATGATTGAAATTCTGTCAAGTCATCGTTTTCTGGCTAGCTCAGGCAACCCATGCTTTGTTTTAATAGCACAGAGAAGAAGGAACATTTGTACAAATTTGTTAAAGCATATCTAACAAGGTATGTGCCTTCGTAACATATTGCATTCCTATGTCAAATCGTCAATCAAGAAAATCATTATTTTTTTATATTAAAAGTATAAGCTTGTGTATGAGCTTCTATTCTGTAATAAGAAATTCTTTATTTGTGCATCGCTTACATTAAAAGTACTTCTTAATTCAATATTGAATATATAGGATAAAACAAAAGTACCCGATGAGCAAATTATATATAAAGCACTTTCGTTTTTATGGCATATGGTTTACGAAGGTGTCATGTAACCATCACAAAGCCTTTACTTTAGCCATTAAAGGAGAATTGACTCAGGGACCTCCCAGTCTTTACAAGCTATCGGTTATAATGCCTAGAACTGCCAATAGGTTAACGCGCCCATATATTTAGAGTGCACAATCTAAGTTGTTATCAATTATATTGCGAAAATAAATACAAAAAAAATGCAGTGATATTCGCTGGGGTGCAAGGCAATTTTAAAGCTAATTTTTGAGTTTGAAATCATTTTTAGTTCATAGGTAATGTTTGTGTAGTTATTTTTGACTATGAAAGACGTGCTTAGCACATTTTTTAAATATCTATGTGCATGATTAACAAAACATCTTTGAGAGCGTTTTGTGTTTAAAAAAAAACGAGAGACATTTTTGTATCATTTGTCATCGATTGAAAAATGCTCCAATTGCTTTTGCCTTAAAAATTTACATACTGATTGGGGCTTGACACTTTCTCATATTGTGCATTGCTGGTCTCATTAACATCTGAGTATATTTTGTCGTATGGGTTTTGACTTGATACAGTCTCATATTGACTTTCGTTCTCTTTCTGTTTCCAGTTACTTTCGCTCGAAACTATGTCATAATGATGATGCATGGAAATTGAATCATTTCTGTCTTTATTTTGAATACTTTCATACTGATCATTTTCTTGAGACTTTGCGACGTTGTCAATACCAGCATCAGATTTTAGCTTTGTTTGTTGGACTCGTTTCTTGTAAGCAACTAAACCAGCAATTATCAACAAAACTACAACAGTAGCTGCACCAACTGCAACGCCAACAGCAACAGATACGTCCATTGAATCTATAAAACAATGTAATACAAATATATCTAAAAAAAAATTTTTCTTAGCCTAACTTTACATTTACAACTATATCTTTAAATAATAGAGAAGTTATTTTCATTTTTGGAATTTAAACAAATAATAATTTATCAAGAATTAATTAAATAATTGGTAAGTTATTAAATTAATTTATGATTTGTTAATTGCAGAGAATGTTGCTTTGAGAGAGAGAGAGAGAGAAAGAGAGAGAACGAGAGCGAGAGAGAGAGAGAGAGAGTTGACATATAATAATATTAAAGTTATATAAAAAACCAGATCAGCTTAGGCTGTAAATGTACAAATGTTAATAACAAAATATATATAAAAAACACACATGATACATCAAATTTCATAAAAACTTACTTGTGTCACAAAAATCTCCGGCATAGTCAGGCTTGCAGGCCAGACATTTACCATCACTTACGTTACATGAGTCATTCAGACAACGACTAGAACATTTTTCTAGAAAAAAAAAATTGTGTTTAAAAAATAATTTATTTTTATAATTTTAATTAATGTAGGACTTCTAACACTAACTTCAATTCATTTATGTGCAGTTTTGTATTCCTATTTATTATATGCTTCAATGCTTATATCCAATAGTACATATTATTGATCAAAATAGAACTTGTTAAATACACTGAGAAAAAAAGCCTTTTAAATAGTTACATATAGAAGTCTTTCTCAAACTTCAACATTGACGCTAGTCATGTTCATTTTGAGTTGGTACTATAGACAACAAGGTCTGAAAAGGGGAACTTTACTACTTTACTTCATACTGTGCTCTATTTTATGCACCACATTATTGTATGCACCACATTAGTTTATGCACCACATAAGTTTATGCACAACATTAGTTTATGCACCACATTAGTTTATGCACAACATTAGTTTATGCACCACATTAGTTTATGCATCAAATAAATTTATGCACCACATTAGTTTATGCACCACATTAGTTTATGCACCACATTAGTTTATGCACCACATTATTTTCTGTACAATATTAGTTTATGCACCATATTACTTAAGTTATTATAACGTGTTTCGCCCCGCGCAATTGTTTTCGCTCACTAACCCTCTCCACGGGCCGTATTTGGTTTGCATCACTGGCATTGTGCCTTTTGCTAAGCCGCTAATCTGTTTGTAGTTTTGTACATAATGTATACTTACTGAGAATAGTATTTAACTTAATAGGTTCTTTTCTGTTTCCTCTAAATTCTAGATCTAATTGCATCTATGTCATTTCACGTCATTGTGCCATTGTTACATTATCGCTTGTTGTAACTACTATACTTTAGCCTATCGACATTACTTGCTTAAGGTAACAAGTGGTTAGACTTTACAACGCACCCCAACAACGCACTCTTTAAGTTTGGCTTTTTGCGTATAATGTTTTGTAATATAAGTTATATATATATGTATTTATATATGAAAAGAGAGAGAGAGAGAAAGATTGACATACTAATATATTTGATTTTACGTAAAAACTCTACCAAGACACTGTCTCCCATACATTGTTTTGTTACAACGCAAACAATGTCCATCATAACGGTCACAGGTTTGATCAACACATGAAGTACTACAGATGTTTGAGCAATTTTGACCATAGTATTTAGAATCACAAACTATGTGGAAAAAATAAAAAGAAAAAAATATTTTATCAACGAAATAAATGTAAATTAATATTATGTTTCTAAAATGGTCATCACGACTACGACTAAATGATGAGAAAAAAAATCACTACACATCTGCATTAAAGTTACGTAATAATGTTACTAACAGCTAGCCCATTTAGATGTTTCCTTTTCAGAGGTTAGTCTTTTACATTTTCAAAACAGGTCTTTGTAGCTTTTATCAGTACAAAAATATGTTATATGACCTTTATGATCTTAAGCAATTTTCTTCCACATAATAATGACACTTTAATTTATATAGCGCTGTATAATATATATTATAATAAATATAAAATTGTCTCAAGGTACATTACAAAGAAAACCACGAGAGCTAAAATGACAAAGTAATCTAAAAAATTTTAAACTGATGGGTCTTAATTATCTTCTTGAATGTAGTGTAACATGTTGTCAAAGATCAATTGGGGGGAGGGGGTAAAGACCAAACCTTTGTTCTGTACACTGAAAAAGCCCGTAGACCGTAACTTTTGACGGAGAAACGTGGTACCATTAGAAGTGGTGAATCCATAGAGCGCAGGGCTTTCTGAGAGACATATGCAGTGATAAGCTCACTAAGGTACAAGGACATTTCTTTAGTGTAGATACACTGGTGACAAAGTGTCGCCACCTTGTAGTCGAGTCTCGCTTTTACAGGAAGCCAATGGAGTGTGCACAAGAGTGTAGTGGTAGAATCTCGTCTTCTTTTCCGTTGGACGATTTGTGAAGTTTTGTTCCACATTCACTGCAGTTTGACGATTCTTTCATCAGGTATACTTGTTAGAACGGCCTTACAGTAGTCAAGTTGGGAGAGTGTGAATGTCACAGCTAGCTTATTCGTTGACTCCGTTGTTAAATATGGTCGGTTCTGGCCTAATCTGCATAGCTGCAGATAAAGAGTCTTACAGAGTTGATGTCTGAAGTCCTGAGATTCCACTTACATGCTTTTTTACTCATAAGCATTATTTAGGCCGCCTCTTTTAGAGAATAACTTTGTGTAAGACATAATCTTTGTAGCACCAACTAAAAAATTTATAATATAAATAACCAGCCAACAAGCGGTGTAGCATAGTGATGGGTGAACACTTCCTAAAAGTCACAGTTGCCAAATGGGGCAGAGACCAGACCATCGACGTTAGGCCTAAAGTCGCGTGTAGTGGCAAACCGCAAGGTTGCTCTCAGATGCTTATCAGTCAGTCTTGATCGTAATGCTGTGTTGTTGATCATTCTGGAAAAAAAACTGTTCGCAAACGTACGTACTCCCAAACATCGCTAGAATTCTAGCAGCTGCGCAGAATAAGTTTGGATATTTCTCTCTGGGAAGAAACTGGAAGAAATCTGGAACACCAACATCAGCGTAATTTTGCTTTAGAACAGTGTCACACTGTAGGTCAAGTAGTTCCATCTGGACTTCCTCTGGAACGTTTTTCACTTCAACTGCGAACGGAGTGGCAACAAAATTGGTCTTAGCATATGGGATGAGGAATGTGTCTTTTTCTTTGTATCTTTCAGAGTATTTTATTAAATTTTGTTTTTGTATTTGAAGATTATGGTTCAGTGTACTATGTATAATTGCTATTATTATTACTATTACTATAATTACTATTATCGGTGTTGATTTAGAGCCATTTATTATTACAGTTTGTTCTCTCCTTATCAGAAAATCTTTAATACACTGATGCAGTTTACCATTAATGCCGAAATATTTTAACTTTTTAATCAAAATATGGTGGTGAACTTTGTCAAAAGCCTTGGAAAAATCTAGTCAGATAGCATCTATTTGTTCACTATTATCTAAACCTTTTGAAAAATCATCAACTAGTCCTATTAGTTGTATTTCACATGATCTATATTTCCTAAAGCCATGTTGGTTTGGGGTGAGGACATTATGTTTGTCTAAGTGGTTTATGATGTTGCTACATATTATGTGTTCAAGGATTTCAGATGTGATGCTGGTAAGTGAAACTGGTCTGTAGTTTCCTGGGTCAGATTTTTCTCCTTTATTAAATTGGGGGTTTACATTAGTTTCTTTCCAGTCCTTTGGTACTCTGCCCTGGTTAAGCGATGCCTGAAAGAGTATTTTGAACACTGGGGCTAGCTCATTGCTTAGTTCTTTGAGTAATCTAGCTTCTGTGTTGTCTACTTGGTTCAAATTAAGTAATATGTTATTGTCTCCCGGGGCTGAGAATGCTGATGCAAAGTATTAATTTATGGGTTTGCTTTAGTTTCATTATCATTATGTATTATGTTATGTTCATTTTTAATGGCGCTATGCCTGTTGTTTCCATTTTTTTAGACTTAATGTATGACCATAGATTTTTGTTGTTATCTTTAGATACTACATTGTTTATGTATTCACTCTGCAGCTGTCTGCTTACTTTTTGGGTTAGGTGTTTAATTTTTATATAGTTTTTGTAAACTCTTTCTGCCTTAGTTTCTTTAAATTTTCTATATAGGTTTTCCTTCTGTTTACAAAGCTTCTTTAGTCTATTATTAAACCAGCATTTATTTATTTTGTTTGATTTGTATTGATTCGGTGGGTATATGATTTTCCTAACTCTAACCCTAAATAATTCTTTATTTACTTCACTCTGGAGCATGAGGAAGAATATTAACTAAAAATTGAATACAAAATATAGATTTATATTTATAGTAAATTTGAATACACATTTATTATTCGTATGCATTATAAACAATGTAACCACATTTTACACTTTCTTTTACTTAATGAATGTCTTCTTAGCATTAATTAGATTCCAAAATCAAAAACAAGGCCGTGTCCAATCACCTACACTGTTCAGTATCATGTTCTCTGCTATGCTGACATATGCATTCACAAATAGAAAAAACAACGGGATAAATATAGCACATATATCTGATGGTGGCCTATTCAACCCGAGGCGGCAAATTAAAAAAAAAAATTAACAATAATCAGAGACTTGCTATTTGCTGACGACTGTGTTTTCAATGTCTGCTCTGAAAATGATGCAGAACAACGTCAGTGACTTCTCAAGAGCATGCTCAGACTTTAATCTCACCATTAACACTAAAAAGACTGCAGTCTTATACTTGCCTACTCCAGGAAAAGCCTACTCGGATTTAAACATCAAGATAAATGGACATGATATAAACGCAGTGAATAAATTCACGTATCTTGGCAGCACACTCTCCAGAAACGGAAAAATCAATAATAAAATGGACCTGCGTATCGCCAAGGCCAGTGCATCCTATGCCAGACTGTCTGGAACAGACGAAGTATCACCACAAATACAAAGCTAGGGATCTATCCAGCTGTCATCCTCCCTACATTGCTCTATGCATCAGAAACGTGAACAGTGCACAGAAAACATGCAAAAAAAAAAGAACCACTTTCACATGGCATGTTTAAGAAAAATAATTAATGTAAAACGGCAAGAAAAAATACCAGATACTGATGTCTTTTGAAGAGCGGGTCTGCGAAGCATCCACACAATCCTGATACAGTCCCAACTGCGATGGGAGGACACGTCTGCAGAATGGAAGACCTCCGCATCCCTAAACAATTCCTGTATAGCAAAAAAAGCGATGGAAAGCAATCGCAGGGCGGTCAAAGAAAAAGCTTCAGTGACACCCTTAAAGCTTCTCTGAAGGCGTTCAGCATATACCCAGCCACCTATGAGACCAAGGCACATTACAAAGTATCAAGGTGTCGTCATGCTGTAAAAACTGGCGCACTGGTTGCTGAAGAAAAGTGAACAACGCTGGCAGAAGAAAAGCGCCAGAGAAGAAAAGCAAGACCAATGACACTAGCTCCAGCTGGAATAACCTGCCCAGTGTGCAGCCGAACATTCCAGGTTCACTTAAGTCTCACCAGCCACAGGAGGAGGCACAAAACTCCAGTGCAAAACCCTAAACCCCCTGGATGACAAAAGTGGTCATCATCGAACCACGCTTTATAATAAGATGTCTGTCTGATATACTGAGAAGAAACTTACTGTTTTGGCAGAAATCGCCTTCATAGCCTGGTATGCATTGCAAACACATTCCACTTTCTGAATTACAATCTTTTTGAAAACAATTTGTAGGACATTTTTCTGTACAGTTTAAGCCATAAAATGTTTTATCACATTCTAAAACAAAATAAAATAAATGAAATTAAAATAATGTATACTCATATATATTAATATTTTGTATGTAAACATAATTTACTTTTATTATACTTATTAAGTTATGTATTTTGTAAGTAACGTTTATAATCTATAAAATTAAAATATAAAAGGTTGCCATATAATGTATAAGTCTAGGTTAACGTACATATTAGGAAAATAAGGTATGCGTTAATATTTTCTTTCGTTAAATCACAAACACTACAAACTAAAAACATTGGTGAATGACTGTTTACTATATTTACATACATTCACCTTTTAAACCTAAAGTACCATTGTAAAGAGTACTATCTTGCATGAATTTCTTTTTTACTTACTATTGTTGCAATTGTCCCCTTGGTAACCAGGCTTGCAACCAAAACATTTGCCAGTGATGAAATCACAAATTCCGTTTATACAGTTGCTAGGACATGGTTTGGTACAATTTAAACCATAAAAGGTGGTATTACATTCTAATAGAAAAAAAACACTGCATGTTACTTTAATTATTTTTTTAATTAGCGACTTGTAACCTAGATTTTCGATAAAACAATTCGGTAAGAAAACCTCATACACTTCAGATTTCATTTAACAAATCATTTTGAGAACGTAATTGGGCAAACAGGAAAAAAAAAGTAACAATTTTATTATCGTCTTCAAGATTTGTATGTCATTGCATGTGGTGAGTGTGAAAGAAAAGTGGAAGTTCTAAATACATTTTATGTTTAGACATTTAAAATTACAGGTGTTAGAGTTTAAATTTTTGTTTAGCTCTGGTGGCGGAAGCGGGGGATGTGTATTTCCAACAAGTGTGTCATGCACAGCAAAAAAAGTCGTCGATTAACGTGATCAATAGTTTGGAATAAGCTAATCTAGATCTATTTCAAAGACTGGATTTCGCTCAATGCTTAAGTGAGAAATCTCTCTAAACTTCTCATATTTGTTGCTTTTGATATGCAAGTGTATATCAATATCTAAATAAATATATACATTTCAATACGAATGTTTTTTATGTTACAGGTAGGTCATACTGCAATTATCAGAAACTCATTATAGTGGATGTCTAATAAACCTGACCATAGCTGGCCAACAAAATGTATGTTCTTACATATACTTAGTACGCTACCTGGTCGATTTTTCTTCTGGTCGTACGATATGCACGATGGATTGTTAGGTCTTTTAGACTGTCCACCTACAATCCCCTGTCGTCCTGCGGATTATCTTAAAGTTTGAAGGAACATCCGAAACATGTAAAAATAACTTCGTACCGTCGAGCTTCTGCAAACACTGACGGAAAGCCAAGGTTATACTTAACGCATTTAGACTTACGAACAAGTTATTGCTGAACAACTTGATGCAGATTTAACGATAACAATCGAACATGTTTTAAATGTTCCTCTTGTGGTAATACGTATATGTATTCGAAATTTCTCTAACAAATCCAATAAAGCTCTTTAAACAATTAAAAGAAAATACTGTAATTAAACTAAAAATGTCTGCTTACCTTTAGTGCAATAAGGAAAGTCTTGATATCCCAAACATCCAAACAAACATAAGCCAGTGAGTTTATCACACAAAGAATTAGAGCAGTTAGCGCTGCATTCATTTAAGCAATTGGGACCCCATTTTGTAGAGTCACATTCTGAGAAAAATGTTGTATATAAATTAATTAATTGCATTATTCTTATTTTTTTAAATTCTGGATGGGGATGCATGTGCAAAGATAATATAAGTCAATGACCCCTAAAATAATCACTTAAAAAAGAAAACAATGGACTAGCTTAAACAGTTTCCCCATAGTGCATAATGTAGCCATAAACACTCGTTTTCATTGGACTTAATTTTTACTTTTTTTATGGGGAGGGTGGAGGCTGTGGTGCGGTCAGTGATTTGTGTCTCGAAAATAAAAAATAGTTTCCCATACATAAAATCATTTGCCAAAAGGGCTTTAAAAGTAACATCAGTATCGGATGCGAAAAGCTGACACGTGTCTTTAGTTTTAAATGCATTGAAGCTATCGTTTCTGATAAAGAAAGCAAACCTGAACTACTTGACAGAACTGCAAAGTACACAGCAGCACTTGCAAAACTAAAAGCAAACTGGAAATACAAAAGCCTAGTCGACGTCACTAAAATCAAGTTGTTGTACTACTTAGCCATAGTCACATTCCAATATGCATGCGATTATTGAACATTTACAAAGAACGCATCACAACCGAGAAGATTTAAAAAAAAAAGAATCACAGCTACTTGGGCCCCACGATGACATGCTGACCACTATTAAAAAACGTAAAGTAAAACTTTATAATCATATCAAAAGTTCCTCAGGGCTCACAAAGACCTTCCTACGTGGAACAGTATTAGAAAAAGGAAGAAGATATAGTAGAGAAAGCAATAGGAAGATATCATAAAATGATGAACGCACTTGACAATGACACAGAGGAATGTAGAAATTGGATATTTCCCAAAAGGATTCATAAGAAGTGAATGTCAAGTTGAAATTATTGATTATGTTGAATTATTTTCCTTCAGAATTATGAGCCATGGAATTGTGGGGAGGGATGTCAAATAGCATCATTCAAGAGAGTACATTATAAATCCGGATGTTTGACGTTTAAGAGAAGTACCTTTTGATCAAAACATCCATCAGGAATCCGTGCTGCCATCTTTTCATGAATGATCTTCTTACACAGTTACATCCAAGTATCAATATATTCTATTGGCTAGAAGAGTGCTTTTTCAACTGCCGTCACTATCCCAGAAACACTTTCGTCCAAAATAATGTGCAATTAACAGTCGTGTCGCTAAAAAGGAAATTCCAGATTAAACTAATCCCGTTGGAAATCCGAAAATAGTGCAACTACTATTTAAAGAGTGTTGTTTTCTCACACAGTAGACACTGAAGGCAATATATAAACACCTCCCTGACAGCGCAAAGAGATACACTGAAGGAGGTGGAAAGCAATCCTATCTTGGAAGTATCCTATAGCACATAGTAGGAACAGATGCAGATTCTGCAACATGCATTCAGAAAGCTCTAGCACACTCCATCAGCTCAAGAACACATTAGGATCGAAAAAAATATGTACATCTACCATGATCAGCCTTTGAAGCTCAATTTGTTAAGGCAAAACTTCTTCAAAGAGCTAAAACCGGAGAACCACCAAAACCACCATGAAATTAAAAAAATCATCAATACCTGCATTACATAAACATTAACGTTTTGAATCGGGTTCTAGATTAAAAAAATGTTTTACCCCGCCCAATCCCCTTTTCTCCCTGCTCAAGATTCTTGAAATATGTTTCAATGATACAGCCATGCAAGAAACTCCATGTAGTTTTCATGAACATAAATTTAATGTATTAAACTGTGGAATTAATAAAGCCTAACATTAGGAAATTCCCTAAAGCAAAAGTTCTTTAAAAACCGATGTTGGAACTAGACACACATTTAGTCTAGCCACATTTAGATTTATTTTTTCTTACTTTGAAACATTATAACGCTCAAACTAGAGTTTCCCCTTGTGGCCATCTAGCTAGTAATTCTTTTCTCAGCGATATAGATTGACTGTTAAATTTCTAGCAACAGTTGTATATTCTTATTGTTAATTAAAAAAGAGAGGATGCCAGTTTAAAGGTACTAGTCGATCGGCCGCTATTTTGCAAGGCTGGCATTAGGCGCCTGCAACCTATGCGACCTCAGTGGGCCCCACACTTTCATAGGACCCAAAAAGATATTTTGAAAAATTTGGTAATTCTTGCTATTGAGTGAGATCTATGTAGGAAAAAGAATTATTATGATATACAGTATGACTTTGCTACACGCAAGGCGCGTAAAGTAATTTTGTACGTGGTAAAGAATGAATAAAATGCAAAGACGAATTTATTTTCTAAAACAAACTCTTAAATTTCACTTATTATCTGCTTCCCTACTCAAAATTGGACCCTTAGATTAGTTCCTAGTCCAAATCTCCCGCTGGTTTGATACATTTAAACGACACTCCATCGCGCATCCAGTCATCCGTAGTGTGAACCCTACTTTTGTTTTCTCGTAGACTATACGCAGAAATAAGAGAGTGATCTTTCCTTTACTACTTATTACTCGTTTAAACTGTTAAGGGAAGAAGAGAACTATTTATATAGATTTAAATTAAAAATGGAGGATAGAATTATAAGCACAATAGTTGTGTCCAAGAGATTTTCTCACAAAATAACTAGACCATGCTAACTCTTCATAGTAACTTTTAAATTTCTAATGTCAGATACTTTATCAAAATTATATTCCGAATGTTATGTCTGGCACAAAACATACACAATAAAAACAAAATTGATTACAAATACAAAAAATGATTTCACCTCTTTAAATTATTTAAGCTTAATTACTACAATATGAAAAATATGACCTATGATAACATTAAAACCAAATATACCAATTGAACATTCTGGTGGATCTTTGTAGCCTATACATTTTGTATTGCATTTTCCATGTTCTGCATGACAGGATAAACTACAAGGAGACTTGCATTTTTCTGTACAACGTATGCCCCAAAATCCAAGAGGACATTCTGTAAAAATATTACATTTTTATAATTTAATTTTTGCTGTGGTACGCATATTAAAATAAATTAAGATACGGTCATCTCACGCCTCCTATTGGAAATGGGAATCGAAACTATTTTAGATTTTAGATTCAAGTTTGGTTAGTTTTGATAACGAGTATTGTTTGGACTTGGTTTGGCTAGATATCATAAAATTATGTAATAGATATACATGTAGTAAGGTTCAATTTAATTTATTAGCTAAAACACTTAAACTTCAAAATTTATGTAAATAAAGACCAAGCGCAAATAATGTGCATTTTTACTGCCAGCACTTTTGGCAGACGTTGCTAATACCGTCTGGAGTGTATTATGTTAAAAAAAATACAAATATTGCAAAGTCTGTATTATATAAGATAAGATAAGATAATGCAATAATTGTTAACTTATTCTTCAATCAAGTTCAGATTATAACCTGCAAAGCTGATTCTAACAAAAATGTGATATTCGTATTACTTTTGTTAAAAATAACAAATATTTAATTGCCAGGAAATTTAATATTCGGTTCCAATAAAATATTTTTTCTAGACCATAAAATGTGCTGTCAAAATGTCATGCTGCTTTAGACGCGTAAAAAGATCAAAAGGCGGACGCATTGTAAATTGAAAAAATCTTTTTTCTGATCGGTTTCTTTTTCTTCTTCTTCTTCTAGCCAGCTTTATTGCTGCTGAGCTGTGAGCTCTTTTGCAGACTGTGCAAAGGAAAAAAAATGTGATGCTTTCTTCAGTTCAAAGAGGATATGGTTTACGGTTTCAAAAGGGTGGGCGCAGTGATTGCAGAGGGGGAGTTGTGTGGAGTTTAATTTGTTCAGGTGGTAATTTAATAGTGGTGTGTGTCCTGTTCATAGTTTTAAAATTGTAGATTGCTCTTTGTGGGGGAGTAAGTTAATACTGTCTAGTTTTTTGGGTGTAGTCATTTCTTTGTACATGGCTCTGCCTGTGTTTCCTGCTGCCCATTGGTTGAGCCATTTCTCTATGTGATTGTTGACTAACATTGACCTTAGGGTGAGGTAGTTAACAGGTTTAATCTGGTTGTTCCATAGATGAACCTGCCATTGATAGTTTATCTGCCTTTTCATTTCTCATGATGCCAATGTGTCCAGGGATCCAATGTAGTGTGATATTGATATTTAATTTTTATATCACCTAATGGATTATCACAATTTCATTAGTGTTGTCAACTCTCTTGGTCTGTTTGAGGTGCTGCTGTAAAGTGCTTGCAGAGTAGATTGGGAGTCTGTAAAGACAACAATTTCTGATGGTGGTTGCACTCCTTCATATAATTTGTTTTCTACTGTCTGTAGTGCTATGGTAATTGCCTCAATTTCGGCTTGGAAGTTTGAGCAGTAATCACCACAGGGTGCGCTCATCTCGAAGTGTTTATTTTTTGCGGAAGTACCGGAAGGCACCATGACCAGCATTGATGGTAGCTTTGAAAACCGATCCGTCTGTATATATATGGAAATTTGTTTTTTGATAGCTTTCAATTGTTTCAAGTGTGCCTACTTTGAGCTCCAGTGGATTTGATTCTTTTATTAAGGTGTTATTTTTGATGGTTGATTGTTTGTAGTTAAGTTCGGGTGAAAAGTTTGAAAACCTGGTAATTTTTTCTCTGTTATTAGGTATGTGGTGTTTTAGGGCTAGATCGTCAGTAAGTTTAATCAGAGTCTTTTGCTTTTTGGTTGTTTTTCTTATTTCTCTGTGTTAGTAATTTATTAGGATGATCGTCGTCCAACATTCTGTATCTCTCAATAGATTCTAATGCTGCTCTGTTGCGCCTTAACTTAAGAGGTTTAATATTGGAGTCTATTTCACAGGCTGGTGTGGGAGTAGTTCTCGTATCTCCACTAATTAGATGCAAGGCTTGGTTTTGGATTGTGTCTAATGATGATTGATAGGTTTTGTTGGAAGCTACTTGTATGGAGAGACAGTTATCCAATACAGATTTGATGTATCCAGTCTTATGGTTTTCTTTTCACCTACCCAGGATGTTCCTACAAGGTGTTTTATTATGTTTAATCTTTGTGATGCCTATTCTTTTCAATCTTCCATAAAGTGTTTTAGAGACAGCGTTTGGTCTAGATTTACACCAAAATATGTTAGATTTTTTTCTTTAATAGCCATGAATCTATTTTTAGGATGAAGTTTTTTTTTGCTGTTTTGTTTCTGTGGCTAAAGATTGAATAAACTGACTTTTCTTTGTTTATTTCCATTTTCCATAATTTTGAAAATGAGGAGGTAGTTGTGAGGGCTTTATATAGTTTGCATTATATAGTCAGCACTGGATATTTCTTTGTAGTCTAAATTAAAATGTCATCTCCATTAAGTGTCTTATTAACAGAAATGAGGTCCGGGAGGTCATTCATGAAGATTAGAAAGTCAGTGCAGCTAATGGCTAGAGACGGCACTTTTAAATCGGGTTTGGTTATTTCTGTTTTTCAAGAATGCCCTGATCCAATTGTACATCATAGGCTTGTTGCAAATCTATAAATACTGCTGTAGTGTGCTTGTTTTCATGAAAACCTTCTTCTGTGTCCTGGATAAAACGAAAGAGGTGGTCTTCTGTTCTACTTGCTTTCCTGAACCAGTTTGTGCATTGTGGAGTGAGCAAGTACATTGTACCCACCAAGAAAGTCGGTTGATCATTTTTCTGCCATTTCTGATCGGATTAAAACTCTCTTTTGTTTGTGAGCATACTTTATATCAAAACATCAAAATATTTCAGGAATTGTTGATTAAAAACTATAGAAATAATTAAATATTAATTTTTTTTTTCTCCGATTGAAAAATGTTATGCGTATTTTTTTTTTACTATTGAATAAGATTAACATTAAACTTGCTCCCTTTCCAGACATGTTGATCGTCCAAGAGCTGAGCCGAAGGCTCTTCGAGCTCTGTTTGAATAAAAAAAAACTGTTTGAGCGCCAAACAGTAATAAAAAAAAATAGTGAACACAGTTCTGTTAGGGAGAGACCCGAGTCAATGCCCATATAAAACAATTGCTGTTTCCGATGCCTTTGGTCCCGGACGCATGCTTGGCTAGACATAGCCGGAGGCCGAGGACATCGGAAGCCTGCGCCATTTTCTTAGTTGTACCAAGCTAACCGTGGGGGACTCGCCATTTATAGTAACGGTCCTTTGAGAAACAGCGAATGGATTTGTGACAGGTTTTTGTGGACTCTATTGCAACTCCGCGATGCGATAGGTGGACTCTCGTCTACCCGTGGGTATCCCCACGGGAGACTTGTTTTGCTACTCGTTTAGCCTAACCACTTCCTCTAATGGTCGTTTCCACACGAGCGCCACGATGAGGCAGAGTAGCTCTCTCGCGCTCTTTCCAGACTAGATACTTATCTAGGTCTGTGATGGAAAAATCTACGAAAATTATTTTTTTGAAACTAATAATATTACATCTTGGAAATGTAATTGTGTATTTGTGTATGTATTTTGTGTATTTTGGAATCGAAGAGAAGACCATCATTTTTAAGTACAATCCTACCTTTTTTTGAATTAAAATAAAATAACGTAACAGATATATTTTTTTCATAAACATAAATTTTAACCTTAATAGATCATTGTTTTGAACAATTTACATTTATATCAAAGGTCAAATTCACTTCCATAAACCGCTCATTCTCCATTAAATTCTGTCTACCTAAGATGTGTACGATATCGATACATTTCATAAAGACATGATGACATTGCAAGAAGATTATATCTACAGTATTAGATATAACAATTTCTGACGTAAGCAACATACATGTTGGGTGGTGTCTAATCTTTAAAGTGATACGAGTATATATTTCAGCTAAAGCACCATTAATGTAACTGTGTAACTTTTAGCATATAATAAGTATGTTTACCTCCATATGCTTCAAATTCATTGAGACATATATATGTCACTTTCTGTGGAGGAAATGTATCACTCTGTCTGACTCGAGCAGCGAAATAACCGTTATTCTTGACTAACACTGTATAAATAAGTTTTGTTGGTTCTGTATTTTTATAATGAAATTTTATAATGTTCTTGTTGTCCAGCATTTCTAGTATGAAGTTGTCTAGTCGCTGTCTTTCACTGTCAACTATTGTAAAAAAAAACAAAAAAAAAACTTTTTAAAATTTATTTTTAAAATATAACGATACTTTTATTGCTAACAGAGACTAAATATAGCAATTTCTCAAAAATATTTTTATTCTCACTGTTTCATTTTTAGCTCATGAAATTCAGTAATTTGCTCAAAAACCTCCAACTTTCCCTTTTTCTAAGCTCAATTTTTGTGTGTGTGAACTATTTCAAAAAACTGGCGAACTATTTCAGCAGTTTCTCTTGAAAGTGTTTATATTTTCCAACTGTGACACCTATTGCCTTTTGAGAGGCTTAGTACAAGCTTCTAATTACACATCGTTCTTATGATTATCTATATTTGGAGGTATGGTTATATCAATGCATTCACCAAGTGTGTCAAAGACTGTGAATTTGAACCAAATTTCTCACATCGCACCCAGCCTTAAATTCCCTGTTGAATGTACAATGTTTAATTCTTCCAGAAATTTCTTACTCTCTCCCTTAAAGAGAAAACATATTCAAACCAAGAAATAATATTTAGTTAGATATTCCTAAAAAAATTGCAGCAAGACAACATGTCAATCTGAAACTTGATGAAGTATATATAGAACGATAAAAACAACACAAGACACATACATCTTGAAAAGAGAATTAGATGAATTACAGAAATGGGAATCAAATTGGAGCATGTCTTTTCAGCCAGAAAAATGTCAGTTGTTAAGAGTAACAAAAACAAAACTAAAACAAATTAATTCCACTTATCTTATTCATGGTAAACATGTAACACAGACTAAAAACGCATAATACCTAGATGTTATAATAAATGAAAAAGTGTCATCGAATCTGCCTATTAATGAAACTATCAAAAAATCAAACGAAGCATTAGGGTTTATTAAAAGAAATTTCTATGAATCAAATTAAAAAAAAACAAACTAAAATGTTATTTAACCTTGGTTAAATATGCATCCTCTGTTTAGGACCGTCTCAACTAAAGAAAACATTAAGAAACTTGAACAGACACAAAATAGAGCAGTGAGATTCATAACAAACGAATATTCAGAGTAACACCTTTAGTAAAATCCCTAAATTTAGAAGGCCGTCAGGATACGACTCAAAAGTAAAGTAGGAATTATACATAAAACACTAAACCATAATCTTCAAATACAAAAACAAAAATAAAATACTCTGAAAGACACAAAGAAAAAGGCACATTCATCATCCTATATGCTAGGACAAATACTCCTTCTTTCCTAGTGCTATTAGAGCATGGAATTGCTTGACTGAGCTAGCCAGGAAAACCAGTGACTTGGCAGAATTTAAGTCATTGGTTAATATGCATGACTAAATGCATGACGCGTAGCACGTAATCATTATCTTTTTTGAAGTAACGTCTGTATTATATAAGATACGAAATGATAAGATAAGAAAAATGATAAGCAAGTGGATGTGATTCGTAACACAGCTAGCAGTACTATCGCAGTTAGAGGAGGGTTAAGTAAGGCAGGAGATTATCTAGGCTATTCTAAAACAGATTAGCAGACGGAGACGTTAAGAGATTATTGCTTGCAAAGTATTTATTTAATTACCTTTGTATAGGCGATTATACATTATAAATATCCTTGGAAAAACAGTTTATTCTGTAACGTTGTTGATTGTTTTTGTTAGTTAGTTTGGCTCAGTCTGTTTGTTTATTTATTGATGTACATGTTTGACTAGAAAGGTCATACAAAAGGCGAAGGGGTGTTCTAATATATATGAACCAAGGAAAGATATTTCCCCATATTTTGTAATGTGATCATCATCATACATCAGAGAAGATTTAGGTCGCTTCTGAGAGCGTATGGGGAGAGAGAAAATTAAAAACATTTTGAGATGCCCGAAAATAACATTAGGAGCATAGTGGGAGAAAGAATTGTTAGAAATATTAATTTGTTGTGCTTGTTAAAATGTCTGTCCTGACGGGTGATGGAAAACGGTGTAAGCTCAGGAACATATGGACGAGGTATAACTGTACACAACTATTGCGTCAACAGTACAAGACTATGTCTACTGTCACCTTAGGTACTAACTGGAACCGTAAGGTATGTATAGCCGCCCTAAAACAAATTTAAAACCCTAACAAAAATAACTCTTTGAAAGTATTACTAGGTCGTGGATTTAGGTCATATAGCCATGATTTTATGGAACAACAGCTAAAGATTTTAGAT
This sequence comes from Biomphalaria sudanica, assembly GCA_036873155.1. Taxonomy (NCBI): domain Eukaryota; kingdom Metazoa; phylum Mollusca; class Gastropoda; family Planorbidae; genus Biomphalaria; species Biomphalaria sudanica. Next base: position 264,170 of record JAZGLO010005548.1, on the reverse strand, counting down.
CTAATTTTAAACACTACACATGAAAATACAAAATATAGACCATTCATTTCATTATTTAATAAAAATTAACCATCCAATTCGTATTTCAAAAATTATTTTTGCATAAATTAGTTGTTCATAACTGCTAATGTAGACGTCCTGACGTACTTTATATCGCATTCATCGCGAGCTTCTTTCATTAGAGAACACAGAAGGATCATGAATGCGCAGAGATAAAGCTCCATGCGCGTGCAGAAAGAAAATATATCAAAACCTACATCTAACTTAAGTTCTAACTCTTACAATATTATAGATTTACTTTATAAATTAATACATGAATATACAAAATAATGTCCGTTCATTTCATATTTTAATCAAATAAACCTTCACATATTGAGTTTTTAAAGCATTTTTACATACATTCGTTCGCTATAGCTGTAAAATATGACTTTAGTCGAGTTGACATACATTTGAATGGTCCCATTTATGTTACGTGCACATCTAGCATGCGATAAATAAACACGCTAGGATTAAACAGGCTACATGAGGCTGTATATGGGGGATATTACAGCCAAATGACACTTGAGTAAAGAAACTTAAGGATGAAAGTGTGCAGATGAACTTTATTTTAGACACTGGAGGACAGACAGTTTATACAAAGCTAATACAGGTTTATTTTCTTAACAAGGGCTGCTTAAGAAGTCCTTGACCTAATATGAAGACTTAGGTTGTTGATTTAATAACAAAATTACTTGCATAATTATTTTAAAAATTAAAATGATTTACTTTTAATAAAAACAAAAAAAAAATGCTTCGTACCAGAACTTTAAAAGCTGCAAAATGTCGTGTGATCGGATTTTCATTATTTTGAGTGTGTGTGTGGGTGTGAAGGACAGACACACGGACGGACGGACGCAATTATAGAGCACAAAAACTGTTAGCGTTTCCCTTTCAATAGACGCAACAAATGTAGATTTTTGTATAATGATGTTTCTAACAAGTGGAATAAGTAAAACATAGGGTTAATTTGAACAGCAATTCAACGGATGTGAAGAATCAGAAAGTGACAGAGAGTGAAAGAAAGAGAAAAAAAGAGAGATTGAGAAAGAGAGAGAAATATACATATACTATTTTTAGATAACCCTAATTCTTAAAACTTACTTCTGTTATATAAAACACATTTATTAATGTTGTATTGTTGATCAAAGTACACTGTCCACTTTGGACTTCTATCAGTTTCGTCTGTATGACTGCAGCCACCAGTGTTACAATCTGAAAAAATGATACCATCAACAGCAAACTGTGGACCAAATCTTGGTGACTCATAGGTTGATGATACAGAACTATTTTGAAAAATAGCTAAATTACGACCTGAAATAAAATTTGACAACATAAAACCATTAGGTTTCAAAAAAATATTTTTAAAATGCTAAGTAAATACTAAAATAAAGGATTAAATTTACTTTTTAAGTATGTTTGTTATCTGCACAATTGGGTTAAAGCATAAAACTGTTAATATGATCATATGTTAATATGTAGAACTTAAATATGTTTCACAAAATTGATATACTAAAGATAATGCACAGCATCAATGTAAACAACAACACAAGCATATTATATTTTTTTAACGATTTTAAATAATTTGTCATTCAGCACATTATAAGAGTGGGTGGGTATTGATTTTTTTCCATAACCCTAACGAATGTAAGCTTTAACCTTTTGTATAAAATCACTCACTATCTATGCATTTATCTTTTTTTTCTATCTAACAAACAAACTATCCATCTATCCAGTAGCGTAGCAAGGTACCCGTGCTCCCGGGTGCTAAAATATCTTATTGGGCCCACCTATTTATAATAGGACAAATCTAGTGTCCGACAAAATATCGATATTAGATCTAGTCTGTATTCATCTGTACATCTTCAAGGCATACATTACTTGATTATATATCATCTCTAGTTGACGCCTAGCTTTATGTAGATCTTGCCGCTCATTTTCCAACATTTTTTTAAACAAAGCTGATTAATGTTACAATGTTACAATAAAATTTTAAAAAAAAATGTAAACAATAAAATGTATCAATGATACGCAAGTGAAGATCCGCTGGCCTCGGGTAATATCTAGCTAGTATATTTATATAAATTTAGAATAGCGATTTTCAATTTTCGATAAAAAAATACGCTTCTGAGGTCTACAGTTCTCTATCCATCCTATTAAAAAGGGCAGGTCAAATAAATGAAATAAACAAAGGTGAAAAAAAATCTAATACTTAAGTGTAAATGATAAACGACGCACATTTAGAGTAACTGTATCTTTATTTGGCATATTCCTTGTAAGATTATCTTCATGATAAACAATCTCTCTTGTAATAGGCTTCAGCGGAAGACGTGGACAGAAGTTCCAGAACAATAGTTAAACGCACTGAGTAAATTTTTCCAATGTAACTTATAGAATAGGTATGGAGGAGACATTAAAATTATTATATCATTTATATAGCGCTACTTTCATGCATATACCATGCTCAGAGCGCTTTTGGTCCAATCTTATTTGTGGACCGGTATGGAATAGGGGGTATCTAGGAGTTGGTTTTCCGTGCTGCCTTTAGGCGCTCAGTAAACACAACTCTGCCCGAGTCGGGTGTCGAACCTCGAGCCCCCTTCTAGGTACCCAACAAAGCCAAGTTCAAGCGCACTTAGCCTCTTGACCACAAATGTCTAATTTGTACTAATTACTTTTTCAAAAATGCCTTTACTTGATAAATATTCAAATAAGAATAATAGGGCCTAACTACATTGCAAATACAGACAATTTTTTTCCCTTGAAAAAAATATGTTAACTCCCGTCAGCAAAATACAAGCCCAGAAGTTGAAAAAAGCTAATTTAGATTAAAGGGGGGGGGATGTCTTAGAAAAATAATATTAAAATAAGACTTTCATATTAAAGTTAATTATTTTGTATGAAACCTCATATTGTTACAGAACTATTTTCAGTCTTGCAAAACTCTTACAAAGTAAGCAAAAGAAATAAAAACTGAATAAGGCCCATTGTCTATCCTATGAACTTTAAATTTAGGTGAATGTTTAAGAAACATGTATAGCAACAAAGTTAAGCGAAAGTTGTCAAATTGCACACAATTCCGTCTTTCAACTTTTACGCTCTGTTATCCAACATGTTGAAAAGATTCCCATTAAAAATTTGGGAAGGATAGGTGAAAGCTCCGTTCAATCGTTGCCATTTAAGTAAGGCTTATCTCCCGTTAGCTTAGTATATTTTCCATGTAAAACTAAATTTATTGATTGAGACAAAACTAATTATTTCATGTTTTGTCTTTGACAATGAGTAATTGCGAAAAATTTCAACGTCAATAGATACTAGTTGGAGAATAACGCTTAAAAGATTGTAACCAAATAGACTGAGTGACTTGTTAAAGCTCGGTAAAAAAAACAACATTTTAGAACGTACCTCCACTAACAAATAGAGTGCAAATATTTTCTATAATGTCGCCTTCAAGTTTTAGAGCTGTCATGGAAATGTTGGTATCACAAGCAATGTCCATCGTTGTATCGTCCACAGAATATATCTTTGTCTTTTGGCATAATACATCATTTAATTTGAGGCTAATGTTTGTAAAGAAGGCTGTGGAAAAAAAATGCAAAAACTAATGTTATTAAGATATATCTTCTAAAAGGGCTGCAAAGAAAAAAAGACAAACATTTTTGTTTTATTTATTACTAGCAGAGCACATCGTCTACGCCCGTTGATTTGTGTCCAGACTTTATAATGATCATCATGGCCGGAATACCCCTTTCGTTTCTTTTTGTGAATTTTCATAAACGGGCCACATTTTAACGATCAACCGAACAGCCACCTGAATAAGTGTATCTGTTAAATTTACGTCGCGCTCTATTTTTTTTCTGTCTGTCTGTCTGTCTGTCTTTATCTCTTTGCCCTCCCGAACATCCATTTTGTTTTCATTAAACATGTCCCTAGTTTTTTTCTCCAACATAGACATTTGACTTGATTTGGAAAGTCCTACTCCATAATCTGCCCACTACATAAGCTCGCAGTCCTATGACTTTTTTTCGGCTTCTCAATTCAATCTGTATTATAGTTCAATTTAGACCATCCCTCTTTTCTGGGTTATTTTTTTGTGTGCAACCTTTAATTTTAATGCAAGCAATTTGGGGTATCAGACATGAAATTATGCCTTTGTAAGATCAGTTTCTCGCCTAGAGAAATAATATATGGAATGTCCCTTTCTACATTTTTTGTTCTCGAACATAAAAAGAAATATTAATTAGGTTTCATTAACTGTAATTGTTTATCTCACCATTTATGAATATAGAGAAATAACAATAGATATAGATTTACTTTTTTAATGCTAATAGGATTGTTGTTTTTTTTTCATTTCTTTGACAGTGTTACAAAGTACCTTTACTTATTCTCTCAAAATTAAAAAAAAGGAGTCTAGATCTCCCTTATTAATGCTATTAGGATATGTTGGTTTTTTTTTTTAGACCACGCCTAAAAAGAAGCGGAAATGACGTAAGGCATAAAAAAAAAAAGTAGAATCTAGAAAAAAGGAATAAATGTTACAAAAATACGGAATTTGTTATATTTATGCTTTCTAATTAGACTGCGTCCTTAAGGATAAATACCGAAAATAAAATACAAAAATTTGATAGAGCTTATGTTTTTTCGCAAATGGAGATTGTAAGGTTGCTAATGTGTCAAAAAACATTCTTAGTGACCACCTAAGTCCTAGGGGGTAAAATTTTTGATGCTGAAACGCATGAAAGTTTATACATAAACGTAAAACGACCTGTTCGGGCGAGCCATTCTTCCCTTGTACGGATAGAATTAACCCTTTAAAACGCGAGTGGTAGCTTAGCCTCTAAACATCAGATTTGTTATTTCATTTTGTATGGACTCATTTCAAAACAGCTCAGCACTTTAAGGGTTAAAAGTAAAGTAAGACGCCAACTAACAAGTGTAAAGTCGTGTTTGAAACTAAAACAAGTTAATTATGAATCAAATTTATCCAAACTTTCTAAAACAACACAAAGCCATCGCTCTTACTGAATTAGTATGCTTGGATGTATTTTTTTTAAAATTATAAGTACAAGTTTTATGTACTTAGTAGAGTTAGCATTTTCTACTTGAATAGCCATCCATTGACTTTGTTTAATCAATGGTTGGTACTTAATTATGTGTTGGTGTTGTAAATAAATGTGTAATTATTTTGATTCAAATAAAAAGTAACATATCTTTGTCGAAAAAAAAATTGCAAGTAATATTTATAGTTAACAAGAAAAAAAATGTGTGGCCCTATAAAAACTTAGAAATATTGCAAATGGTAATGTGCGGCTTTTCCGACTCTTAAAATTTGCCACTTATTGATTCCTGTGTTAAACGCACGAGACAAATCTGAGTTTTAAAGAGTGGTATTGAGATATTTTATTGGTAGCACTTATTAGAGCTCGGTGCAGAGCAGACGTGTATCACAAATTATTCAGTTGTTGTGACACTTGTTATTTACTCTTGCTAGAAAGCAGACGTATGAGAAATAGTATTCAATTGGACTTTCGATATTTTAGTATTTGTGGTGGTAAATCTGCGTTCAGGCTTCAATACTAATTGATTATAACTAATTTTATAGCCAGTGGATATGGCTGGACATATTTATTTTTAATTCTTCATAGCAAAATATGTATGCTATATAAAGTTTGTTTGAGTATTATGATAGTCACTGTACTGGCCTGTGTACATCTCCAAATATTCAACATTATGCGAGGATCACTACACGCATTCTAGAACCCATAAGTCACACTTAAAATATAAGGCAGGACTGATACATTCATATGGAGATGCTGGCAACTGAAATTCCGTACACATGTTCCTTTTACCTCATACTCACTAAATAATAACCGGATTAGATATATATTAAACAGTGATGCGTGAAACACCGCAAGCTATCTATTAAACTTTAGTATTTTTTTAAAAGTAAAACAAGATTAACACGAAGTCCGTATTTTTTAAGCATTTTTTTTTATTAAACTTATTTCGCTTCCTTAGACGCAGTCTAAATAAAGAATAAAAATAATTGTAATAGCATTTACAAATTTGTTTAGATTATTCGTCTTATCTTATCTTATCTAATACAGACGTTACTTCAAAAAAAAGATGATTACGTCCTACGCGTCATGTATTTAGTCATGCATATTAACCAATGGCTTAAATTCTGCCAAGTCACTGGTTTTTCTGGCTAGCTCAGGCAACCCATTCCATGCTCTAATAGCACTATGGAAGAAGGAGTATTTGTACAAATTTGTCCTAGCATATGGGACGAGGAATGTGCCTTTATTTTTGTGTCTTCCAGAGTATTTTATTAAATTTTGTTTTTGTATTTGAAGATTATGGTTCAGTGTTTTATGTATAATTGCTACTTTACTTTTGAGTCTTCTGTCCTGAAGGCTTTCTAAATTTAGTGATTTTACTAATGGTGTAACTCTAGTCAAATGTGAATATTCATTTGTTATGAATCTCACTGCTCTATTTTGAGTTAGTTCCAGTTTCTTAATGTTTTCTTGAGTTGAGGGGTCCCAAACGGTGGATGCATATTCTATTATTGGCCTGTTAAATAACATTTTAGTTTTATGTTCTTATTTGATTTATAGAAAATTTCTTTTAATAAACCCTAATGCTTTGTTTGATTTTTTTATAGTTTCATCAATATGTGGATTCCATGACAGTTTTTCATTTATTATAACACCTAGGTATTTTGAGTTTGTAGTCTGTGTTACTGGTTTGCCATGAATAAGATAAGTGGAATTAATTTGTTTTATTTTTTTTTGTTACTCTTAACAACTGACATTTTTCTGGGTGGAAAGACATGCTCCAATTTGATTCCCATTTCTGTAATTCATCTAATTCTCTTTGTAAAATATCTGTGTCTTGTATTGTTTTTATTGTTCTATATATTATGCAATCGTCTACAAATAATCTGACTTTTGTTCCTGAACTAATGCAATTTGGTAAATTATTTATGTAAATTAAAAATAGTAGTGGACCCAAGACTGTTCCTTGAGGTACACCTGAGTTTACTGTTATTGGTGTTGATTTAGAGTGATTTATTATTACAGTTTGTTCTCTCCCTATCAGAAAATCTTTAATCCACTGATGCAGTGGACCATTAATGCCGAAATATTTTAATTTTTTAAGCAAACTATTGTGGTGAACTTTGTCAAATGCCTTGGAAAAACTTAGTAAGATAGCATCTATTTGTTTACTATTATCTAAACCTTTTGAAAAATCATCAATTAGTCCTATTAGTTGTGATCTATTTTTCCTAAAGCCATGTTGGTATGGGGTAAGGACATTATGTTTGTCTAAGTGGTTTATGATGTTGCTACATATTATGTGTTCTAGGATTTTACATGTGATACTGGTAAGTGATACTGGTCTGTAGTTTCCTCGATCATATTTTTCTCCTTTTTTAAAAAGGGGGGTGACATTAGCTTCTTTCCAGTCCTTTGGTACTCTGCCCTGGTTAAGCGATGCCTGAAAGAGTATTTTTAACACTGGGGCTAGCTCATTGCTTAGTTCTTTGAGTAATCTATCTGAAATACCATCAGGTCAGAACGCTTTATTTGGTTTGGTGTTGGCTAATAGTTTTTTAATTCCATTTTCTTGTACTACTAAATCTTCTATGTTGTCTACTTGGTTCAAATTAAGAATTATGTCTTTGTCTTCTGGGGCTGAGAATGCTGATGCAAAGTATTTGTTTAGGATGTTTGCTTTAGTTTCATTATCATTATGTATTATGTTATGTTCATCTTTTAATGGCGCTATGCCTGTTGTTTCCTTTTTCTTAGACTTAATGTATGGCCATATGTTTTTGTTTTTATCTTTAGATATTACATTGTTTAAGTATTCACTCTGCAGCTGTCTGCTTACTTTTTGGGTTAGGTGTTTAATTTTTAGATACTTTTTGTAAACTCTTTCTGCCTTGGTTTCTTTAAATTTTCTATATAGGTTTTCCTTCTGTTTACAAAGCTTCTTTAGTCTATTATTAAACTAGCATTTTTTTATTTTGTTTGATGTGTATTTAGTTGGTATATGATTATCTATAATGCTTCTTTGATGGTTTTTAATGAAATTCCAGAGGTCATCGACAGGTTGGTTAATGTCTTTTTCTAATAAGAATGTTTGTTAAAAGTTTAATGCAGCTTGGTATAGTTGTTTTAGGTTACATTTATTCCAGAATAAGATTATTCTTTTGGGTTTTGTATTGGCTACTGCTTTTATCTGACTGTGTATTTTTATAATCTCATGGTCTGATAGACCAGGGATAATATCATAATCAACTACTAATCCAGGTCTTTTGGTTAAGAAGAGATCTATTTTGTTGTTTAATCTAGTTGGCTTTTTAATGATTTGATCTAAACTTAGGTTGTGTAAAGTTTCTATGTAAAGCTCATTTATGTCCTTAAGGTTTTGGTGTTTATCTATGGTTAGTGTTTTCCATTTTATATTAGGTAGGTTGAAAACACCCATAATCCAAAAAACTGCATTTTTATTTGTCTCTTTAAGTGTAGTAATCTGATTATATAGTTCCTGCATGTATTCTAAACTAGAATTTTGTGGCCTGTAAATGCTGCCTATTTTAGGGATGTTGAGGTTGTATAAATTTTACAAAATGTAGATTCTATATTTTTTGAGTTAGGTAAGGTAATTTCTTCTGCTATAAGAGTGTTTTTTTTTGCTAAAAGAACTCCTCCATGATTATCAGCCCTATCTTTTCTAAAAATTTCATCTAATTCCAGATCTAGATCTAATTCTAGATTAATATATGTATATGTTTAACTAACTATATAGAATATTACTATTAGTTATTATTAGTAGTATTAGTAGATAATTAGTAGATCTAAGGCCTTAATTAAAGTCCAAGTCTAAGACTGACTAGATCTAAAATCTAAGGTTATTATAATAAATATAGACTAAATAATATTAAATATAATTATAAGGATTAGTGAGACAAAATAGTCCTAAACTAAGAGTTGTTAATTTGAATTAATTAGTGGAAATAATGCTGAAATAAGTTAAATCTATAATTTAAAGATATTAATTTATTAGTTGAATAGCTTTTTATGGAATTTTGTTTGGTTTTATTACGACAAAACGAAAATTGAACTCATTTATGATAACTGTAAACAGGAAGCAGCCATCTTGTCAAGAGCGCGTATCAAATTGTCTTATGATTAAAGGATGTAGATAAACTTTTTTCAATAGTAACCATAGATGCTATACATAGATTTTTAAATTAAAAAGTGTAGTGATCAAACGGAGGATCTATTGAGACGATATGTAAATTTAAAAAAAAACCTAATTCTAATAGCACTGAAAATATAAATCTAAATCTATTGTCATTTCATTCCAAAGGGGTCAAATAACGATTAAAATTGATAAAACTTATTGATTTTGTTTTAATTTAGATAAATAATTATATAATTATATAAAAGATGATTTAGATAAAGATACCAAATTAAATGTTGAAAGGGGAAAGTGAAAGTGGAACATGCATTTTGTTCCTCTAAGCCTAGAGCTGATTGTGTTAAGAAATGTAGGCGGTGTTTAATACAGTTCATTGATTGCATTAATATTTAATTTTGAAAGAGAGATGGGGATGAGGTGTCACGATCGAAATAAAATATGGATTGATTAGAGATACTAAGGAAAATTTAAAGAGTGTACGAAAAACTAAGTTTTGTATTGTTGGCGGGGGATGAGATAAGCGGAAACCTAAGGTGCTACTAAAATTAACGGGACAAAAATATAGGTGCGTGTAAGTGGCGGAAGCGCATGATGCGGGTTTTTCCGAATAAAGTCAAAAGTCTATGTCAGAGAAGTTAAACGCGCAGGTAAAACAAAATGGGGTTTCAGAAAACGCGAGATAGAGAGAGAGAGAGAAGGAAATTAGAACGGGCCGTAAAATTTCATTAATTACACTGACTTGCACAGGCCTGGACAGCCTCCAACACAACGAAGTGCACTCAGGGCGCCTCATGCGCTCCCAAACCCCACGTTTTTTTTTACTTGTCCCAGAACTCAAACTATTTTTCTATTTCTGTTTTTTTTTATTTGTAGCCAGAGCATGATAAATACTGTTCAATGGTGCAAGGAGTCTGCAATAGTGTTTCCAATAACACATATGTGGGTCGGTACCCACTGCATTATTACAGGGGTGCCATAGCATTGTTTTATGTTGTGTGAGGCTATGATGACAGTGTCGATGTTTGGTGGCCCTTGTCCAGGGCTTTGCAAAGCCTGTAGTACAAATTTTGAGTCAGTGATCACCACAATTTCTGTTTCCTTTAAATGTCCCTCTCTGATCCGATTTGAGACAGAAGACCTTCAAGGCTTTACAGACTGACATGGTCTCCGCATCAAAACTGCAAACACTACAACATGGTACAAAGATTTTTACTGAGTAAGAGCCAAGAAAGTCGATGTAGGCTACATAGCCTGCTTTTCCAGAATCTATCAATGCCGGCTCATCAGTAAATGCAAAAATAACACTGGGCGTATACACATTAATGGTCTTCAGAGTTAGAATTTGAAGGTTGTTAAATGAACGACTTAGTTTATTGACATTAGGGTGAACTAGTTTCAAGCGTATGTCTGGGGTTGTTGGGCGACATCAAGGGGGAAGGGGATGAAAGCGTTGAATGTTTTGTCGGTTGGTGGAAAGGCCAGCTTCATCAGATAGTCTAGTGGCATGATACATAAAAGACTGTATCTGAATATGTCTTCTGCATTTCCAACCAACCTCTAGTTTACTAGCTGGGAGGTATTCATCCAGCCTTTTATACCGCTCAAAGCAGGTCAGTACTGACCTTTCCCTTTCTAAGATTTATTTAGCCTACACTTGTCATTTTTTAACGCATTTACTGAGCTTGTCCTAAAGGTTCCACAAACAAATATTTGTACTTAGGACTGCATTTTATCAAGTTGTTCAAGAGATCCCCTAGAGCTATAAATTTGCACAGGTAGGCTGTAGTCTGTGATTGGACTGCTCCTAAATACAGTGATCGGAGCATGTCTGCTTGGGCCTCTCACTTCGTGAATGCCAGAATCTGCACACTGCAAAGTTTCACTGAGGCCTTTCTTGCAACTTCATGGATGTGATCAGATATTTTTAGTTTGCTATCTAAAATTTCACCAAGGTACTTGGGTAGCTTTTCCATGCTGAGAGCCACTCTGTTAATGGAGAGTCGGAAAGGTTGCCAGAGAATGTTAGAACCGTCTTGAAAGTGTTTTTTTCTAGCCTCCATTTTTGTGTCTATGAGCAGAGCGTATAGAGATCTTATTGCAACATTTTTTGTATAGAGATTGCACTCCTTCCAAATTTCCAAAGAACACTAGCATCAGCATACAGCAGCTTTTGGCATTTTAGATGAGCCGATTGGTCTTTTATGAAGGCCGTGAAAAGGGCACACGACAGGACGGAGCCCTGGTGGATGCCGTGCTTGAGAGTCATTTTCCCCTGAGACTTCTTTGTTCTTATTCTACGCTCTTGTAGGAAGTCTCTATTTCAGTAATATATCCGTTCCCACATCCCAACGGCCCTTATCTTATGAAACAAACCAGGCATCCATAATTTAACATATGCCTGTTTTAAGTCAATGAAGACCGCGTATGTGCTTGGAATCCATCTGCTACGCTCTGCACAAATATATTGACTTGGTCTATAGCGGACATTCCAGCCATAAAACCAGCCTTTTCTGGAGCTATAAGAAGGGCACTTTAAAGGTACCAAACCAGACGCTCATTTATCATTTTTTAGCTATCTTTCCCACACATGTTCTAAGTTGGGCCTGTAGATCTCAGCAGTGGGAGCATCTTTTACCTTTTTTGGTATAGGAATAATGGTGGCACATTTCCAGATCTGCCTAGGTTCTATTTACAAATGTCAAAAGCACGGCCATTTTTTTTCACCCTTACATGCTTGAGCATTTCGGGGGTGATACCATCCGGCCCGAGAGCCTTTTTAAGCTGGTATTTCCTTATAGCAGCATTAAGCTCGCCTATCGAGAAGGGGGAGTTCATCGTTCTCTCAGCACTTTCGGTCTGTGATTCTTTTCGGTCTTTTTTAATCAGCTTTGCGAGCTTTATCAATGGCTTTGGAAATTGTGGACCTCTTGGCAGCCTTGTTGATATTAGCGAAATATTTGTTCAACTAGATGGCAATTGTCTTCTTTAATGAAATGGTTACCTAAGTGGGTGAAGCTAATTGGGTTGCTGTTTCGTACGCCCAGAAGTAGCATTTTCGAGATTTCTCAGAAGACTCTAGGTCTTAGAGCTATTCTTTTAGGTCTAAATTTGAACAGGTTTTTTTCAAACGTTCTTTTTAAACTAGTGTACAGAGTCTGTTCTATTTCTGCCTGAACGTTGGATTGTTTGGGTTCTTTTGGACCTTGTGGTCTGCCCTTTTTCGCGTAACAAGTTTGTTGACTTCAGCTATCCAAAAGTTCTTGAATTTTATACAAGGCAAAGTTCGAGGAATAAACTTTTTAGCTATGCCCAGGATAGCTGCTGTTATTTTACGGTATACGTATACAAAGTCCACAGAGCTAGACTCTACATGCATTTTTTCAAGGGCATTGTCGACAGCTGTCTCAAACCCTTTCCAATTAGCTTTGGATACATCAGCTGCGTGGAGAAGGGGGAACTGATAAGATGGCGACAATTTTCCGACCACAGCTAAAACCAAGAATTTATCTCATTGAAAGAGATGATCCGAAGTCGCTTCGCTACTGAAGGAGGCAATAAACAGCAACTGCTAAATTTCAAGGAATATCGTAAGAGACGATTTTGATATCTATTTTCAGGGATTTTTTTGATGAGCCCACCCTGTTTCACTTTTTTTTTTTTTTGGTGCCCCACGGTCCGACAGACTAAGGGATATTTGAAGTTTAATATAAAAATTGACAAATCGCAAAAAAGAGATGTAATAAAGAACTCAGAAGAAGAAAATGTTGTCAAAAATACACCAGAATTCCCTTTACCATATGAGGAAAAGCGTACTGGAAAGCTTCTCTATAATAATGTGTTTCTGTATGTCTGTCTATAGAGAAAAACAGTAGGAATTGAAACATTTTAAATGAAGTTTATTTTAAAACTAATGTGTGTTAGTTTAGGTAATGTTTTAAAAAGACTTACTTTCATTTACTATTTTAATCCTTAACCATGTAAATGGAAGTGGTTCACTCCAAGTCAGTAAGACATACTGTGGACCTGAACGCTGTCCACAATCTTGTCTTGATGAGTTAGCTAGTAAACTCAGAGCACCTTTTGGTTGTATTGTTGCATTACTAGCAACATCACCTTGATGAACAAAAAAAAACACTACTTGTAACAATTTCAACAATTAGTTAAAAAGCGTGCAATTTTCTATAAACTAAACATAAATCTCCATTAGTTCAGGTGTTGATTGTACCTGGAAAAATGTTATGCAGAACAGACTTTATTTGTATTTGTTTTCTATGTGACCTTCGTACAGTGACAATGACTAATATACTTATTTATTGGATGATCGGCCTGCCATTTGTATTTAGAAAAAAAAAATATATAATTAAAAAATACTGCATAAAAGACCTACTTACTGTACTGGCAAGCTATCCCAAACCATCCTTTACTGCAAATAGATCTTTCACAATTACCATCTTTATAACATTTTCCATTGCAATGACATTTATATTTACATGAAACTGTGTTAATATTGTTACAAAATTCTGTTAGAAACAATACAAGAAAATAATTGTCAATCTCAAAATCACATGTTATATTTTAATTTTTAAAAAATAGATCAAGACAAAAAAGATCAAGGTCAATAGGTTCTAGTTCATTAAAATCCACTAAGTAAATAATTCCATATTTTTTGTATCAACAACCTAAGCAAATTATTGACTTACGCTACAGCAGTGAGGCCCAATCGTATTCGACCTGCGAGCTATTTTAATTTCCGACACTCGTGTCGTGGGCCATATAAAAGAACATATTCTAAAATATAAAATTAACATTGTAGCTATTTTTTAAGAAACTAGTGAATTAGTATACACTAATTATGGGATTTTATAGCTATTGAGAATCATGTTGCATAAATCTGAAAGCAAAACGGAATATTGAATTTAGATGTTTGTCTTTGGTGCGATTTCGTAACAATAGTTGCGCCCCTTTTCCGCAAGCTATATTGAATTCTTTTTTTAAATCTAACATTCATTAGTTATTACGAGAAATATAATTGCTTTAAAGTTTTTATAAAATAAAAGTTATTTTCCTTTCAAAATAATAATTTTGTTATATGCTTTTCTTGTTGCTAATAATTTTCCATCATAAAAATATAATGACTTACATCATGGGCATAGCCAGGATTTTTTTTCGGGTGGGGTTTTTGGGGGCTTAGCTACGCTCAAAGAATTTTAGTGTGTAATTTGCTTTTTTTTAATATTGAAGAGGTATTTTTTAATCAAACCCTTCTAAAGGGAAATTTAAACTCAAAACACCCAATAGGCTTGGCTACGCCCCCCCCCTGCTACGCCCATGACTCACATAATAATATTACTTAAATCTAAAGAGCGCTTTTAACAAACGAAATGTAAGGCTCAAGGCATAACATATAGATGTGGCATTTCATAAAAGTAAATCATAAAAGCACTTAAATTTCTACGGGTTACAAATTTAAATCAAAAAGCAAAACTAAATATCTAAATGCACTTAAAAGTGAAACATAAAAGTGTGTATTTTAGCTCTTTAATAGAAGTATAGGCCCAACTTCTCTCTCTCTTATCTTCTTTCTCTCTCTCTCTCTCTCTCTCTCCCTCCGTCTCCGTCCCTCTCTCTCTAAAACCCACTATTAGCCTTTTTACCCTATAATTATTTCTGACATAGACTTATAACATGAAATGGAACGGACTGTCTTACAATGCCCCGCCATCTAATACACACATACAGCACACATGCTTAGGGCCCATGAACTCTAGTACGGCTTTCTTTTTTCATTTTTCCACTCTAAAAAAAAAATAAAAAATTAATGTGCCATCAGTTGCTTTTTGACTGTAAAATCTCCCCCCCCCCGACACACACACAAATAGACTTTGGCCTTCTCGGGGAAATACCAAAAACAAATTTTAAAAAATTGATCGAAATCATTCAACAGTTTATCGCAATTGTATATATCAGTCATAAGCTGTTCTTAGTGAGCTCCTAGAACAGCGGTTCTCAACCTTTTTAGCTCGGCGACCCCTTTTACTATTCCCAAATATGTGGCGACTCCCAAGAGTAAATTTTTTTCGTAAAATACCATAAGTAACTGTGCTTTCGCTATTGGTATAAAAACTGAATCCAAATGTAAATATTTGATATGTATTACTAAAAGTATATGTTTAAATCACTTAACAAAATGTAACCGCCGAAAATTTTTTGAAATTTCTTCTTTTAATGAAATTCCATATAAATAAAAATTTAGTTAGTGCGATTATCAACATTTCTAGAAGGTATCCACCATATTCCTGTTCCAGACATAGGTGACTATTGGAATAGCATAACGGAGCTGGGATAGTGATTCAATAAATTACGTTGTAACAATTGTTGCGATAGCCTGACATTGTTTCTGCTTTTTGAGATGAGAAATTCATAGAAAGCCATTTCAAAATCACATAGAATGTCATCTTCTGCATCAAGTATCTTTTTTTTGTGTTTAGCTTTACTTTATGACTAATATCTTATCTTATCTTATATAATACAGACGTTACTTCAAAAAAGAAGATGATTACGTCCTACGCGTCATGCATTTAATCATGCATATTAACCAATGACTTAAATTCTGCCAAGTCACTGGTTTTTCTGGCTAGCTCAGGCAACCCATTCCATGCTCTAATAGCACTAGGGAAGAAGGAGTATTTGTACAAATTTGTCCGCGCATATTGGACGAGGAATGTGCCTTTATTTTTGTGTCTTTAAGAGTATTTTATTAAATTTTGTTTTTGTATTTGAAGATTATGGTTCAGTGTTTTATGTATAATTGCTACTTTACTTTTGAGTCTTCTGTCCTGAAGGCTTTCTAAATTTAGTGATTTTACTAATAATGTTACCCTAGTCAAATGTGAATATTCGTTTGTTATGAATCTCACTGCTCTATTTTGTGTTTTTCCAGTTTCTTAATGTTTTCTTGAGTTGAGGGGTCCCACACGGTGGATGCATATTCTATTATTGGCCTAACCAAGGTTAAATAACATTTTAGTTTTATGTTCTTATTTGATTTATAAAAATTTCTTTTAATAAACCCTAATGCTTTGTTGGATTTTTTTATAGTTTCATCAATATGTGTATTCCATGACAGTTTTTCATTTATTATAACACCTAGGTATTTTGAGTTTGTAGTCTGTGTTACTGGTTTGCCATGAATAAGATAAGTGGAATTAATTTGTTTTAATTTTTTTTTTTACTCTTAACAACTGACATTTTTCTGGGTGGAAAGACATGCTCCAATTTGATTCCCATTTCTGTAATTCATCTAATTCTCTTTGTAAAATATCTGTGTCTTGTATTGTTTTTATTGTTCTATATATTATGCAATCGTCTACAAATAATCTGACTTTTGTTCCTGAACAAATGCAATTTGGTAAATTATTTATGTAAATTAAAAATAGTAGTGGACCCAAGACTGTTCCTTGAGGTACACCTGAGTTTACTGTTATTGGTGTTGATTTAGAGTGATTTATTATTACAGTTTGTTCTCTCCCTATCAGAAAATCTTTAATCCACTGATGCAGTGGACCATTAATGCCGAAATATTTTAATTTTTTAAGCAAACTATTGTGGTGAACTTTGTCAAAAGCCTTGGAAAAACTTAGTAAGATAGCATCTATTTGTTTACTATTATCTAAACCTTTTGAAAAATCATCAATTAGTCATATTAGTTGTGTTTCATATGATCTATTTTTCCTAAAGCCATGTTGGTATGGGGTGAGGACATTATGTTTGTCTAAGTGGTTTATGATGTTGCTACATATTATGTGTTCTAGGATTTTACATGTGATGCTGGTAAGTGATACTGGTCTGTAGTTTCCTCGATCAGATTTTTCTCCTTTTTCAAAAAGGGGGGTGACATTAGCTTCTTTCCAGTCCTTTGGTACTCTGCCCTGGTTAAGCGATGCCTGAAAGAGTATTTTGAACACTGGGGCTAGCTCATTGCTTAGTTCTTTGAGTAATCTAGCTGGAATACCATCAGGTCCAGACGCTTTATTTAAGAAGAGATCTTCTGTGTTGTTTAATCTAGTTGGCTTTTTAATAATTTGATCTAAACTTAGGTTGTGTAAAGTTTCTATGAAAAGCTCATTTATGTCCTAAAGGTTTCTGTGTTTATCTAGGGTTAGTGTTTTCCAATTTATATCAGGTAGGTTGAAGTCACCCATAATCCAAAAAACTGCATTTTTATTTGTCTCTATAAGTGTAGTAATCTGATTACATAGTTCCTTTATGTATTCTAAACTAGAATTCGGTGGTCTGTAAATGCTGCCTATTATAAGGGATGTTGAGGTGGTATTAATTTTACAAAATGTAGATTCTATATATTTTGAGTTAGGTAAGGTAATTTCTTCTGCTATAAGAGTGTTTTTTATTGCTTAAAGAACTCCTCCATGATTATCAGCCCTATCTTTTCTAAAAATTTCATAATTACTATTGAAAATTTCTGCATTATAAATTTCAGGATGTAGCCAAGTTTCTGTTCCTGCAATTATGTCTGGTTTCTCACATTCTAATAAAATTTCTAAGTCTGCGGTTTTGTTCCCAATGCTTTGAAAATTTATTACTAAGGTTTTAAGGTATTTTGGTATTACTTCTTTAGCAGGTCTGTCTAGTGAGGCTGCTGTATTAATTTTAGTAGATTTAGGTTTAACAGGAGTGGATCTGGCTAGTGGTTGGTGAGTTGGTTTTGGGATGGTGTTTAGGATGTTGTATGGGTTAGAAGTGTCCGCATCAAAGGAATCAAACAGTCCTGATGTAAACTGAGGTAACCCACACGGTACACAGTGCCATGATGCATCTTTGTTGCCTAAGGCATATAATACACAGGTGTATTCATATGGAGACATGATGCATGGTACCATTCATCGCAGGTGTCACATTGAATGGCTTTCTGTTTCATGGTGCATACTTTTTTGCAGATGTTGCATCTATCTTTAGAGCTAGGCCCTGGATTTGACTCTACATCTCCTGCTATTAATATTAACAGTGAAATGTATTTATTTCTACTGTGTCTGATTGAGAACTTCCATTTGTGATGGGTAATCTTCTTTATTGTTATGGATGTGTATGTTAGGTTATTTTTGAAGTTGTATTGATCTAAAGTGTGATGATTGATTATGACTGTTGTTTCCTTTTTAAGTTTAGTGTTGACTGAGGTAGATCTAGTTCTGTGTTCAGCTAGTGTGTATTTAGTAATTATTAGGATAAATAGCCAGAGCAATTTCATAATGACTGTTGTTGATCTTAGTTTTAAAAGGTCTAGTCTAAATCTAGTTTAAGGTTAAAAATGCCTAAGATGGCCTAAGCTAAGTCTAAGTCTAAAGTGATAGCTAATTTACAATGACAATCAAATGGTTTATTCAAAATATAGACCTAGACTAGATCCAGATCTAATTCAAGATCTAGATCTAATTGTAGATCAATATATTTATGTGTTTAACTAACTTTAACTAACTATATAGAGTATTACAATTAGTTTATAATTAGTAGTATTTGTAGATGATTAGTAGATCTAAGGATTAATTAAAGTCTAAGTCTTACTAGATCTAAAATCTAAGAATATAAAAATTAATATAGACTGAATAATAATAGGCTGAAAAAAAAATGTTTCGTAAAAATATATGATTGACAGACAAATCGGACTATAGCTGCAAACACTTGATCCAGATCTGTGTACCTAACATTAAATAGAAATAATCTTTCTTATATCGCTATTAATGAGTTTAATAATCTCTTACTCTCTCCGTTACATCTTTAACTTTGTTTTTTGAATGGAAAGTGTAAACATACTGGGAAGCTGATTTAGAAAGAAGGAGGACATTTTGTTGCGAGAATGTTGTTTCACAGATTATTTTTTATTATTATTTCGTTTGTCAATTTTAGTCAAATTTTATTTGTCAAGTCGAAGTTTCATTCCGAAGATCGGATTTATTTCAGACTTATCGAGCATGTATCAGTTGTAGTGACGTTTTTCTTTGCTTCTGATAATTCTTGTGGCTGTGTCTTCATTACTAATATTCTCGACTAAAATCGTACAGTGAGTTTCAATAACTCTTCGTTGTTCAATCAGTGCGAGACATTGAAATCCAGACAGACATACTTGGAGTACAATCTGTGCAAACATTATTCATTTTTTCAATAAGATTTTCTTCTTTTCCAAAAAAACATGAAGCAACTTTCTGTTTTACTTTTCGTATCGCAGTCGTTTCAATTGGGTTGGAAAAAAACAACTCGTCTTTGAAATCGACATCATTGATATACCTAAACATTCCTCTAGATGACGTAATATCTATGCTAATAAAGAACGACTGTTGAATATCAAATAACGTTTTGGGCTCTTCTATGATGAAAATATTTTCTTTCATAACATGGACTATTGCTAGTAGGTACAGAAGACGATTCTTTAATTCGTAATGCTGTACATCATTTGTAACCTCTTGGACAGTGTTGCGTATTTCTTGCTGTCGAAGTTTATTAGAATAAATACAACGTTCTATTAAAGTTTAAAATGACACGCTTAGGTTCAAGAAAGTACGATTGGCAAAGAAAGTGAAAGATGATCTTCAAGAGATAAGTTATCAGCTGCAAGATCTTAGATTTTCTAATCGTTCTCATCTCTCAAAATATTTTCCCTACTTCCTCCACAACTAAACCTTTGATCATAACATCACGCAGCATGCGCAGGATAATATTGACATTTCTTCAACAAACAGAAACAATATAACTTAACTGTATAAACTAAATATCAAAAACATTCTAAATGAACGTATTTATATATTAGATAAAATGAGGGCTTAAAAACAAAGCCTTCACAACACTATTACACAAAAACAAAAGAAAACTATTTATTGGGGATGAAATGTAAGGAGATGAAGTGGCCAATGATAAGATCAGAGGTGATGAAGTGAACATGGATGAAAACACCGGGGATGAAGTGACCTAGGATGAAGTGACCGGGGATGAAATGACCATGGATGAAATGACTGGGGATAAAAGGATGAAGGATGACGTGTCTGGGGATAAAGTGATTATAGATGAAATGACTAAGGATGAAGTGACCAAGGATGAAATGACTGGGGATAAAGTGACCGAGAATGAAATGACTGGGGATGAAATGACCAATGATAAAATCACCGGGAATGAAGTAATCAGGAATAAAGCTTTAATACTTTGTGTAGACACTGTAGAGCATTAGGTCATCGCTTAAAATTCTAGATTCATAACGCGTTGCACAGATTTATTATGGTTAGTCTAGATCTGTAACAAATTATTTTACATGACTGATTCAAGCTAATTGATATATTACACTAAAATGAGCTTTGTTTTTTAAAGTATCCTTTTATATTTCTTTTGTTTATAATAGAATAAAGTTTGCTTAATGATTTTAATAGTATACAGAGTTGTAAAAAAATATGCATATTTATGATGATCCTGCCTGTATATTTAATTTAAAAAAAACGTTTCACTTTCACAAAAGAAATAAAAACTTTTTATCAAAACTTTGCAATACATAAAATTTATGAAATCAAATGTTCAATATTTTTAGTTTATGTAACCTAAATGGGATGGCCTGTGGAAAAGATTTTAAAAAATGTAATTGCTGCCATTTCTATTCCTGGGGAAAGAAGCATCATAATAATTAGCGGGAAATAAAATGCAGTATACAGGTTTGCATAATTTGGCAGTACACTCTCCCAAAACGGAAACATTGTTAATGCAAACGACTTATGAATCGTTAGGCCCTTTGAATCCTATGGTAGAGTCTATAAGTGTGTAAACAGACGAGACATTTTTTTATTCGTTTGCCGTCCAGAATAAATAATTGTGCATAATCTCAACTTATGCCGAGAATGGTATGTTGGAGCAAAATGAAAGTGTAAAAGAATCCGTCTAGACAGACAGACAGACAGACCGACATACGGGTTAGGCTAAGCTTTGTAAAAAAAGAAAGCCTTAATTAACCAATGTTGTTGTTTCAGGTCAGGTTTTGATCCCATGGGACCACTGCCAATCCAACTACAACACTAACGCGAAGTGCGTGAACTACTCTGGTGGCTACGTGTGTAAGTGTGGTCTTGAGTTTCACAGGAACACCTACCAATCCACCAAGTACAATCGGGTTGTCATCCTTCAAAACGTTACTTAATAAAGACATGCAAAAAAAAAGAACTATTTCCTTATAATCTTCCTCAGAACAAAATACTGCTAGTTAGTTACTTAGATGGCAAAAGAAATTGTCCTCCAAAAAGAAATCTAAAAAGTATTCAGACTAATCTGATGATGTCCTCATTGCAAAGGCCAGGTCCCGTCTGCAGAATGGATGACTTACGGTTACCTATATGGCTTTTTAATGGTTAGCTAAGGAAACGAAAAACAGCACAAGACAGACAAAAATGACATTTTCACGACACCCTCAAGCGTCTCTGAAAATCTCAAACATCGAACCTACCAAATGGGAGAAAGAAGGACAAAACAGTGCATCATGAGATGCATCTCTGAGAAAAACTGGCACATAATTTGCATAGAAGAAAACAAAATAACGCTGGTAGGATAAAATCTCAAACGAAAAAAAAAACAAAAACAATGAAGCTGACACACTAGATTTGTAGAAGCTAAGAGAAACTACCAAGATATTTACCTTGACAATACACTCCGACTAAACATGTAACAAGTATCCATAAGAACATTGTACATGGTTGAAATAAATTCCAAAACATTTCACAGTAGAGAGAAATCGGTATATCTCCCAGTCCATACACACAGCTATTTCTAAGAGCTATGGCCATACATTTTGAGTCGAACCTCTTAAACAGCTTCACCAAAATATTTAAAAAAAACAGGAACTAGAATGTATTTCATTACTGAACACTAAATATAAATCCTCTTCGTCTAAATTTTTTATTGTTATTTTTATAAGTTAAAAAAATAATGACGTGAATTTAGTACGAACTTTAATTTTCTTAGCGGCCGAAAGGGGAATATTTAAGATTATTTTTGTGAGGTCTGTCTGTCCGTTCGTCCCGTTAAGATCTCATAAACTAGAAAAAAGATTAAAAATCCAACATCAAGATAGCTTATATATTTGAAATTTCAGGAGCAAATGCTACTTTTTTTTTTCTTAAGGCGAAAAATTTTATTTTTAACATCAGCTAAGTAAGCAGTCTTTCAATAAAAATATATCATTTTTACAGCTTAACACCATTTGTGATAGAAAAAAATAACATGGTATCTATTTTGTAAGGGAGATATTTTTAACATTTATGCAAACGGTTTTACATTTTTTCTGTCTTTTTTTTTCAAAACAACAGTTAGGTAGGTAATTTATGGAATATTAACTATTACATATTACAAAAAATGTTTGTTTGTTTTTTAAAGAGAAATTAAAATAATAATTAATAAGTAGTGTTTCATATTGTCCACGTAAACTGTACGTTGACAGAGTTCGTAGCACTTAACTAAAGGGAAACTTTTTTTTCTTTTTTTTTTTTTCTTAACTGAAATTTTATATTTATTGAGCCTTTGAATGAGAGATTGGCTCTTTAGTTAAAATCTTTTACATATCAATTATATAATCATTCAATAGCATCAGTAAACCAAATTCACATTTAGCTTAACCTTAACATATCTTTTAGTCTGTTGGCACGTTGTGGCATCAAATAAAAATACCTAGCTCTCAACCTACCTATTCTTTGTGTGCATATTTATCTTACTATTGACATTTGTAGATGTGATATAGAAGCAATCAATATTCTAACGAAATTAATCATCAATATTATTTCTTTTACCAGCTCAAGTGCAAGAGCAGTTAGTCCAAACGCCGAGGAGACTCCAGTTTTGATTAATCCACAAAATTTAACCCGAAAGATTTAGCAGTCAAGGTAGATGAACTTTTAAAATAAGATTACCTTTCTCAATAATGAATTATGACTGGCTATGAAAACATTTGATATCATAATTGATTCTGTTACTGATAGTTTCAGTTGATTGAACATATCGAAAGACGTATCAAATTATTAAGAAGTCATGTGTTGCTATATACAAGAAGTTACACATAACATTCTTATATCTAATATGTTACGACATTTGATGTATAAGATTTTTGAAACGCTAACAGTTACAAGTAATTCTTGCTTACAAATCTTTGTTTCTTACAAAAAATTTAAAACAAAATATTTCTAAATAATATTTTTTTTAAAAGTACATTGTAAGCATACATGGTAATATAACCATTCAATAGATCAACGTTGACTTTCTTTGAATATTTTCCTACCTTATAAAAAAAATGATGTAATGATTAGTTAAAATCTTGTACATTTTAAAAGCGCGAAGCAAAAATAACATTTATAGCATGTGATGGCAGAAAGGCTTGCATACGTTTCGATGAAATTTCGCACAGAAATTACAATAGCAGATGAATTCATTTCCAATTTTCCAGATTCTAACTGGGTCACTTGTGAATTTCTTTGCCAATTTTCTCTCATCTTCTTTGGTTTGATTGTAGTTAAACTTTATGAAAAAAACAACAACTAAATATTGTATTGAAATAAACATAAGCATTTTGTGCGAAAAAAAAGGGTTTGATTAAACGCTTCTCGTATTCAATGGATCTTAATATTTATTTCTATAAATTAATTAATTACAAATAATATTGTGTTGTCTAGAAGAATATAAACATGTATATATTATTTTTTATCAGCATCTAACATTTGTAACTTTGAATAATTTATGAAATTAAGTTTTGTGTTTTCTATAATCTGAGTGCATTTGCAAGGGAGGGACATATATAAGTAAGGAGTTTCACCGATATTGATAAAACTTGGTAGAAATGTTCTTTGGGTACTAACTTACACCGTAGTGTATGTATATTGTATATTAGCCCTAAAACAAACTTAAGAACCTCCAAAAAAAAGTTGCCCAACTCTATAAAAGTATTGTATCTTATAAACCTAGGCCATGTTTACATGATGTGTCTAAATAAATAGACAAGACAGAGAGGTCACGCATGCGAAGAGATGAAAATCTCTAGACCTAAATTAGCTCTCATTCAAGAAAACATAATTTTTTTTACACATGAACATACAAATACACCCTCTTACATAATACAATTTTTTTTCCAATGTGATTTTGAAAAAGCATTTATACCCCAAGTTACCGCTTCGGTTTATTTTAAGTCTTTATTTTCAATTTAATTTTTTTTAAATATTTACTTGTGCGCATTTAGACCTCATAGCAACTTAGCTACGAAATGATGAATAAAACACGGCTAATGTATCTAGGTCAACACATTACACCTAGGTCGACGCAAGCTAAAATCTCAGTATTTATAGTCTTTTACTATAAAAGGCTCAAAGTTTTTATTTATTGACTACACTAATGTAGCATTCAAATTGTTAAGTTTCTAAATCTAGAGCTACATCTGTCTGTGGCATTTTACGTCTCGAGAGACGATCTTTTCCCTTTGCAACTTCTTGTGTGACTAAAGAGGCCAATCCTAGATACACAGCTGCGATCGCAGGTTGAGCATATATAATCACCAGGCGCCTTTGCATTTTCACCCTTATTTCTGCTTCTGTTGTGTATGGCATCTGCAATCTTTGACCCTTCCTTTATGCTCTCTCTCCATGAGGATCTGTCCAGTGCCACCTCTTCCCAGTTGCCAGTGTCGATTTTGAAGAGCTTCATGTCGCGTTTGCATACATCCGTATAACGTAAAAGTGGGCGACCAGCGGCTCTCCTGCCTTCTATCAGATCGCCATACAGGATGTCCTGTGGAAGTCAAACTTCTGGCATTCTACGAACGTGGCCAAGCCAGCCAAGGCGTCTGCTGCTGATAACAGAGCGGATGTCCTGGCACCCTGCTCTTTGTAGCACTTCCTAATGGTTATCTTATCTTGGCACCTTATTTTAAAGATCCGCCTTAGGCATCGGAGGTGGAAAACATTCAGCTTTTTTTCCTGCCATGAGTAGGTTGACCATGTTTCACTGCCGTACAGCAAGGTGCTCAACACACAGGTCCGGTAGACTAGGGCTTTAGTACTGTTAGTCAGCAATATGTTGTCCCAGACTCTTTTCTGCAGCCGTGACATGGTGGCCATTGCCTTGGCTATCCTGTTGTTTATGTCTTTATCCAGTAGAGTGTTGTTGGATATGATGGAGCCAAGGTAACAAAAGTGATCAACAATTTCTAGTGGTTGGCCATTAATGCTTACTTGAGGTGCAGTGTTTGTGTTTTGGACAAGTATCTTAGTCTTGCTTTGACTGATGTCTAAGCCGAACTTCTGGCAAGCAGCAGATAATTTGTCAACCAGGCACTGTAGCTGAATATCAGAATCAGCCACAATAGCTGCATCATCAGCATACAGGAGTTCCCTGACGAGTAGCTTCCTAACCTTGGTTTTTGCCCGCAGCCTTGAAACATTAAATAGTTTTCCAGAGGATCTTGTATGGAGAAACACACCTTCGTTTATGTCGTTGTACGCATAATGCAGTAGACAGGAGAAGAATATGCCAAACAGAGTAGGTGCGAGCACACATCCCTGCTTGACACCACTGCAAACCTCAAAAGGTGCTGATTGGGCTCCATTGAATTTGACAGTGCATTTAGTTTCCTCGTGAAAACAATCAATGAACTGCAGTAGTTTGGGAGGGCAACCTATTTTCCTCAGGAGTTTGAAAAGGCCACTTCTGCTGACCATGTCAAAAGCTTTAGTCAGATCAACAAAAACGATGTAAAGGGGTCTGTCTCTCTCTCTGAATTTCTCCTGCAGTAACCGTAGAGAAGATATCATGTCTACAGTGGATCTACCACTCCTGAATCCACACTGAGACTCTGGGTAGACTCTAGAAGCTATCACTTGCAGCCTGGATAGTGCCACTCTAGCAAAGATCTTGCCCACTATACTGAGGAGAGAGATACCCCTGTAATTGTTGCAGTCACTCCGATCCCCTTTGTTCTTGTATATTGTGACTATAGTTGCGTCACGCATGTCCTGTGGGACATGACCTGTTTCCCAACAGCGGCAGAAGAGAATATAGTGTTCAGGGAGCAGGAGTGATTCGTTGACTTTCACTACTTCCACTGGGATACCATCACTCCTAGGAGATTTTTTATTTTTTATGCAGTTAATTGCTTTTTTAAGGTCACTGAGGCTCGGAAGATCATCTAGGCATTAAAGTACTGGAAGATCTGGTAGAGAAGCCAGGGCGACATCGTCTACAGTGTTCTGTGTGGCATAGACTTCGAGGTAGTGTTCTGTCCAACGTTCTAGCTGCTTGGTTCGATCTGTAATTTTTTCTCCTGATTTGGATAGAAGGGGAGCAGGCTTAGACACTGTTGGACCCAGGGCCGCTTTAATGCCATCAAATAGAGCTTTGCTATTTCCTGAGTGGAGACTGTCTTGGATTCTGTTGCAGGTATCCCTCCAAAAGTTGTTAGCACATTTTCTAGCCATTTGTTTCGCCTCTTTATTAGCACTTTTAAAGGCCTTCAAAGATCTTGGAATTGGCTTTGTCTTGAGAGCGAGTTGTGCAGATCGCTTTTTCTCGATGCAAGGTTCCATTTGTGCTAGATTCGCCTCAAACCAGTCTACATTTTTGTGTTTTTGAGGCCCAAAGGCGGTGATTGCCGAACTGTAGATTACATCTCTTAATTTCTCCCATCTGATAGAGATGTCTTCTTCATTACTTAACGAGTGGATTGAACTGTTCAGGAGCTCGCCAAAGAGTGCACACTTCTCTGGTTCACCTACATGGTTGACGTTAATTCGCCTAGTTCTGGGTTGAGTGGAAGTATAAGCCTTCTTGAGAAGTAGTTTGATTTTGCTTAGCACTAGTGAATGGTCTGAGTTGCAATCCGCACTATGGTATGAATGGGTGTGGATGACACTTTTCAGATCCATCCTTCGGGTGATGCAGAGGTCAAGCTGGTGCCACCTTTTAGAGCGTGGGTGCTGCCAAGAGACTTTATGGCGTTCCTTGCCAGAGAAGAATGTATTTGTTACACACAGTTCATGAGAGCTACAAAACTCGAGTAGCCTTTGGCCATTGTCATTGATTTTGCCAATACCATGAGGTCCCAAGGATTGTGGCTATGCATCATTTCCATCACCAACACGGGCATTAAAGTCTCCATTTATATAGAGGTGCTCGAATTTTGGAATACTTTTAATTACGTCCTCTAGAGCTTGATAGAATATGTCTTTGTCCTCTTCCGGTGCAGCAAGGGTTGGTGAGTAAGCACAGATTATATTAAATTTGCCGTGCGGTGATGCAAATGTCATGAGTGATACTCTTTCATTGCCAATGGGAAACATCTCGATGCAGGGGACGAGACTGTTTCTTATTGCGAAGCCGACGCCATGTATTCTAGGGCTTTCTTCTGGTTTTCCTTGCCAGTAGAATGTATAGTTGCTTTCTGTAAGAGATCCGCTGTCTGCCAGTCTGTTTTCTTGCACTCAGGCCACATTAATGTTTAGTCTGCTGAGTTCTCTGTCGATGATAGCTGTTTGACGCATGTCTGTGACTAGTTCAGGGTCAGTATTGAAGCCAGGACACATTGTCCTTATGTTCCAGCTTGCTAAACGCATTAATGTTTAGGGTTTTCTTTTGATTGTATTTGCAGGTGCGGGTGAGCAGCTTGCTTTTTGATTTTGTCTTAGCACCAAGCACCCAGTGGTGCGGCAAGCTGTGGCGGGATAGCACTTTACTGTCCGAGGGCTGCTCGGCTTAAGGCAGGTAGTAGCTATCCAGTGAGGCTAAAAAGCCCCTCCTACAGTCAAGAGTGGTCCCTGGCGTTCCAGCTTACGCCAATCAGCTAGGAACTTATCACCTTTAACTACCACTCTCCGTGTTTTTCCAAAGACATTACTGTCAGAGATGGAGTGACCTCTCCATTGCTGGGGGAAAGCCTGGGCGGTAAATTTGCGAGAGCTGGGCTGCCTACACGTCAGCACACGCCTCTCTTCCATACTGACCAGGTCCAAAGGGATAGCGAGCCATCACAATTAGGGGACAGGTGGCTGCAGGAGTTTGCCAGAGAGCAGTAATCTTACTACTGTCCTTCCGCCTACGGGGCTCCAGGACCGGATTTTCTGTTAGGGTTTACTCCCTTAGACTTAGACCATACATCGACACACACACAAGGCAGTGCGGCTATTGACCTATATCTAGGGGTTTGGTTTGTGGGCAACAGGGAGTGTCCGCACGCCGACGGGCCATGCCTGCCTCACATCTTGGGGCCAAACCTCCTCCGAGACCCTTGCAGTTTAGCCTGAGGCTTCGCAGCCTCAGTTTCCATCTGCCACCACGAGGAGGTACTGCATAGGACTTGCTGTGGAGAGGCAATGTACTGGCAAGAGAGACTTACAAAACTGCTCCCCTTTCACAGATGCTAGCCAGCGGTGGCAACAAGTCAAGCTACCACACTAGACGCTTCACACAGCCATTTGACAGACAGAACTACATACAATTAAACTAACAATGTTATATTAACAATTACATTCACGCGATCGATTTAATTATAAAATACTAGATACATTGATTAATTTTTAAAATTTTTATCTTTGTGTTCACGTCATTATTGATTATTCAAACGGAATAAATGCATGCTATTTGTAGAAAGAACAACCCGAGCAAAGCCGAGTGAAATTAAAGCTAGTATAAATATATTGAGAGAGAGAGAGAGAGAGAGCGAGAGAGAGAGAGAGAGAGAGAGAGAGAGAGAGAGAGAGTGAGAGTAAATGCTATGATTTACAATATTACGTTATGATCAAAACAAGAAAAGTTTTGTTTCACTAGCTAATATATGAATTATTTCTAAGTTCTTAGAGATCACTTTTTGTGTTTGCTAATTAAAAAATGTAAGAATGAGAAGGCGTTTGATTCATTTCTCGTAATTTGACTTCCTTCTTTACTTACCATTTGAGTATTTCTACACCAGCTGAGGAATAGCACATCCTGAATGTTAAGTTACTGTAGAGAATATCCTTCTATTAAGTGGTGTTTCTTTTTTAATTCAAGTGGACCAGCTTTGAGAAAAAAATAGTAATTATGAAGAGAACGCTTGTGGCATACTTGCAATACGTAGATACAGCTCAGGATTTACGACAGTGCGTCTACCATAGACCTTAACCTCCACATACTCAAAAATAAACATTTTTATAACTAAAATACGCATATTAAATATTTTTTTTAAGGGAAGAGAGATTGAATAATCAAGAGTTCTTTTTCTTTTTTTTAAATATAGCATGCACTAAGATATACGTATTTTCACTCATAAGTTTATCTTTATAAAATCTTACGAAAAAATGTAGATGCCTTCAACAACGTAACTCCGGCCCAGCCTGCAGAATTGTTCAAGAGTGGCCAGGGTCTCTTGTACGTCAAGATGGCCTTACTGACCAAGTATTTTATTGAATGTGTACACTTGATTCCAAACTAGATCTCATTTTAAATCAACTAGTCGACCGGCGGCGTAGCATACGCCACTATTTTGCAGGGCCGGTCTTACGTGACCACGTATGCAACCGCAGTGGGCCTCCCACTTTCATAGGACCTGCGCTAATTTTAAGTGTATAAATTATAAAATAAAACCATTGTTTAACTTAAAACAGATTTCCCGCGGCATCCTGTCGATTTACCAGGAGCTCCTGGAAATCTCCCGAAATTGCAAAATATAGGAAAAAGTCCTGGAAATATAAAAAAATTATTAAAATCTTTAGAAAACTAATACAAATCTCCTGAAATATATTAACAAAAATTGTCAGTTTAGGGTTTCATTCAATACGGAAAATGCCAATCCTACGCGCGATAAAAAAACGGCATTATCCCGTAATTTTGGAATCTGGTCAAGAAAGTTTTTAGCGCCTCAAACTAATGAAGAATTACTTTAGTTCAACAATTCTTGTTGATAGATTTGGTAATTCTTGCTATTGAGCGTGATCTATGTAGGAAATAGAATTTTTATGATATACTGTATGACTTCGCTACACGCAAGGCTCGTAAAGTAATTATGTACGTAGTAAAGAATGAACGAAATGCAAAGACAAATTTATTTTTAAACACTAAACTCTTATATATCACTTATTGTGGTTTATTTGTACACCAATGATTTTCAATCCGATAGTCCTTTTTGCTCCTTCACAAACTTCGCTGATGATGCGGCTCTTCTTGCTCTGCTCTCTGAGAGCTTAGACGTAAATGAGTATTTCAGAGAAATAGAACACATTGAAAAATACTGTAAAGATATTTTCTTATTATTAAATGTAAAAAACAACAACAAAGAAATGATAATCGATTTTCATAAGGACAAGAAGGAAAATTGTTTCTGTAGCTGGAGAGACTGTTGAAATTGTGCAAACCTTTAAATACATTGGTACTATCCTAGACAATAAACTAAATTTTATTGCAAATACTGATTTTATCAGCAAAATAGGGCAGCCAAGATTACGGATACTAAGAAAACTGTCCTCGTTTAATGTTAGCGAAAAGGCCTTGGCTATGTTTTATCACGCTCATATCTGCAATATTTAAAGTTTCAATATCACTGCCTGGTATGGCAATCTGAGCATTAAAAATAAAAATTAACTTTTATAGAATCCTAAATGCTGCTTGTAAAATCATTGGAAAAAAACAAACCTCATTTGGTCAGTTGTTTGAGACAAACATCTATAAAAAAGCTAACGAGATCCTCAAAATAAAGAATCCCCCTTTGTGTCAGGATTTTGTGATTTTACCATCACAAAATAGATACAAGACATCGATAGCAAAGACAAAAGGACACAAATACTCTTTTGTTTCACTGGCAATCAAATCATGTAATAGAAACTGATATAAACTTTTGGCATGTAAATTAAGAGTGAGTCTAGTGTGAATGTATATTTCGGTTTTCTATAGTTATACTATTTTGTGTAAATGCACACATTGTAAGACAAATTTCTTTATGGATAATAAAGATTATTATAATAATTATTATTATTATTATATAATAAGACTTGTCTTCGTGTCCAAACGGGTTAAGTTATAGTGCAGTAGTTCATGTCGTTGTTCATTGTGATCTGCATATTTTGACATCTGGGTGAAGACGCTGAGGCTGACTGGTAAAGTGCTTGGCTTCTGAACATAAGATCCCGGGTTGAAATCCTGGAGAACACTGGAATTTTTATTTCCGGGATCCTTTAGATGCCACCAGCTCTAATGGGTACCTGAAATTAGTTGGTGTAAAGTAAAGGCCGTTGGTTTTTGTACTGGCCACATGACAGCCTCGTTAAGCGTAAGCCAAAGAAACAGGTGACCTTTACATCTTTTGCTTTATACATTATTAGGTCAAAGTCTGCTTGTAGACGGTTTAGTGTAAAAATGATATTCGCCTACATAAGCTGGAGGTTATACAAGTATTTTTTCTTACACTGCAGTGCTTATGTACAGTATAAACAAAATATGTCAATTATTACTAATGTTAATAGCAGTCGTTGACTTAGCACCAAACTGCTGGTAGACAACTAAACTGTCGTAGGCGTAACGTATCTTAACACTAATAAACTTGAAAAAACTTAACTTCCTTTTGATAACATATTTATATAATATTGTTAAAATTTTCTGAAGCCTTCTGGACTAAAATGCTACTGGGATTGATGTTTACTGGACATGAAACCTAAATGGAATATTCTCTATAGCTAAAAAAGCTATGCCGTTGCTGCAAATAGCCAGTAAGTCTATTGTTGCAAATAGCTAGTTGGTTTCTTGTTGTAAATAACCAGTTAGTTCCTTGTTGTAAATAACCAGTTAGTTCCTTGTTGTAAATAGCCAGTTAGTTCCTTTTTGTAAATAGCCAGTTAGCTCCTTTTTTTGTAAAAAGTCAGTTAGTTCCTAGTTGTAAATATCTAGTTGGTTTCTTGTTGTAAATA
The DNA here is from genome assembly GCA_036873155.1 of Biomphalaria sudanica. Lineage (NCBI taxonomy): Eukaryota > Metazoa > Mollusca > Gastropoda > Planorbidae > Biomphalaria > Biomphalaria sudanica. The sequence goes on along the minus strand of JAZGLO010005548.1, from coordinate 231,981 downwards.
ACAAGTTAGTTCATTGTTGTAAATAATTAGTTTTTTCCTTGTTGTAAATAGCCAGTTAGTTCCTTTTTGTAAACAGTCAGTTAGTTCCTAGTTGTAAATAGCTAGTTGGTTTCTTGTTGTAAATAACCAGTTAGTTCCTTATTGTAAATAGCCAGTTAGTTCATTGTTGTAAATAGTCAGTTATTTTATTGTTGTAAATAGTCAGTTAGTTTCTAGTTGTAAATAGCTAGTTGGTTTCTTGTTGTAAATAACCAATTAGTTTCTTGTTGAAATAGCCTGTTAGTACCTTGTTGTAAATAGACAGTTAGCTGCTTGTTGTAAATAGCAAGTTAGTTCCTAGTTGTAAATAGCTAGTTGGTTTATCGTTGTTAATAGCCAGTTAGTTTCTTGTTGTAAATAGACAGTTAGTTCTTGGTTGTAAATAGTCAGTTAGTTTCTTGTTGTAAATGCTCTTACCAAATTCCTTGTGATATTATTATTTGTTTAATTTTTATTCTCTCCCTTTAGTCCAATTACTGCTTCTGCGTTTTATCAATATGTAATGGTATGTTATAATTAAAAATATTTATCTGAACCTATTTGCTTTTATTTTGTTATATTTAGAAACTAATTTTACAAAGCCTTTATCAACTCACTCTGTTTGTCTGTTACAAAGTTTAAACACGTTATTTCTCCCACACCCATCTTGGATCAAGCTGAAATCTTGCACACATTTTTCTTTTACTACACAATAATAAATCAAAGAAAACTTAATTAGCTTTTGGTAATTAATTATTTTTATTTGTATCTCAAACAATGGAAAGACTTTTTCCTTGACTGATAAAGTAGTATAAGTTGAATTAGTTCTTTTTTATTGATTGTAGAAAAAAATGAAAATAACTATAAATAGCTCTAAACTTATTTTCATTAGGAGATCCCTTGCACAGTGGTTACCGTACTGGCTTGAGGAGACTGAGAAGGCCTAAGCCCTTGAATTTGAATTCAGGTCGCTTACTTTTTTAAATAAATACATTTAAAAAAGCATAAAATCGCACGAAACAAAAACAATTGGTAAAAAATATTTCTAATCGCACAGATTTATCATCGTTAGTATAGATTTATTAAACATTTAGTTACATGACTAAGTCAAAGTCAATGATGGTACTACACTTAATATAAGCCTTCTTGTAATTTTTTTTTTGTATTTTGCTTGTGTAACATATGTATTGAGATCCATTGATAACAACATTGTGAGTAGACTATTTTTTCTTTCTATTCATGCTAACACAAATACACGGATATAATTAGTTCATGTCGGTAGTTCTTTGAAACATTGAACCAAAATGTCAATGCTTGATAGTTAAAATACTTGGATATGAACAATCAGTGAAATAAATGAAGACGTCAGTCACATACAGAATGTAGGTCGGTTCTTTTAATATCACTAGATCCAACCTATTTGCTTAGCAAACACGACACATCAGTTCAACAACATTAGATGTGTATTAGGAAGTAATGACATTGTGCACAGGAACACAGAGTTCCAGTACAAATAAAGAGACTTGATTTCAAAAAAAGTTCTTATCATAGTGGTCCAGACAAAGACTGATACTTTATTGATCGTAATTGGAAATAGGTTGTGATTTGAAATACTTTTTTGATGGTTTCGTGTCCTGGTGAGTATACAAGAAGCAATTTGACGCAGCAGCCAAAGTTAACAAATGGAACAGTGAGGAGGAGAAAGCAACAGCCCTTGTGTTATCCCTAAGAGGAAAAGCCTGCGAATTGCTACAGTCTCTACCGAACCAGCAAGACTTCACCGCCCTTGTCCAGGCTATGGAACTCCAATACGGGGATGAACATCTACAAGAAGGATGCCGTGTGCAACTAAAGACCAGAAAACAGCGCCTCGATAAAAAAAAAACTACAGGAGCTAGAGACAGACATCGAACGCCTCGCACATCTGGCCAACAGCCGCACAAGATTTTCTGGAGGTCATTATCACAGACGCCTTCATTGATGCGCTTCGAGACCCCGAGTTAAAGAAAGCCACCAGAGTTAGTGGTAGACGTAAGGCCAGTGAAGCCCTCGTATACGCTCTCTCATATGAAGCCGCTAAAGAGGCATCTGGGATACCAGAAAATTAACCTAGGGCTCCTGTACGATGCTGGCATTGTGGTGAGATCGGTCATATACAAATAAGCTGCACTAGAAGATTTCCACAAACTGGAACCCATTACAGATCAGAAAGGTATGCACGACTAAGTTCTCGGGGCTACCAGGGAAACTAGCACGCGCCGGCTTTAAAAAAGCGGAACCCGGTGACACAGAGAATGAGAGCCCCTACAACCATCATCCCGGTCGCCGTGCTAGGACAAAGTAAGAGTCTGAAAATCATCGGAAAAATTGGTAGTCAAAATTATCACTTCCTCCTAGATACTGGTGCCTCACAATCAGTCATCCGGACGGATAAAGTGGACAGTAGCAAGAAAACGTCAGCTAGAGCCTACTCGTTGAAAACAGCCAGTGGAGAACTGATGCCCATAAAGGTCTGATCGACATAACAGTCGAGATCGGGAATCAGTCATTCGAACACGAATTCCTGATTGCTGACGTCACAGATGACTGCATTATAGGGCTCGACTTCATGCTGAAATATGGCTTTTCCTTAAATATTGGCGGAGGCACTTTACAATTTGGAGACCTCGAAGTAGCCTTGCTTGGCGGCGAGAATGAAGAAGATGGCCGAGTCAGAAGGATTAAGTTATTAAAAAATACAATCTTGTTTGCCAAGTCTGAAATGATCATTTGGGGGAAAATTGAGGACGGCTATCCCACGACAGGATTAGCGCTGGTAGAAAGCTTGGACACCAACCACAACGGGATAGCAGTAGGAAAGGCACTAGTCACGATTGGGAAAGACCTAATGGTACCCGTAAAAATTATGAATCTCGGTACAGTAGAGAAACACTTTCGGATTGGTAACGCCATCGCTGTATGCCATGCTCTTGAAATGATAAGAAACTGTAGCAGTGAAAACCCCGTCGAAAGACTGGAGTCCAGTGAACCGCATAAGTCAAAACGATATTGTCGAAAGAACAGTACACCAAAGCAGAACAATTCTTCGGAGAGTTTTCTGACATATTGCTATCTGATGAAATGGACTTTGGGCGGACAAATCTAATCCAGCATCCAATAGACACAGGGAACACTAGGCCTATACGACAGCAACCACGTCGTCTGCCGCTAGCAAAACACCAAGAAGCTTTGGACATCATAGAACGAATGAGGCAGCAAGGGGTTGTTGAACCATCCAACAGTCCATGGTGTTCACCCATTGTCTTGGTAAAGAAGAAAGATGGATCCACGAAATTTAGTGTCGACTATAGATTATTAAATGACGCCACACACAAGGACAGCTACCCGCTTCCTAGGATTGACGACACATTTGACATACTTGCTGGGTCACATATCTTTTCCACCCTTGACCTGAAGAGCGGTTACTGGCTAGTAAGACTACACCCCGAGGACAGAGATAAAACGGCCTTCTCTGCCGGTAATGGTCTCTGGCAATTTACCGTGATGCCTTTAGACTCTGCAACGCCCCAGCCACCTTTGAAAGACTAATGGAGCATGTGTTAAGAGGACTCAACTGGTCCACGTGTATTTTCTACTTGGATGACATTATCGTTATAGGCAAAATCTTTGAGGAACATATCGCAAACCTGAGAGAAGTATTCGAACGAATCAGAAACGCTGAAATGAAATTGAATCCAAAGAAGTGCTCCTTGTTCAGAAGGAGCGTCAAGTATTAGGGCACATCGTGTCGAAGGAATGAGTCAGCACAGACCCGGATAAATTTGAAGCCGTAAATGAATGGCCGATCCCCGCTAATATCCATGAGTTAAAAAGCTTTCTTGGACTCTGCACGTACTACAGACGTTTCGTGCAAAACTTCTCTTGCCTCTGTAGCGCCCTTCATCAATTGACCAAAGCGGCCGTTTATTTGGACAACGGAATGTCAGGACTTAGCGACTTAAAAAGGCTCTTGTTTCATCAAAATCTTTCTAGTCTTTCTAGTCACGTAAACTAATACCGATATTTATTTCTAATAAAGGTCACAGTAAAGTCTCTGTCAAATAAAACACGGCTTTACCCTAGAGAATCCTATCGCTAACTGATTTTCCAGTCTCTAACCCAAAAATATTCCAAGAGTCATAGTCCCGTTCAATATACCTCTTCTATGGTGCGTCGCTAAATAACTAATACTATAAACAAGGTGTCTAACATGTGGTTAAATTTTGACGTTTTATTTTTATTAAGAAAGCTGACAATAAGATTTTGTTATAATCGGGAGTAGAATTGACGTAATCCATTTTCAATGACACCCCGAAATGACAAATTCGTCTATTTTTCTTGAGATTTTTAAGAGTTTTTAAGAGGTTTTAATAATTTCAGGAGATTTTCATGACTTTTTCAATATTTTGCAATTTTAGATTTCCAGGAGCTCCTGCAAAATCAAAGGCAGCGGAAACCCTGTAATAATTTAAAAATTATTTAATTTAAAAATTTTCACCTAGAATTGGCGCGGGGCCTAAGAAAGTGCGGGCCCACTTCGGCCGCATAGGTTGCAGTGCCCTAAGGCCGGCCTTACCTTTAGCTTTGGCCAAAAACAAAAATGGACATAATCTGTATTTACATATTGCTAACCTTATCTATTCTAAATCAGGAAATGGCTTAGAACCCGACAAACCAACACAAGGATCATTTCTGTAAAAAACATTTGCTCATGCTAGCGGACGACTTTTTAATCATAATTTTGAAATCAACCTAAGATACCGTATGCAAAGGGTAAGTATAATATTAGGGTTTTTCGTAAACATATATGTCCATAATCATAGCGATGCAGCGAAAAAAAAATTCCCTTCAATGTCAGTTACAAAAATCTGGATAAAATATTTGAGGTCATATCTCGTTGTGTATGACATTTTGTCGCGCCTGCTCCTAATTCTTATAACCTATGTTTGCTAAGCATGCTTTTCCTTCCTGTTAACTGTGTAATCTAAATAACTGAAGTGGACTTGATGCAGAAGATGACCTTCGTGATGACATTGACACGACTGCACCACTGTTGTTAACGGCCGTTGGCTTGTTGCAGTGGCCTGAATGTAAACAACTAAACAGTTGCAGGCGTAATATATTTTAACGTAAAACTTAAAATAACTTTACTAACTTCTTTTTTTTAAATAAATTTTAAATGTAACAAAAATCATATAGACAAAATCATTTTGTGATGAGGTGCAAGCAAGAAATATTTAAGTCTGTAGTAACAATATCTTATCTTATCTTATATAATACAGACGTTACTTTAAAAAAGAAGATGATTAAGTCCTACGCGTCATGCATTAAGTCGTGCATATTAACCAATGACTTAAATTCTACAAAGTCACTGGTTTTCCTGGCTAGCTCAGGCAACCTTTTCCATGCTCTAATAGCACTAGGGAAGAAGGAGTATTTGTACAAATTTGTCCTAGCATATATGATGTTGAATACCACTTATCTTTGTGTCTTTCTGAGTATTTTATTAATTTTTTTTTGTATTTGAAAATTATGGTTCAGTGTTATATGTATAATATGCACTATTTAAAACAAATACAATACAACTCAATACCAAAACACTTCTTTTCAGTCTCTGGAGTTGTCTGTCTTTACTAAAACCGCTGACGACATTGCCTACTGTCTTGCATCATTTACAACCAATCGCTAACCTCTTTCTTGGCATAATTATGGCGGCTAAACTAGAAAAAATCATGTTGACACTCAATTTTTTTATTCGTGGCAATATTTAAAATAATTGAGGGGAACATTCGCCAAGTTTGACATACAAAACAAATGCTCTAGATCAGCATAACTTAATGTAATGCCCAAGGGCCATATACGGCTAGTTAGAAATTTAAATTAGATTTACTATCCATTGTAGTTACAAAATCTTTCCTAATTGAACTTATAACATTTTATTAATGTATATCAGATATGTTTATTAAGATTTCTATTTTATAACATTATCAATAGCACAAATACTTTGACTAGTAATATTTTACGGTTGGAGCTAGTGGCATAGTAGGGAATAGAAAAATGGGTTACTGATTTAACATTTTAGAAACCGCTGCTCTATTAGACCTTTTTTTTAAAAAAAAACTTTGATACTGCCACATCAGAGCCGTTTAGGATTGGTTTGCTTTAGATCATAAAGTCAATGATCAGATGCGGGTTTGTCTGGAGTAGTTATGATCATTTGAATACTTGGTGTTGTCCTTGACATAGATTGCTTTATGACTTTAACAGTGATACTAAGGATTTATCATTATCCTGTATTGAAGTCCTGCATTTTTTCAGGAAATAAGCTTTTCTTCTAATACATAAAGAAAAATGAAAGGTTTACATATGTTTATGAGTGCATGGTTGAATAGACTTATACAATAGCGTTCATCGCAGTTGGAATTGCAGATCTTAAATTAAAGTTGAGGTAGGGGAGATAAGTTAGAAAAGGGGAATAAATAAACGTGCAGTTTTAGACATGATTTTATTTTGTTTCAATTTTTCAAGTTACCTCTTAAAGGTCCAAAACTGTATTAACTGTACGTTTTCATTGATCCAGTAGATGAGGCCGCGGGTTCCTAATACAAACAGTTACAATAAAAACTAGAACTATTGAAAACACTTTAACTGGCTGGTGCAAAGAGTGTAAAGTTGATTTTTAAAAAAAGTTTAAAACTATCAATGTTCAAAGACACTCTAAAAAGTCACATAACAGATTAGAAGTACGAATCTTTTTAGATTGTAGGTAGGTTTTAACTGTAATTTAGTACAATGTGTAAAAGCTGAAATCGTTGGTTTAGTAGCTTGTAGATCAATTGTATTTTATCTCCAATAAAAGCGAATAATTTCTAGGCTTTATCTTAAGTAGTATTTTCTTGACATGTACATTTATATTCTTTCAAGTACAGATAAGATTAGTTAATCCAAAGTTGTTGGCAATCCAACAACTTTCCACAACCGTAACCGTCATTTAATTACAATTTTAATCGTGTTTCGACAAACACTTCCAGGGGAGTTGAGAACTAAATATAATGTTATGTTCGTTTAGTCCAATCTTGAGTCCGATCTGCATTAACAAATATATACTGCGTCCTACAGCCGTTTATTCGTTCGATGGAGCTACAATTAAATTACTATATTTTAACAATAATAATATAATAATGATAAATATTATGTAAAATATTGATACACCGATAGCTGGTATTCACACATAATTTAATCAAGAAAGATATTCCTCCTTATTACAAATGTACAACAAAAGAGTATCTCGAGCCTACTGATCACTTAATATACAGGAACAGGCTTATTTTGACTGACACAGCGGTAGATTTTATACGCCCTGATCTATTGCTTATTAACACTATCCCATAATATAAGTTAAACTGAAATGGATATACAAACAAAATATGGATACTAAGGTTACTGATTAAGCGGTTAAGAAAGTTGTTTACTGTTATGAGGTCCTCCATGAAGGTGCGGCACAAATTTACTTATTTATTTATTTTATTTTTATTTCCTGGCTAGATCTAGACATCTTTAAGTAATAAAAACTATGTTACAATAGTTCATTAATTTGTATGATTATTAAGTAGGTCTACTAGATCTAGGCTAGCACTAAATCTAGATCTACATCTTATCATAGGGAGATATTGCTTTATTGCCATGTATAAGAACACAATCACGTGGCTTTTTATAAAGTAGGCCGGAGAATCGGAACTACCTCATTTGTTTGCCACCTTCAGTTGTAATAACTATGGTTGATAGCCATTTGTTTCCCTTTAACGAAACTCGAACCTGGCTGCGCCAGAGAATAAATACTCGGTTTTTTGTAACATAATAATAATAATAATAATAATAATAATAATATAATAATAATAATAATAATTGCTATGAACTGGCACAGTCATAATTAAACATTAAATATAATTCGAGAAAGAGAAAATTGGAAAAGCCTTTACTGATCAAACAGTTCATAGCGTTCAAAATGATACACTAATGACTGGAAATGACGACAAAAAAAACTATATTAACAACAGGAATGCTTTGTCTGAGTCAGAAAAGGCAAAATATATAGGTGATAGCTAGGTCTATTTTATAATTACTTGCTATTATATTGAGAAAAATTTTATAAATAAAGTAAAAAAAAAGAAATAATCACAAGGATTTGTAATCTTCACTCGCAGGTTCTCAAGCGAAACTCTTTATTGTCTGAGTGGATAATGAATGATATATATATATATCATGGACGTAGCCAGGATTCTTTTTCGGGGTGGGAGGTTGGGGGGATTTCCCTCCCGTTTCCCCCCCCCCCCCGCGAATTTTTTTTTTTGTATTAATGTGTGTGTGTGTGTGTACATAATTTTTATTACATTCCGTCCCCTTCCTTCTTTTGGAAGACGTTTATTGTGCCCTAGAATAGGTTCTTCCAGGAGTTTGTGGAAACAATTGTAGACTCCTTATTCTTGCCAGCAAGGGGTCTGGGGGAGCGCTGATAGCTTCCCCAGGGCAGTATTTCTGGTAATGAAAGCCAACTAAATGCATATTCTGAGGTAACTACAATGCATTATTTAGCTATTAAAAAGTTTTATTTAAAAATTTAATGTGCTATTCTTACCGTTCGGCGCATTTGCTGGCAAGCTGTTTCCACATAAATCTGTCACTGGCAATGTCTGAAGCCTCTTTCAACTTGCTCTGAGGACCTCCATGAAAGTGTGACGCCAAGTTGTACTAGAATGTCATCGCAACTCTTATTATGAGTAATTCATTTTGTCGCAGAATATGTTGCGCAAACCTCATGCGACGCTCTGTCACAACCTTACTAAGGGGTCGACTCCCATTTTGGCATATGTTTTCCTTGATTTAGACCCGATCTCTATAACTGACTTCTAAAATCATTCTTTGTAGAGTCTCAATAGTGCTTTTCAATTTCATTGCATTTTATACATGGCGCCCAGCCATTGGTAGACATATGTAACCTATGTTGACTGATCTTGGAATTAGGTGACTATTTTGCTTTAGATGTTATATCGAAAAGTTTTATCGTTAAATCATCTGTTGAGGAGTTTTAAACTAGAATATATCTGGAGTTTTTGTTTTCTTTAATTCAAAACCACATTTAGCTATGGTCATATAATTTGGTGACTGTAGTTTGCATTAGAAATAATATTGAAGAGCGAGGTTTTCAACCTTAAAACGCTCTGTAAGGGGATTTTAAACTCAAAACTATCCTGAGGGGTTTTAAACTTTTAAAAAAGCCATCTGGAGGAGAGAGATTGAAACTCAAAACATCCCATTGGTTTGGCTACGGTCAAAGAATTTTATTGCGTAATTTGCTTTTTTTTTATATTGAATAGGTATTTTTAGCTTCAAACTAGCTTAAGGGGGATTTGTCAAATATAGATACTGAGAATATTATTAATGCCTTAACTCAGAAATGTGTAGTTAGACATGGGATACCTAAAACTTTGTTATCTGATAATGCATCTATGTTCACATCTGAACAGTTTAGGAAATGGATAGAAAAGTATAAGATAGAACATGTTAGGTTATCTCCATTTCACTTTGAAGGAAAAATTATTAGTGAATGTATGGTAGGAATATTAAAAAGATAGTACAAAACAATCAGAGAAATTGGGATCAATATATAAATTTTGTACTTTTTGCTCAGAGAAATAACATACATGAAGCAACTCAGTTTTCACCATATGAACTAGTCCATTGCAGAAAACATAGAGATGAGTTACAAATATTTAGAGAAATGTTAATGTCTGAAAAGTAAAAAAATAATGAGGAAGAAGTAGTACTTGATTGGAAACAAATTTTGGAAAGAAGCATATGATAATAACAGGAAATATAAACAAATAGAACATGATGGCATTAGAGAGAACAGAAAGTTGAGAACATTACAGGTGGGGAAGAAAGTATTATTATTAGTTGTAGATTTGAAAAATAAATTAGGAAAGCAATGGAAAGGTCCTTTTGTAGTTACAGAAAAAACAAGTGATGTAACTTATAGGATATTTATTAAGGATATTTAGGATATAGGATATTAAGACTTATCATATTAATAATTTAAAGTTATACAAAGAAAGAGAAGAAATTTCAAAAACAGAACTTAGACATAGAGGATAGGGATAATGGTTTGGTTTTTTGGTTTTTGGTTTTGGGCACATCGGCACAATTTAGGCCATGTCGTGCCTGCAGTCCCTCAAGGGCCACTCTCCCTCCACACAACAAAGGTCAGATTCTATACCGTCAAATAATTAAAATCAAGGTCTATTTACAATTAAAATAGTAGAGGTAGTAAAAATTTAATAATTTGGTAAAAATATAATGTAAAAAGTACAGAGTTTAGAAATCAGATCTTCGTAGACAATCCCACTTCCCGGATAAAGCCCAGTACCTTCCCAGGGTCGACATTATTGAGTAGTGTTTTTAAATTAGTGGCTCTAAAATATTTTCCCCTGACATCCTGGTATCTGGGGCAGTCAATGATAGGGATAATGATAATCAAAAAGATGAGTGTTTACTTATAGTGATACATGAGGAAAACAATGACAATGATGTTAAAAACATTTCTATATTACAAACTAAAAATGATCAAACATGGGAGAAACTTAAGTTGGATCATTGATCACCAGAGTGGGCAAAGGGCATGTTAAAAGTAATTAAGGATTTTAAAGAATTTTTTTCTGGCTTGTAATTAAACATGACATGAAATTAACTAGTGATAGACCTGTTTACTTGAAACCTTATAGAGTTTCTTTGCATCTTCAGGAAAAGGTAAAAAATGAAATAGATAATTTGTTAAAGTTAGGGATAATTGAGTATCAACATCAGCTTATGCATCACCCATTGTGATAGCAAAGAAGAAAAATTGTTGATATTAGATTATGTGTAAATTACATACAATTAAATAAGATCACAGAATTTGATCCATATCCTATGCCTAATGTTACGTATCTAGGCGTTGTTTTTTTCTTTCGTTGACCTGTTGCGGTCGAGAGACGGGTAGGTTGTCTGCCCCTTGTGTAATAAGTTTTTTTTTCTTTTTTATTCGTCAAGCCACACAGACAGTGACCGGTCCTTGACCTGTGTGTGTACCTCTGGTTAAAAGGAGGGTGTTTTTTTTTTTCTTCTGTCTCTTTGAAGAGCGTTCTAGATCTGGGAAATTGATGACGTATTTGTTTCGAGAAATTCCTAGATTTGTCTTGAAATCGACGCGCGGTATATTATATAAAGACCGCCCGCGTGACGTTGACAGACAGACATACGGAGACAGCCGTGGGACAGAATAGCGGAGACATTGCGCGACCTGTGCGTGGTATACCATTTATCGTGTAAGTTAATATTTTTTTATGTAAGGCCTTGCTTGCTTGTATTTGTAATTACATTTTCAAACTCTTGTATTGTAATATTTTTACATGCCATTTTTGTAAAAGGGTTTTGGTCAACACATCAATTCTGTATTGAGTAAATGTTTATTTTTTTTTCTTTCTTGTAACTTTATATTTGATTAAACATTAAGTTGATAGTTTACCTTCCGATTTCTTGTGTCATTTTTTTTGTTATTCATTGTAAGTCTTTGATTAAATTCAGACTTAAGATAAGTGACACAACTCCTTTTCTATTGTCACGTTCCCCTAGGCAAGCCATTTAAAAGTAGAATTCAATTCGTAATACGTGACAAAAGAAGTTTGGGGGCCTGTCCGGGATATTTTTCTGAACCTATTTTCGTCTTACTTGAGTAATTTTGTAAAGGCGAAGTTGACTTTAACAAAATTTTTTTTTGTGTCAAAGAGTCGGAAGTAAAGTATCAATAGTATTGACCAAACTCTCTTAAGGTTTTTTGTTGTACTGATTTTGTACTGTATATTTACATTGTATACATTTTTTTGCTTGTAATAGTTGTTAGTTAGTCATGGATATTCAGGTTTTTCTTGCAAATCCCTCTGTGGAAGAGCTTGATGCTTTTACTAGGAAGGAACTGGTCCTTATTTCTAAACATTTAGGGTTAAAAATAAAATCAAATGCCCTTAAACAAGAAATCAGAGATAACATTGTAGTCCATTATGTAGACGAGGAAGTGTTTTCTGAAGACCTTTTAGAAACCCTTAGACCCGATGAGGGTAAATCAGATGTAGAACTTCAGATAAAATTAAAACAAATGGAAATAGAAGCCCAGTTAGCTTTAAAAGAGAAGGAAATTATCTTGGGGAAACAAAAAGAATTAGAGCTTGCAGCGGCTAGAGAGCAAGAAATTAAACAAAAAGAATTAGAGCTTGCAGCGGCTAGAGAGCAGAAAGAAATGGAAATAGAAGCCCAGAAGGAAATTAAACAAAAAGAATTAGAGCAGAAAGAAATGGAAATGAAATTACAAATAGAGTTAAAAAAATTAGAGTTAGCTGCTAATGTAAGACCAGATTCTTCCCCTGCCAGTCATACTGCTGAAGCAACAAAATTTTTGAAAATAATTCCACGCTTTAATGAAGCCACAATTGACAATTATTTTCCACAATTTGAACTTGCTGTGAAAAATTTTAATGTACCTGAAACTTTGTGGCCCACTTTGCTGCAAACAGTTTTGACTGGTAGAGCTGCAGAGGTATTTTGTTCTTTGACCATTGAACAACAAAAAGATTATAATGTTGTTAAGGCCTTAATTCTTAAGGCATATGAACTTGTTCCGGAAGCTTACCGAAAGCAGTTCAGGGATTGTCGCAAATCGGATGGCCAAACCCATGTAGAATTCCTGCGGGAAAAGGAGCGACGCTTTGAGAAATGGCTCACTTCCAGGGAAATCGGCACCGACTTTGCCAAATTCAAGAACCTAATGCTGATGGAAGAGTTCAAGAGTTGTGTGCGGCTGGACGTCCGTACGCATATAGCTGATCGTGGCGAGGAAGATGTGCACAAGGCTGCAGTGTTGGCAGACGATTATATAATATCACATCAATTTGCCAAGTATACGACGGATGTCAAGCCAAAACAAGTCAAACAGCCTGAGTCCACTGCTAGCAACTCCATCAAGAACAGCAGTACAAATGACAGAAAACCTACTACAAGTAAAGCTACTTGTTCCTACTGCAAACGAGAAGGCCATAAAGTTGACGATTGTTGGAAACTGAGGAAGAGAAACGAAAAAGCTCCTTCAAAAGTCAGCGCTTGCACAGTACAGTGGTCGTCGAGGTTTACTCCCTCATCATCAAGCCATATCAAGAATACCTCGACACCACCTGTTTCAAATGTATTGACTGTACAAGACTCTCCGAAAATGTCTCCACGGTGTTCAAATGACTCAACAGTGAGTTCTTCAAATTCATCTTTACGATGTTCCAATGACTCAAACAAGAGTTTTTCAAATACATCAAGCCGATGTTCCAATGACTCAAACAAGAGTTTTTCAAATACATCAAGCCGATGTTCCAATGACTCAAACAAGAGTTTTTCAAATACATCAAGCCGATGTTCCAATGACTCAAACAAGAGTTTTTCAAATACATCAAGCCGATGTTCCAATGACTCAAATAAGAGTTTTTCAAATACATCACATCGATGTTCCAATGACTCTATCCAGAGTTCCCATAATACATCACCCCGATGTTCCCATGACTCTATCCAGAGTTCCCATAATACATCACCCCGATGTTCCAATGACTCTATCCAGAGTTCCCATAATACATCATTCCGATGTTCCCATGACTCCATCAAGAGTTCCCATAATACATCACCCCGATGTTCCAATGACTCCATCAAGAGTTCTCCAAATACATCCAAAAGATGTTCTACTGACTCAAGAAAGAGTTTCTCCACTGCGTCTCCTAGAGATGTCAATGACTCCAGCGAGAGTTCGACCCAAGTCCAGTCTGCATCAACCAAAATTGATGTTTTATTAGAGGATTTTAAGCCTTTCATTTCGGAAGGATTCGTATCACTACCCGGTGATTCTACAAGTCTACGACCTATCACCATTTTGAGAGACACAGGTGCCTCACAATCGTTACTTTTAGAGGGTATCTTGCCCTTGTCTAAATCATCATCGACTGGGAAGAGCATCCTGTTACGAGGCGTAGAGCTTGGATGTATAGATGTGCCTCTACATCTAATCGACATAAAGTCAAATCTCATTACTGGACCGGTTGTTGTAGGTGTCCGACCAACATTACCATTGGAAGGCATCTCGTTGCTGTTAGGCAATGACTTAGCAGGTGGAAAGGTGATAACCGAACCCATCGTCACTCAAACACCCGACTTATCTGCCACACCCGAGGAAGACCTAGAGTTATATCCAGCGTGTGCAGTAACAAGGGCAATGAGGTTGAAAGCATCTCAAGAAGAGAACGTCGTCAAGGCCAACATTAACCAAGATGATGTGGACTTGAGCACCACATTCTTTGCTTCTCTTGAAGAAGAACCAACGCCAAATTCTGAAAAGCCGGCATCAACTCGAAAACAGTTGATTGAGGACCAAAAGAAGGATCCAGAGCTCGCCAAACTCCGAGAAACCGCAATGACATCACAAGAGGCAGAGCTAGCATCAACGTGCTACTACATCCAAGATGATATGCTCTTCAGGAAATGGAAACCTCCAGACGCATCCAACGAAGAAGAATGGAGAATATGCCATCAAATCGTGTTACCAGAAAGATACCGAGCGTACATCATGAATCTGGCTCATGACACACCAATGTCAGGTCATCTCGGCATCCACAAGACATACCACAAGATTATGTCACACTTCTTCTGGCCACGTTTGAAGAAAGATGTCATCCAGTACTGCCGATCCTGTCATGCCTGTCAGATGGTTGGCAAGCCAAATCAAAAGATCCCTGTTGCTCCTCTGAAGCCGATTCCAGCCTTTGAAGAACCTTTCAGCAGAGTACTTATTGACTGTGTTGGTCCTCTCCCAAGGACAAAAGCTGGCAACCAATACCTGTTGACCATTATGTGTGCTTCAACTCGTTTTCCTGAGGCTATTCCTCTAAGGAACATAAAAGCATCAAACATTGTGAAGGCCTTAATCAAGTTCTTTACTCTATTTGGTCTACCAAAGTCCATCCAATCGGACCAAGGAACGAATTTCACGGCCAATCTTTTCAAGCAAGTCATGACTCAGTTGGGCATCAAACACTGCATGTCGAGTGCGTATCATGCCGAGTCGCAAGGCGCTCTTGAGCGATTCCATCAGACTCTCAAGAACATGATCCGAACCTATTGCTTTGAGCACGAAAAAGACTGGGACGAAGGAATCCACATGCTACTGTTTGCAACAAGTGAATCCGTCCAGGAATCGTTGGGATTCAGCCCTTTTGACTTAGTCTTTGGCCATTCGGTGCGCGGTCCCTTGAAATGTATAAAAGAGACTTTGTTGTCACCAACAGCCACTGAAGGACTTTTAGACTATGTAAGTAAGTTTAAAACTAGACTTCATGATGCTTGTGTTCTGGCCAAAAATAACTTACAAAACACCCAATCCAGCATGAAACGCTGGTATGATAGAAAGGCCCGTGTTAGAGAATTTTCTCCCGGGGATAAGGTGCTTGTATTTTTGCCCATACCAGGTCAACCCTTGCAAGCCAGATATTTTGGTCCCTATGAAATTGAGACCAAAATTAGTGACCTCAATTACACAATCAAAACCCCTGACCGTAGGAAAAAGACTCAGCTATGTCATATAAACATGCTGAAGCCTTATGTATCTCGGCCAGATCACTCAGATAAGAGTAATTGTGTTTTAAATACAGTCAAAAGTTGTTCAAATAGCCATGTTTCTCCTATTGATGATGATATTGTAAAGGAGAAATTTGGACAATACAAAATCCCTAATTCTTTTGTATTACAGAATTTGGATGTAAAACTGTCTCATCTGTCTTCGACAGAAAGGCCAGTTATCCTGAAGCTCATTAATGAATTTAATGACATTTTTTCTGATGTACCAAAACAGACTAATGTTATAATGCATGATGTAGATGTTGGCGAGGCTACTCCAGTCAAGCAGCATCCTTACAGGGTTAACCCTGAAAAACTTGCCATACTTAGGTCAGAAATCAAGTATATGCTTGAAAATGACCTCATTGAACCAAGTTCCAGTAGCTGGAGCTCCCCATGTGTCTTGATACCTAAACAGGACAAGACTTATCGTTTTTGTACAGACTACCGTAAGGTAAATGCTCTAACAAAGACCGATTCGTTTCCTATCCCTAGGATAGACGATCTCATAGATCGTATTGGTGACGCTAAGTACATCACCAAAATAGACCTACTTTCAGGTTATTGGCAGGTTCCCCTGACTGATAGGGCAAAGGAAATCTCCGCCTTTGTCACCCCTGATGGTTTGTACCAATACAAAGTGATGCCATTTGGCATGAAGAATGCTCCTGCCACTTTCCAGAGAATGATAAATGCCCTGCTTGCTGACATGGAGAATTGCCACGCATACATAGACGATGTAGTAATTTTTAGCCAAGATTTTTCTAGCCATTGTAAACAACTGCATTGTCTTTTTACTAAACTGTTACATGCAAAAATTACTGTAAACCTGAGTAAGAGTGATTTTTGCCAGGCTTCCATCCAATACTTAGGCCATATTGTAGGACAAGGCCAGGTGAAACCTGTAATGGCCAAAGTAGAAGCTATCCAAGCTTTCCCTATCCCTGCTGATCGGAAACAACTCCGAAGATTTTTGGGAATGTCTGGATATTATAGAAAATTTTGCGAAAATTTTTCTGTCATTGCCAGTCCTTTAACAAACCTCCTGAGAAAGAACGTCCGATTTACTTGGACGGATGAATGTCAGAAAGCCTTTAACCAGATCAAGCAGATATTATCTAGCTCTCCCATTTTGATGGCTCCTGACTTCGGAAAACCTTTTAGGTTAGCTATTGACGCCAGTGACACAGGTGTTGGGTCAGTCCTTTACCAAGAAGATAATTTCCAAGTAGAGCACCCTATTTGTTTCTTTTCCAAGAAATTTAATAGACATCAAAGAAATTATTCTACTGTGGAAAAAGAATGTCTTGGGTTTTTTCTTTCTCTACAACACTTTGATTTTTATATCAGTGGGTCCAGATGGCCACTGGTTGTATTTACTGACCATAATCCCCTTACATTTATCCACAAAATGTCTGGCAAGAACCAACGACTTCTCAGGTGGAGTTTATTTTTACAAGAGTACAACCTAGATCTTAAACACATAAAAGGCAGCGAAAATGTTATCGCCGATGCCTTATCTAGATTGTAAAAAGTATTTTGATGTATATTTTTTTTATATATATATCATGATAAATACATTCTGTAATGTAAATATTTTTTTTTAATTCTAAAAAGATTTCCATTTCGTGGAAATGTAAACTTTTTATTTTTAGGGGAGAGGTGTTACGTATCTAGGCGTTGTTTTTTTCTTTCGTTGACCTGTTGCGGTCGAGAGACGGGTAGGTTGTCTGCCCCTTGTGTAATAAGTTTTTTTTTCTTTTTTATTCGTCAAGCCACACAGACAGTGACCGGTCCTTGACCTGTGTGTGTACCTCTGGTTGAAAGGAGGGTGTTTTTTTTTTCTTCTGTCTCTTTGAAGAGCGTTCTAGATCTGGGAAATTGATGACGTATTTGTTTCGAGAAATTCCTAGATTTGTCTTGAAATCGACGCGCGGTATATTATATAAAGACCGCCCGCGTGACGTTGACAGACAGACATACGGAGACAGCCGTGGGACAGAATAGCGGAGACATTGCTCGACCTGTGCGTGGTATACCATTTATCGTGTAAGTTAATATTTTTTTATGTAAGGCCTTGCTTGCTTGTATTTGTAATTACATTTTCAAACTCTTGTATTGTAATATTTTTACATGCCATTTTTGTAAAAGGGTTTTGGTCAACACATCAATTCTGTATTGAGTAAATGTTTATTTTTTTTTCTTTCTTGTAACTTTATATTTGATTAAACATTAAGTTGATAGTTTACCTTCCGATTTCTTGTGTCATTTTTTTTGTTATTCATTGTAAGTCTTTGATTAAATTCAGACTTAAGATAAGTGACACAACTCCTTTTCTATTGTCACGTTCCCCTAGGCAAGCCATTTAAAAGTAGAATTCAATTCGTAATACGTGACACTAATATAGATGATATAGTACATAAGTTAGCTAATGCAAAAGTATTTAATAGATTTAACAAAGGGATATTGGCGAATTCCTTTAACTGATAATGCTAAACCATTCACAGCTTTCATTACTCCATATGGTACATTACAGTGGAATTTTATGAGTTTTGGACTTGTAAATGCTCCTGCTACATTCAATAGAATGATGAATTCTGTAATTTGTCACAGACAAAATCTAATTTGTTATCTGGATGATATTTGTATTTTTTATGAGAGTTGGGAAGAGCATATAAAAGGAGTTAGAGAAATATTTAAATTACTTAAAGACCATGGGTTAACTGTACAGAGAAGGTAGAAATAGGATTAAATGAAATAACATTTTTGGGTCACAAAGTTAAAGATAATACTATTTGTCCCGTTGAAGATAATGTTAAAAAAATTTTGAATATAGAGATACCAACAACTCAGAAACAAATCAAATCTATTTTAAGAATGATAAACTATTATAGGAAGTATGTGCCAAATTTAGCCGAGATAGTTAATCCTTTAAATGATTTATTAAAGAAGGGACAACATAGGAAAGTTATATGTAATTTAAAATGTATTAAATCAATAGACAGGATTAAGGAAATTTTTTTCTTCAGATTTAATATTAAGATTACCAGACATAAATAAAATATTTTTGGTCACTACTGATGCTTCTGGTGATGCTATAGGAGGTTGGCTTATGCAACAATATGAAAAACTACATCTGATAATTTATGTTAGCAGAAAGTTATCAGATGCTAAAAGGAAATACAGTGTTATAGAAATGGAGGCATTAGCTATTGTATGTGTGGTTACTACATAAGAAAGTTACTTTATAGGAGACAGATTTGTATTATTATGTGATCATAATCCTTTGAAGTTTATGTAAGAAAAAAGTGTTAAGAATGGAAGACTATAAAGATGGTTTTTAATAATTCACGAATATACTCTTAGGATAGAAGATATAAAAGGAGAACTCAACATTGTAGCTGATAAGTTTACAAGAGTTACTATCACCTAAAGTGTCTTAATTTAAAATACTTATTTTATGCATATATATATATATATATATATATATATATATGTACTAGTTAAGGGCATGAAAAAGAAGTATTGTTATTTTGATAAAAAGGGAGTTAATCCAGTAAAAGTTTATCTTATAAATCAAGGGTGATTAGTTTAAGTTATACTCATGGAAGTCAAGCATCATTTTTTTTAAAGCAACTATATTTATTTTCAGCAAAATATTTTTTTTATTATCATCATCACTCATCAATTGAAAGTTCGGACCGCAATCCAGACTGTGAGTTAGTAATACTTATTTAGACTACTTCTAAATCTTCTAAAGTCTACATTAACATTCATAGCAATGTCAATACTCAACTACATAAAGCGGTTGCTCATACTCACTACTTGTTCGAAGTCACACACACAACACCAGCTAAAAGAGGTTCTATCCACTCCAAAGGTAATACAGCAACTAAGGGTGACGTAAACACACAGTATTTTTAAAAACGAAACGCGCCTAATACAAACTACTTCCTAAGCATTAAAACACACCTATTGGACACGACGAGAAACTTTAAGCGCGCGCGACACTCGCTAGGTATCGTTGAATGTTCAAATGTTAAAGTTAAATAATCTAAATGTCAAAGTTAACTAATCAGACATGAAATTGTATCACTTTTTCAAACTCTACTTATCAAATTTGATGAACATTGTGAGAGTCTGAAACCGAAGGTGAAGCTATAATAATTAAGCATTACTGCGCTGGATCTGGCAAAATTTGTAGGTAACTGTGCAGGTCGGTCGACAGGACAAGATGAAAAAAAAAACAAGTATGAAATAGAGTTAACAATGGTTTTAATAGTGGCAAAAATGTGTACGAAAATACTACATAAATTTGTCATCCATTGATAAACTATCGAAGCAGAATATATTTATATACAATAATAAAAAGACAATGATTTATGAGTATCAAAATATAATGTATTACAGGGGTATTTCAATTAAAAATTATTTAGATTTTTAACTATATATTTTGCCCCTTGTCCGAAAGGAAGACACATTCCGGCTCAACACAAATGGACACTCTTGAGCCAACACCAAGTAATCAGTAAACAATTTGACATCTCACTACATTGTTTCTGTAGGTCCGCATTCTAACACTTGCCAGTACCTAAAACTGGCCCCGAATCTAACACTATTAATGACTTTTGTTCGGCACTGGCCTTTTATAACATGGTTCCTTAAACGGAGTTTTAGCAATTTTGGATGTGGCATAAAGTATACAAAAATTAGGAGACTGGAACGATGTAATACCTTTTTTGACTATAAATCAACGAGCGACGTCTTGTATAACAACATGTCTGCCATTCAATCAACAAGCAACGTAGCTTTAACACAAATAACAAGATAATAGTGGTATCAAATCTCAAACATACATTTATACAAGTATTATACGGATTTAAAAGGAAGGTAGTGTAACTCAATAAAGACTAGCTTAATCGTCAAGTTATCACATTGGCAATAAATAAAACAATAGGAAGAAATTAACTATTGAAAGAGACAGCCGGAGAATTATTATCATTCAGCAGTGCACACATTTGAGAGAAAAAAAGTAACCATCGAGGTACGGCATTTCGGCAAAAAAGAGAGCCTACTGACATTGTCTTGTTGTGGAATTTGGAACAATAAGTAGGCCTCATCTCAATCTACCCAGATTCTTATGTTATCGTATAAAATACAGACGTTACTTCAAAAAAGAATACGGTTACGTCATTAGCGTGTTCTTAGGTCAATCAAGTTATGCTTGTTAACCAATGATTAATATTCTGTCAAGTCATCGGTTTTCTGGCTAGAGAATAAGAGACATTTGTACAAATTTGTTATAGCATTTCTAACAAGGTATGTGCCTTCGTAACATATTGCATTCCTATGTCAAATCGGAAATCAAGAAAATCATTATTTTTTATATTAAAAGTATAAGCTTGTGTATGAGCTTCTCTTCTGTAATAAGAAATTCTTTATTTGTACATCGCTTACATTAAAAGTACTTCTTAATTCAATATTAAAAATATAGGATAAAACAAAAGTACCCGATGAGCAAATTATATATAAAGCACTTCCGTTTTCATGGCATATGGTTTACGAAGGTGTCATGTAACCATCACAAAGCCTTTACTTTAGCCATTAAAGGAGAATTGACTCAGGGACCTCCCAGTCTGTACAAGCTATCGGTTATAATGTCTAGGACTGCCACTACGTTAACGCGCCCATATATGTAGAGTGCACAATCTAAGTTGTTATCAAGTATATTGTGAAAATAAATACAAAAAAAAAATGCAGTGCTTTTCGTTTTAGTGCAAGGCAATTTTAAAGCAAATTTTTAAGTTTGCAATCATTTGACTAGGAAAGACGTGCTTAACACACTTTTTATAATTCTATGTGATTGATTAACAAAACCTCTTTGAGAGCGTTTTGTGTTTAGAAAAAATGAGAGACATTTTTGTATCATTTGTCATCGATTGAAAAATGCTCCAATTGTTTTTGCCTTGAAACATTTTCATACTGATTGGGGCTTCACTTTCTCATATTGTGCATTGCTGGTCTCGTCAACATCTGAGGATAACTTGTCGTATGGGTTTTGACTTGATACATTCTCATATTGACTTTCGTTCTCTTTCTGTTTCCAGTCACTTTCGCTCGAAACTATGTCATAATGATCATGTATGGAAATTGAATCATTTCTTTCTTTATCTTGAATACTTTCATACTGATCATTTTCTTGAGACTTTGCGACATTGTCAATACCAGCATCAGATTTTAGCTTTGTTTGTTGGACGCGTTTCTTGTAAGCAACTATACCAGCAATTATCAACAAAACTACAACAGTAGCTGCACCAACTGCAACGCCAACAGCAACAGATACGTCCATTGTATCTATAAAACAATGTGATTAAAATATATGAAGAAATATTTTTTTTTCTTAGCCTAACTTTACATTTACAACTATATCTTTCAATAATATAGAAATTATTTCCCTTTTGGAGATTAAACAAATAATAATTTATCAAGATTTAATTGACTAATTGGTAAATTATTAAATTAATTTATGATTTGTTAATTGCATAGAATGTTGCTTTGAAAGAGAGAGAGCGAGAGAGAGAGAGAGAGAGAGAGAGAGAGAGAGAGTTGATATAAGTTTTGTTAATAATTGTAAACATTATTCCAGGTCTAAAATGTCAATAAAGCTAAAAATTTAATCACTACACTATCTTGGCTTATCAATTTTTTACACTAAAATATCATTTTAAAATAAATTCTAGTTGGGTTATGCCATGTCGTCTATAATAATATTAAAGTTATATAAAAAACCAGATCAGCTTAGGCTGTGTTTATGTAAATGTACAAATGTTAATAACAAAATATATATAAAAAAACACACATGATAAATCAAATTTCATAAAAACTTACTTGTGTCACAAAAATCTCCGACATAGTCAGGCTTGCAGGCCAGACATTTACCAGTGCTTACGTCACATGAGTCATTATGACAACGACTAGAACATTTTTCTGGAAAAAAAATTGTGTTAAAAAAATATACTATTTTTATAATTTTAATTAATGTAGGACTTCTAACACTAATTTGAATTCATTTATGTGCAGTTTTGTATTCCTATTTATTATATGCTTGGATCAAATAGTATCTATTATTGATCAAAATAGAACTTGTTAAATACACTGAGAAAAAAAGCCTTTTAAATAGTTACTTATAGAAGTCTTTCTCAAACTTCAACATTGACGCTAGTCATGTTCATTTTGAGTTGGTACTTCGAAACAGATGATGTATACATCATCTGCCCTATAGACAACAAGGTCTGAAAGGGGAGCTTTACTTCACTTTTTTTCGTACTGTTCTCTATTTTATGCACCACATTAGTTTATGCACCACATTAGTTTATGCACCACATTAGTTTATGCACCACATTAGTTTATGCACCACATTAGTTTTTGTACCACATTAGTTTATGCACCACATTAGTTTATGCAACATATTATTTTCTGTACAATATTAGTTCATGCACCATATTATTTAATTTATTATAACGTGTTTCGCCCCGCGCAATTGTTTTCGCTCACTAACCCTCTCCACGGGCCGTATTTAGTTTGTATCACTGGCATTGTGCCTTTTGCTAAGCCAGTAATCTGTTTGTAGTTTTGTACATAATGTATACTTACTAAGAATAGTATTTAACTTAATAGGTTCTATTCTGTTTCCTCTAAAATCTAAATCTAATTGCATCTATGTCATTTCACGTCATTGTGCCATTGTTACATTATCGCTTGTTGTAACTACTATACTTTAGCCTATCGACATTACTTGCTTAAGGTAACAAGTGGTTAGACTTTACAACGCACCCCAACAACGCACTCTTTAAGTTTGGCTTTTTGCGTATAATGTTTTGTAATATAAGTTATATATATATATATGTATATATATATGAAAAGAGAGAGAGAGAGAAAGATTGACATACTAATATATTTGATTTTACATAAAAACTCTACCAAGACACTGTCTCCCATACATTGTTTTGTTACAACGCAAACAATGTCCATCATAACGGTCACAGGTTTGATCAACACATGAAGTACTACAGATGTTTGAGCAATTTTGACCATAGTATTTAGAATCACAAACTATGTGGAAAAAATAAAAAGAAAAAAATATGTTATCAACGAAATAAATGTAAATTAATATTATGTTTCTAAAATGATCATCACGACTACGACTGAATGATGAGAAAAAAAATCACTACAAATCTGCATTAAAGTTTCGTAATAATGTTACTAACAGCTAGCCCATTTAGATGTTTCCTTTTTCAGAGGTTAGTCTTTTACATTTTCAAAACAGGTCTTCATAGCTTTTATCAGTACAAAAATATGATATATGACTTTATGACCTTTAGCAATTTTCTTCCACATAATAATGACACTTTAATGTATATATCGCTGTATAAATTATATAATAATATATATAAAATTGGCTCAAGGTGCTGTGATAACATTACAAAGAAAACTACAAGAGCTAAAATGACAAAGTAATATACAAAATTTTAAACAGATGGGTCTAATCTTCTTGAATGTAGTGTAACATGTTGTCAGAGATCATTGGGGGGGGGGGGTAAATTCTAAACCTTTGGTCCGTGCACTGAAAAAGCCCGCAGACCGTAACTTTTGACGGAGAAACGTAGTACCATTAGAAGTGGTGAATCCATAGAGCGCAGGGCTTTCTGAGAGACATATGCAGTGATAAGCTCACTAAGGTACAAGGACATTTCTTTAGTGTAGATACACTGGTGACAAAGTGTCGCCACCTTGTAGTCGAGTCTCGCTTTTACAGGAAGCCAATGGAGTGTGCACAAGAGTGTAGGGGTAGAATCTCGTCTTGTTTTCCGTTGGACGATTTGTGAAGTTTTGTTCCACATTCACTGCAGTTTGACGATTCTGTAATCAGGTATACCTGTTAGAACGGCGTTGCAGTAGTCAAGACGGGAAAGTGTGAATGTCACAGCTAGCTTATTCGTTGACTCCGTTGTTAAATATGGTCGGTTCTGGCCTAATCTGCATAGCTGCAGATAAAGAGCCTTGCAGAGTTGATGTCTGACGTCCTGAGATTCCACTTCTTCTTTATTCTTAAGCATTATTTAGGCCGCCTCTTATAGAGAATATAGAGAATTTGTGTACGACATAATCTTTGTAGCACTACCTAAAAACATGTACAATATAAAAAAAACAGCCAACCGGCGGCGTAGCATAGTGACGGATGAACACTTCCTAAAAGTCACAGTTGCCAAATGGGGCAGAGACCATACCATCGACGTTAGGTCTGAAGTCGCGTGTAGTGGCAAGCCGTAAAGTTGCTCTCAGATGCTTATCAGTCAGTCTTGATCGTAATGCTGTGTTGTTGATCATTCTGGAAAAAAAAATGTTCGGAAACGTACGTACTCCCGAACATCGCTAGAATTCTAGCAGCTGCGCAGATTAAGTTTGGAATTATGTGCAGATCCCACTTCTCAGTAGCTTCGCTCATACAAATATGTATTCGACATTTTTCTAACAAATCCAATAAAGCTCTTTAAACAATTAAAGTAAAATACTGTAATTGAACTAAAAATGTCTGCTTACCTTTAGTGCAATAAGGAAAGTCTTGATATCCCAAACATCCAAACAAACATAAGCCAGTGAGTTTATCACACAAAGAATTAGAGCAGTTAGCGCTGCATTCATTTAAGCAATTGGGACCCCATTTTGTAGAGTCACATTCTGAGAAAAATGTTGTCTATAAATTAATTAATTGCATTATTCTTTTTTTTTAATTCTTGGTGGAGATGCATGTGCAAAGATAATATAAGTCAATGACCCCTAAAATAATCACTTAAAAAAGAAAACAATGGACTAGCTTAAACAGTTTCCCCATAGTGCATAATGTAGCCATAAACACTCGTTTTCATTGGACTTAATTTTTACTTTTTTTATGGGGAGGGTGGAGGCTGTGGTGCGGTCAGTGATTTGTGTCTCGAAAATAAAAAATAGTTTACCATACATAAAATGTAAAATGTAATTATTGGCTAGTTAGGGGGATATGCGTTTCCAACACGCATTGCCAAAATTAATTTTACTGTAAAGTTACAAGGTTTAGAACAGGATTAATTTAATCGGGAATTTCCTTTTAGCAACACGACTTTAAATTGCACATTACTTTGGACGGAAAATGTTCTGGGATAGTAACGGCAGTTGAAAAAGCACTCTTCTAACTTAGGCAAGACGTTGTATTGAACAGGGACCCATGACAGAGAACTGAGCCCCTTTCTTATGAATGAAATGTTTATATAAATATAAATAAAGTTGAACAAGTTTTATCAAGTCATTTTTTTAAACTATACGTGTGGTGAGTGGTAGCTAATCGCAAGGCCTGAGTGTGAGATAGTAATATTTTAGTTCTTCATTTACAACATCTAATAACACCACCACAACACATTTTAAAACTAAGATAATGGTTATGAAGCCAATTAGCTCACAATTTGTTTCTCATTGATAAATGCATACACCTTGAAAGTTTGAAGAAAATGGTTAGAGTAGTTTTGAAAAAAAAATATTATGCCATAACTCCTGACAAGGCTTGTTTGAAATAATATGGTCACATCTTTATGCCGAAACTGGCTATTATATACCATTTATAGTTTATTTTAAACAGGTATACTATAAGATGGACTAAATACTCTTCAGATATACACAATTCTAATCTCAAGAGATCCAGAGCTACTAAACGTCTCTGTAGTAACTAACATAGATTAGTATTAACGCTGAACTTTAAACCATTAAAAAAGCACATTTTAAGATTTGCCACAAGATCTGTCAGTAAAGATAATGGTCCAGTTATATCAGAAGAACAAGCAAACTGCAGCATAACCAAAACAAATCCTAAGCCTCAGAATATTCTTCGAGAACATTTCTTCAACAATAACATAAACTTATTCATGCATACTTTGGGCGACAATGGAAAAGTACAATATAAATAAAAACTACATGAAAATAATGCAGAACTACTAGTACATTGTTATTAGGCAATTTAGACCACGGGGAAAGATAATGCTTCATTTTACCAACTCTTTCTAATATATTCCTTTAAAATGATAATGGACAATACTCTAGAGGGCTACATAGATACTGTAAGCATTAGAGGAAGAATTACTTTACTAACTTTGCAAAAGACATTTATGATCTGGAAGGGACAGAAGAAAAGCTTCATCACTTGGTGATGCGCATAGACAGCATTTCTGCAGCATATAGTGTGCACATCAATTCCAATAAAATGCAAAATATGATCATTTGCCAAAAGGGCTTTAAAAGTAACATCAGTATCGGAGGCGAAAAGCTGACACGTGTCTTTAGTTTTAAATGCATTGGAGCTATCGTTTCTGATAAAGAAAGCAAACCTGAACTACTTGACAGAACTGCAAAGTACACAGCAGCACTTGCAAAACTAAAAGCAAACTGGAAATACAAAAGCCTAGTCGACGTCAGTAAAATCAAGTTGTTGTACTACTTAGCCATAGTCACATTCCAATATGCATGCGAATATTGAACATTAACTAACTAGAGAAGAGGATCGTAGGTATCCCATACAAAGAACGCATCACAACCGAGAAGATTTTAAAAATAAAAAAATCACAGCTACTTGGGCCCCACGATGACATGCTGACCACTATTAAAAAAAAGGTAAAGTAAAACTTTATAATCATATCACAAGTTCCTCAGGGCTCAAAAAGACCTTCCTACGTGGAACAGTACAAGAAAAAGGAAGAAGATATAGTAGAGAAAGCAATTGGAAGATAACATAAAATGATGAACGCACCTGACAATGACACAGAGGAATGTAGAAATTCATAAGAAGTGAATGTCAAGGTGAAATTATTGATTATGTTGAGTTATTCTCCTTCAGAATTATGAGCCATGGAATTGTAGGGAGGGATGTCAAATAGCATCATTCAAGAGAGTACATTATAAAATTGGATGTTCGACGTTCAAGAGAAGTACCTTTTGATCAAAACATCCATCAGGAATCCGTGCTGCCATCTTCTCATGAATGATCTTCTTACACAGTTACATCCAAGTATCAATATATTCTATTGGCTAGAAGAGTGCTTTTTCAACTGCCGTTACTATCCCAGAACAACTTCCGTCCAAAATAATGTGCAATTAACAGTCGTGTCGCTAAAAAGAAAATTCCCGATTAAACTAATCCCGTTGGAAATCCGAAAATAGTGCAACTACAATTCAAAGAGTGTTATTTTCTCACACAGTAGACACTGAAGGCAATATATAAACACCTCCCTCATAGCGCAAGGCGATACGCTGAAGGAGGAGGAAAGCTATCCCATCTTGGAAGTATCCTGTGCCACATAGTAGGAACAGATGCAGATTCTACAACATGCATTCAGTAAGCTCTTGCACACTCCATCAGCTCAAGAACACATTAGGATCGAAAAAAATATGTACATCTACCATGATCAGGCTTTGAAGCTCAATTTGTTAAGACAAAACTTCTTTAAAGAGCTAAAACCGGAGAACCACCAAAACCACCATGAAAAAAAAATCATCAATACCTGCCTTAGATAAAAATCAACGTCTTGAACCAGGGTTGTAGATTTTTTAAAAAATGTTTTACCCCTCCCAATCCGCTCAAGATTCTTGGACTATGTTTCAATGATATTTCATTGATAAGCATTTAAATCTAGCCATGCAAGACACTTCAGGTAGTGTTCATGAACATAAATTAAATGTATTAAACTGTGGAATCAATAAAGGCTTACATTAGGAAATTCCCGAAAGCGAAAGTTCTTTCAAAAACCGATGTTGAATATAGACCCACTCTTAGTCTAGCCAAATTTAGATTTTTTTTTTTACTTTGAAACATTATAACGCTCAGACTAGAGTTTTCCCCTTGTGGTCATCGAGCTAGTAATTCTTTTCTTAGCGACAGTTGTACTTTCTTATTGTTAATTAAAAAAGAGAGGATGTCAGTTTAAAGGTACTAGTCGACCGGCGTAGCATTTGCCGCTTTTTTGCAGGGCCGGCATTAGGCGCCGTCAACCTATGCGACCGCAGTGGGCCCCACACTTTCATACGACCCGCACTTTCATAGGACCCGCTTTAATTTAAGGTGTAGAAATTATTCAATTAAACCACTTTATAACTTAAAAGAGATTTCCCGCACCCTCCTGTCGATTTACCAGGAGCACTTTCACAGGACCCGCACTTTCATAGGACCCGCGCTAATTCAAGGTGCATAAATTAATTAATTAAACCATGTATAACTTAAAACATATTTCCAGTGCCCTCCAGGTGATTTACCAGGAGCTCTTGAAAATCTCTCGAAATCGCAAAATATACAAAAAAATTGTAAAAAATAAGGAAATATACACACGAAAATTGTCATTTTGGGTGTCATTCAATATGGAAAACGCAAATCTTACGCTCGACATTATGCTTCCGCCGTAATTGTGTAATCTGTTTAAAGAAGCTTCTTGCGCGACAAGCTAATGAATAATTTTTTGAGGTCAACAATTCTCAAAGATATTTTGAAAAAATTGGTAATTCTTGCTATTGAGTGAGATCTGTGTAGGAAAAAGAATTATTATGATATACTGTATGACTTTGCTACACGCAAGACGCGTAAAATAATTCTGTACGTATAAAAAATGAATAAAATGCAAAGACGAATTTATTTTCTAAAACAAACTCTTAAATTTCACTTATTATCTGCTTCCCTACTCATAATTGGCCCCTCGAAATCCGTTTCGCATAGGGCCCCACAATGGGTAAGTCCAGCCCTGCTATTTACATATATATATATACATAGTAGATTACTTAGATTAGTTCCTAGTCCAAACCTCCCGCTGGACAAAGGGGGATGGGAGCTGGCAGAGTTTGAAACATTTAAACGACAGTCCATCGCGCAGCCAGTCATCCGTAGTGTGAACACTACTCTTGTTTTCTCATGGACTAGAGGCAGAAATAAGAGAGTGATCTTTCCTTTACTCCTTACTACTCGTTTAAACTGTTGAGGAAAGAAGAGAATTATATATATAGATTTAAATTAAAAATGGAGGATAGAATTATAAGCACAATAGTTTTGTCCATGAGATTTTCTCACAAAATAACTAGACCATGATAACTCTTCATAGTAACTTTTAAATTTATAATGTTAGATACTTTATCAAAATTATATTCCGAATGTTATGTCTTGCACAAAACATACACAATAAAAAGAAATTGTTTACAAATACAAAAAATGATTTGACCTCTCGAAAATATTTAAGCTTATTAACTACAATATGAAAAATATGACCTATGATAACATTAATACCAAATATACCAATTAAACATTCTGGTGGATCTTTGTAGCCTATACATTTTGTATTGCATTTTCCATGTTCTGCATGACAGGATGAACTACAAGGAGACTGGCATTTTTCTGTACAACGTATGCCCCAAAATCCAAGAGGACATTCTGTAAAAATATTACATAAGTATAATTTATTGTTTGCTGTGGTAAAGAAAAAGATAGCTACGCATATTAAAATAAATTAAGATACGGTCATCTCACGCCTCCTATTAGAAATGGGAATCAAAACTATTTTAGATTTTAGATTCGAGTTTGGTTAGTTTTGATAACGAGTATTGTTTGGACTTAGTTTGGTTAGATATCATAAAATTATGTAATAGATATACATGTAGTAAGGTTCAATTTAATTTATTAGCTAAAACACTTAAACTTCAAAATTTATGTAAATAAAGACCAAGCGCAAATAATGTGCATTTTCACTGCCAGTACTTGAAAAAAAAAGCTAATAAGGGTTACTACAATCGATACCGTCTGGAGTGTATTATGTTTAAAAATATAAATATTGCAAAGACTGTATTATATAAGATAAGATAAGATAATGCAATAATTGTTAACTTATTCTTCAATCAAGTTCAGATTATGACCTACAAAGCTGATTCTAACAAAAATGTGATAAACGAAATTCGTAATAAGTGTAATGCTTTCTTCAGTTGATCAGCACTGCCGTACCGGATGTTGGTAATGTTGGGCTGTAGTGGTTGTAGGGTTTGCCTAAGGTGGATTAGGGAGGGGCATTCAAAGAGGATATGGTTTACGGTTTCAAAAGGGTGGGCGCAGTGTCTGTAGAGGGGAAGATGTGTGGAGTTTATTTTGTTCAGGTGGTAATTTAATAGTGGTGTGTTTCCTTTTCTTATTTGGAAAATTGTAGATTGTTCTTTGCGGTGGAGGAAGTTAATACTGTCCAGTTTGTTAGGCGTAGTCATTTCTTTGTACATGGCTCTGCCTGTGTTTCCTGATGCCCATTGGTTGAGCCACTACTCTTTGTGATTGTTGACTAACATGACCTTAGGGTGAGGTAGTTAACAGGTCTATCTGGTTGTTCCATAGATGAACCTGCCTTTGATAGCTTATCTGCCTTGTCATTTCCCATGATGCCAATGTGTCCACGGATCCACTGTAGTGTGATATTGATATTTAATTTTGAAATCACCAAATGGATTATCACAATTTAATTAGTGTTGTCAACTCTCTTGGGCTGTTTAAGGTGCTGCTGTAAAGTGCTTGCAGAGTAGATTGGGAGTCTGTAAAAACAACAATATCTGATGGTGGTTGCACTCCTTCATATAATTTGTTTTCCACTATCTGTAGTGCTAAGGTAATTGCCTCAATTTCGGCTTGGAAGTTTGAGCAGTAATCACCACAGGGTGCGCTCATCTCAAAGTGTTTATTTTTTTGGGAAGAACCGGAAGGCACCAAGACCAGCAACGATGGTAGCTTTGAAAGCCGATTCGTCTGTATATATATGGATAGCTGTTTTTTGATAGCTTTCAATTGTTTCAAGTGTGCCTACTTTGAGCCCCAGTGGATTTGATTCTTTTATTAAGGTGTTATTTAGTAAATGTGTTTTGATGGTTAATTGTTTGTAGTTTAGTCCGAGTGAAAAGTTTGAAAATCTGGTAATTTTTTCTCTGTTATTGTGTATGTGGCGTTTAAGGGCTAGATCGTCAGTAAGTTTGATCAGAGTCTTTTGCTTTTTTGGGTTATTTTTCTTATTTTTCTGTGTTAGTAATTTATTAGGATGATCGTCCTCCAACATTCTGTATCTCTCAATAGCTTCTAATTCTGCTCTGTTGCGCCTTAACTTAAGAGGCTCAATATTGGAGTCTATTTCACAGGCTTGTGTGAGAGTAGTTCTCATATCTCCACTAATTAGATGCAAGGCTTGGATTTGGATTGTGTCTAATGATGATAGATAGGTTTTGTTGGAAGCTAAATGTATGGAGAGACAGTTATCCAATACAGATTTGATGTATCCAGTGTACAACTGTCTTAAGGTTTTCTTTTCAGCTACCCAGGATGTTCCTGCAAGGTGTTTTATTATGTTTAATCTTTGTGATGCCTTTTTTTTCAATCTGCTTCAATGTGTTTTAGAGACAGCGTTTGGTCTAGATTTACACCAAGATATGTTAGATTTTCTTCTTTATTAGGGGTGAATCTATTTTTAGGATGTAGTTTCTTTTTGCTGTTTTGTTTCTGTGGCTAAAGATTGAATAAACTGACTTTTCTTTGTTTATTTCCATTTTCCATAATTTTGAATATGTGGAGATAATTGTGAGGGCTCTATATAGTTTGCATTTTATAGTCAGCACTGGATATTTCTTTGTAGTCCAAATTAAAAGGTCATCTGTATAAAGTGTTTTATTAACAGAAATGAGGTCAGGGAGGTCATTCATGAAGATTAGAAAGAGAGGGCAGCTAAGGGCTAGAGATGTCATCTTTGAATCGGGTTTGGATAGTTCTGTTTTTCAAGAATGCCCTGATCCAACTGTACATCATAGGCTTGTTGCAAATCTATAAATACTGCTGTAGTGTGCTTGTTTTCATGAAACCCTTCTACTGTGTCCTAGATAAAACGAAAGAGGTGGTCTTCTGTTCTACTTGCTTTCCTGAAGCCAGCTTGTGCATTGTGGAGTGAGCAAGTACATTCTACCCACCAAGAAAGTCGGTTATTGATCATTTTTCTGCCATTTCTGATCGGATTAATATTCTCTTGTGTTTTTGAGCATACTTTATATTTTGCCTATATTCAGCACATAATGAAGATCTAAATCAACATAATATTTCAGGAATGTTGATTAAAAACTATAAAAATAATAAAATATTAATTTTTTCTCTCAGATTGAAAAATGTTATGCGTATTTTTTTTTACTATTGAACAAGATTAGCATTAAACTTGCTCCCTATCCAGACTTGTTGATCGTCGAAGAGCTGAGCCGAAGGCTCTTTGAGCTCTGTTTGAGAAAAAAAACTGTTTGAGCGCCAAACAGTGAAAAAAAAAACCTTTGTGAACACAGTTCTGTTTGGGAGAGACCCGAGTCAATGCCCATGTAAAACTATTGCTGTTTCCGATGCTTTTAGCCCCGGACGCATGCTTAGCTAGACATGGCCGGAGGCCGAGGACACCGGAAGCCTGCGCCAATTTCCTTCGTTGTACCAAGCTAACCGTGGGGGACTCGCCATTTAATGTAACGGTCCTTTGAGAAACAGCGAATGGATTTGTGACAGGTTTGTGGGGACTCTTTTATAACTCCGCACCGTGCAATAGGTGGACTCTCGTCTACCCGTGGACATCCCCACGGTAGACTTGTTTCGCTACTCGTTTAGCCTAACCACTTCCTCTAATGGTCGTTTTTACACGAGCGCAACGATGAGGCAGAGTAGCTCGCTCGCGCCCTTTCCAGACTAGATATTTATCTAGGTCTGTGATGGAAAAACCTACGAAAATTATTTTTTTGAAACTATTAATATTATATCTTGGAAATGTAATTGTGTATTTGTGTATGTATTTTGTGTATTTTGGAATCGAAAAGAAGACCATCATTTTTAAGTACAATCCTACGTTTTATGATTTAAAATAAAATAACGTAACAGATATATTTTTTTCATAAACATGAATTTTAACCTTAATAGATCATTGTTTTAAACATTTACATTTATATCCAAGGGCAAATTAACTTCCGTTAACCACTCATTCTTCATTCAATTCTGTCTACCTAAGATGTGTACAATATCGATACATTTCAAAGGGACATGATGACATTGCAAGAAGATTCTATCTACA
Source organism: Biomphalaria sudanica (assembly GCA_036873155.1). Classification (NCBI taxonomy): domain Eukaryota; kingdom Metazoa; phylum Mollusca; class Gastropoda; family Planorbidae; genus Biomphalaria; species Biomphalaria sudanica. The sequence goes on along the minus strand of JAZGLO010005548.1, from coordinate 198,031 downwards.
GTATTAGATATAACTTTTTCTGACGTAAGCAATATACATGTTGGGTGGTGTCTAATCTTTAAAGTGATACGAGTATATATTTTAGCTAAAGCACCATTAATGTAACTATGTAACTTTTAGCATATTATAAGTATGTTTACCTCCATATGCTTCAAATTCATTGAGAGATACAAATGTCTCTAGCTGTTGAGAAGATGTATCATTCTGTCTGACTCGAGCAGCGAAATAACCGTCATTTTTTACTAACACTGTATAAATACGTTTTGTTGGTTCTGTATTTTTATAATGAAATGTTATTATGTTCTTCTTGTCAAGCATTTCTAGTATGAAGTTGTCCAGTCGCTGTCTTTCTCTGTCAACTATTGTAAAAAAAAACAAAAAAACTTCTTTTTATTTATTTTTAAAATATAACGATACTTTTATTGCTAACAGAGACTAAATATTGCAATTTCTCAAAAATATTTTTATCCTTACTGTTTCATTTTTAGCTCTTGAAATTTAGTAATTTGCGCAAAAACCTACAACTTTCCCTTTCTCTAAGCTCATTTTTTTGTGTGAACTATTTCGAAAAACTGGCTAACTATTTCAGCAGTTTCTCTTGAAAGTGTTTATATTTTCCAACATTGACACCTAATACCTTTTGAGAGGCTTAGTAGAAGCTTCTAATTACACATGTCAGTTATTAAGAGAAGCAAAAAAAACTAAAACAAATTAATTCCACTTATCTTATTCATGGTAAACCAGTAACACAGACTAAAAACACAAAATAACTAGGTGTTATAATAAATGAAAAAGTGTTATCCAATCTGCCTATTGATGAAACTATCACAAAATCAAACGAAGCATTAGGGTTTATTAAAAGAAATTTATATAAATCAAATTTCAAAAAAAAAAACAACTAAAATGTTATTTAACCTTGGTTAAATATGCATCCTCTGTTTACGATTCTCTCAACTAAAGAAAACATTAAGAAACTGGAACAAACACAAAATAGACCAGTAAGATTCATATCAAGCGAATATTCACATTTGACTAGAGTAACAACTTTAGTAAAATCACTAAATTTAGAAGGCCTTCAGGATACGACTCATAAGTAAAGTAGGAATTATACATAAAACACTAAACCATAATCTTCAAATATCAAAACAAAATGTAATAAATACTCTGAAAGACACAAAGATAAAGACACATTCCTTGTCCCATATGCTAGGACAAATTTGTACAAATACTCCTTCTTCCCTAGTGCTATTAGAGCATTGAATGGGTTGCCTGAGCTAGCCAGGAAAACCAGTGACTTGACAGAATTTAAGTCATTGGTTAATATGCATGACTAAATGCATGACGCGTAGCACGTAATCATCATCTTTTTTGAAGTAACGTCTATAGTATATAAGATAAGAAGAAGAAATGATGCGTCAAACACGGCAGCCCGCGAAGTATGAAATAATAATAAAGAAGGAAACGCAGAAAGTCGGTAGCTTTTGAAGTTCTTATTCAAAAGATAATGCGCTAAATCAGATTATGAAATAAAAAGATGATATTTGTTATGGTACGATAAGGAATAATTATTTGTTTCGTTAATAGGAAAAGTTTTTACTTAGATACAATGACGAGACTAGTTAATACAAGAATAGGATATTAAGAAAGAAGGGGAAACGTTATCAGACTACTCTTTACGGCTTTAGAGAGAAGAAGCTTTTATATTCAGCTTGATGACATTCGGCTATCCCTATCTTATTATTAAACTTTGTAACCTGCGCAGCATAGCGTGAATGTGGAATGGTGCGAATGCGTGTTGAAAGGGTTAGAGAGGATTTTATGAAAAGTAGGAATGTAAAACGTAGATGTAATTGACATATTATTATTTCTTGTATTACGATTAAGGTCCTCATTATATACTACATATACGAGTCTGTTTAGTATGTGATTGAGAATCTCATCTGCTCGTAACAAACTTCTTGTTCGACATTCACTATTAGCGTCGACTAACAGATATCGTTGAACTTTCGTCTGTGTTATTGTAATTCGTAACTCAAAGTTATCCCCGTTTGACTTATCTGTATAATACACAGCGTGGAAGCGGCTTATAACTGGCTACCTCTTACTTTCATAAGTTGCCATCGTATAGACGTTTTGTAGATGTCATCTGGCGGGAAGAGGCAGATGTTCAAGTCAGCGGCCTTGTCTAAAGATGGACCCTGATTTTGTTGCCAAGTCGGCGAAGTACAACCAGTGGACTTTGAAATCGTAAAAAGATAGACTTTTGTAGACCCTAATGTGTTGAAGGGAGGAAAACTGTCCTGTCGAAGCTTTCCTAAAGACATCTCACTTGCCCGGCATCTTGTTGGAAGTGAAATACGACCGTTGAAGTCACTCCAAAGAATTTTTACGTAGAAGCCATCCTACTACCTATGGCACTCGTGTATATTAATGTGATACTGCTATACTGATCAGATGCCATTATTTAGCCAATGGACTCTGTTTGACTTTGTCGTTGTGCAGTTTCTTTAAATACCGAAGACTATCTGGAAACACTATGCCTGCGTCGGAATCAGCAACCTAAACCAGGCGCCACGGCAGTAAGAACAGGAGCCAGACGACAGATCACCAAAAGCCAAAACCAGACGCCGCATTACCGAAGAACCGGATCCTTTGCAGATGTAAGGACCCTGGAGAGCTGAAACGTTTGTTGTCCTGAACAGAGCGTTAGAAAAGAAATCGCAGTGGACCTTACTGCTGGACAGACATTAGTGAAGACATTGTCGTGAGCCTTGCCGCCGGGACACACTTTAGTGGAGACATCGCCGTGAGCCACCTGGACAGACGTCAGCGAGGGAACCCAAGACTGACTGGGAAGTTATCGCTGATACAAAGACAGATACGTGTTTTGTAAATAGAGTCTATAGGGACTCGCTACTTTTTCGCTAGATTACTACGTGGTGGATTGTAGATATCCATAAAATCGGGTGTAATCTAGCAAGTGGTCATAATACACGTTTAGCTGTTAATTCGTTGTGTACCTTAACTTAAATAATTTTCAATAGAATTTTTAGCCACGTCGTGTATCAATGTTGACAATGCTTCCGTCTAAAGCCTTACTGCCAGACAAACGTCTCATCCATAGGAAGTATACTTTGGTGTTTATCTTTTTACGCTTATTCATTTTCATGCCTAAATTATATCACTGATATACACTTCAGAGGCTGTAAAAGCAGGTAAGCGGTAAAAAAGATCTACCATAATCTAAACTAGATCTGGGGGACAATCGAGGTGAAGCCTGATTGCTCATACAGTATTTGCTATGTTTGTAAATAGAAATGTTGATCCATTTACCAGCGACTCGTGTTGAGTAAAACGTGCTCCTTTAAGTATGCGTGTATCGCAAGAGCAATTCAGTTGGGTTAGAGGGTACATGCTTGTACAAATAATATTGAGTTTATTAAAAAATATAGAAGATTTACTATAGAGCTAAGCTGGCGATCTAAACTCAAAGAATCTAGATGTAGGTACAGATTGACGATAAAAGATATTATTAATTAATGGAGTTCGGGGCAAAGCCCTGACTCCAAAAGCGCTTTCTTGCAATCTTCACTGCCGAAACGCATTCTCCTGACATCTACAGCTCATTATTAATCAATCGAGTTTGGGGCGAAGCCTCGACGCCAAAAGTGTTTTCTTGCAATCTTCACTGCAGAAACGCATTCTCCTGACATCTACAGTTCATTACTCATCAGTGGAGTTCGGGGCGAAGCCCCAACGATTAGAGTGTGGTGCGACATAATATACAATGGATTCACATATCAATACGTAGTTTATATTCTATAGATATTCAACTAATTGTGTTCACAAACTATGACTTCTCCATAAAAATAGGACCGCCCCCCCACACGAGAGGGCTAGAGTGGGGAGGGCAGTACAGGCAATTGCATACCCCCTACCCTACTGAATCGGCCAAAGTACCAGAAGGGGAGCGGTATAATATAAAATTTATATATTAATTCCACTATGGGTGTAGCCAGGGGGTTTCTTGGGGTTCAACCCTCCCCCCCCCCGAAATGAAATCCCCCATCCCGAAAGGGGGGATCGGAATTCAGTAATTGATTATTTGCTTTGATTTTGTTTATTTTGGGTGACATTTCAATACTATACCATCACTTGTCCCAGCGCAGCCAAATGGTTTTGAGTTTAAAACCCCCTACCAGGGGGTTTTGAGTTTAAAACCCCTATCAGGGGTTTTAAGTTTAAAACCTCTACCTGGGTTTTTTTTAGTTTAAAACCCCCTACCAGGGGGTTTTGAGTTTAAAACTCCCTACCAGCGGGTTTTGAGTTTAAAACACCTTACCAGGGGTTTTTTGCAGTTAAATCCCTCTCTTCTAATAACAAAACAAAATAAAAATAAAAAAAAAGGAAACGACTATACCCAAATTCCAAGAACACATTTAAGGAAGATTTTGATTGTATAACCCTCTATTCAATATAAAAAAAGCAAATTTCAAACTCAAAATTCTATAAGCGTAGCCTAAGGGTTTTAAGCTGAAACCCCCCTTCTTCAGTAGGGTTGGAAGCTAAAAAATACCTCTTCAATATTAAAAAACAAAAGCAAATTACGCACTCAAAATGTTATGAGCGTAGGTAAATGGATTTTGACTCAGTTTTGGCGGCGTTTGAAGGTAAAAAATGCTTCTTTAATATAAAAAAACAAAGCAAATTATACACTCAAAATTCTATGAGTGTAGTCAAAGGGGTCTTGAGTTTAAACTTCCCTCCAAAGGAGTTTGAAGCTAAAGAAATAACTCTTCAATATAAAAAACTCACTCAAAATGCTATGAGAGTTGCCAAAAGGGGTTTTGAGTTTAAACTCCCTTTCAGCGGGGTTTGATGCTAAAAAAATACCTCTCTAATATAAAAAAAGCAAATTAAACAAAAAAATTATTTGAGCGTAGCCAGGCCAAGCCAATTGGAGGTTTTGAGTTTAAACCCCTCTCCTACAGTTTTCTTTTCTTAAAAGTTTAAAACCCCTCCAGATGGTTTTGAGTTACAAAAAAATTCTAAAGCAAACTACAGTTACCAAATACTATGACCGTAGCTAAATGGGGTTTTGAATTAAAAAAATAATTTTTAGTTTAAAATCCACAACAGATGATTTGACGATAAAACTTCCCTTTTCGATATACAATCTAAAACAAACTATAGTCACCTAATTTCAAGAGCGTATTTTAAGAGAGGTTACACATTTCTACCAGCGGCGGGGCTCCATTAATAAAGTGCATCTGTCGAAATTGAAAAACACTAAATGTGGCTCAACAAAGATGGCTAAGACAGATTTTAGGAGTCAGTTATAGAGATCGGGTCTAAATCAAGGAAATCCTAAGCTGAATTGGGAGTCGACCCCTTAGTAAGATTGTGACAGAGCGTTGCATGAGGTTTGCGGGACATGTTCTCCGACAAAAAAAATTACGCATACTTAAGGGTTGCGATGACATCCTAGTACAACTTAGTGCCAGTAAGGCAGTGAGAATAGCATTTGAGGTTTCTGAAATAAAACTTTTCAATAGCAGGAAAATTTACTGTAGATACCTCAGAACATTCATTTTGTTGGCTTTCAATACCAGAAATAGAGCTCCAAGCGCTCCCCCAGATTTCATTGCTATCAATGGCGGGGAGTCTTCAATTTTTCCAGGAAGAAATATTGTAGGGCATAATAAACATCTTTCGAAAGTCGTATGTGGAGGAGGGGGCGGAATGATGTCATCGCCCCCTCCCGACCCCACCAAATCGGCCAACATACTAAAGGGGGGGGCAAAATAATCTAAAATTATGTAAAAAATATAAATAATTAGTATATATTATTAACATAAGTAATACATTCGTATACAAATTGTGTGAATTCTAATCTAAAATTTGTCCGCCCCCTACCTTGGGGGGGGGGGGGGTCGGCCGATGCGGGGGGGGGGAGGCGATCGCCCCTACCGCCCCCCATGGATCCGCCAGTGGTGGAGACATTGATAAAGAAATGTTAAGAAGCTGCGTGGAGAGGTAGAACTTACTTGAAGGTGAAATCGTTCTGACCACAGCTAATGCCAAGATATTCATCTCTTTTCCATGAGATGATCTCTAGTTGCTTCGCGACCGAAGGAGGTCATATGTAAGAAGTGATATTACTTGTTAGTACAAGAGCAACGGGAGGTGTACTTACTACATACAAGGCAATACAATCTTTACGCAACCTGTTAAAGCTAAAAGAAGTTAGAGCCACTGTACAGAGGACAGCAAGAATCTGTGCCAATGAAAACTGGGTAGAGCGCAGTAAAACTATTCAGCTCGCAGCTCAAATAGACAAAAAAAGAGGGATGTATGAAGGAATCAGAAAGGCAATCGGACCCTTCCAAAACAAGTCAGCATATCTTAAATCAACCACTGGTGAAATTATCACAGACAAAAGCCAACAAATGCACATATGGGTTAAACATTACTCCAAACTATACGCCACAACAAGCTCAGTCTCTGGCTCATCCCTTAAGACCATCAACCAATTATGCACAATGAATGAGCTAGATGAAGTAACCACCCTAATTGAGCTCAACAAAGCTATTGACAACACGGCTTCTCCTGGATGCGATGATATCCCCACAGATCTTCTAAAACAATTCAAAACTACACTAAGCCAGCCTCTAAACAATCTGCTCTGCGAAAAATGGCCACTTCTGGTTACGACCTGGAAAAGTTTAGAAAAAGTTAGTACTAGATGCCACAACGGAACTAGAATAGCGCGGCAAGGAACTGACCACATATGTTCAGCAGATGATAGCTATAGAACAGGGAAGGATCTAAGAAGTAGCAGAACACTTAGAGAAGGAAAGAATTATAGATGTAGAGCACCGCAATAGAGAGGTCATAGAAGCAAAAATGGTCAGAGAAGAGGCAGACATCGTATAGCGGGAAATAGAGTAAAGGAAAAGGCCAGAGAGAAAGAAAAAGAAGAGACAGACCATTTAGAGACAGAGAGTAGAAAGAAGAGGGCAGATTTGAAATTAAAACATAGAATAGATGATGATAGAGGCGGATGCTAACGTGTCAATGGAAGGCAACAACAACAATTGTGACAACACGGAGATTACAAGTAGCGCAGCATGGATCAAAAGGAAGATACAACCTTTTGTGGAGGCGACATCGGCGACTACCTAAAACGGTTCGAAATTAAGCTTGCAATGTTTAACGTCATAGAGAATGAGTAGTCCAAAATCTCATTGGATTTTGTGCTTGGGCAAACCAGAATCACGATTACTCGATACAGAATAGCTACCAAGTGTTGAAGAAGGAACTGTTGATTACATATGGACACAAAGCTTTAACATTTCAGAAGAAATACTTCTAAAATACGCAATCCAGTCAGGTAGATCCGCAGACGGCCATACATCCATAAAAAGACCATCTTACGTAAATGGTTAGGGTTAGAGAATGTGAAGAAAATCTATGAGAGTGTGAAAAATAGATAACTTTATCAACAAGTGTGACCCTCTGATACAGTCTTTTATTAAAGAATTAAACCTAAGGTAATGTGATCATAATCATACATCGGAGAAAATTTAGGTCGCTTCTGAGAGCGTATGGGGAGAGAGAAAATTAAATACACTTTGCGATGACCGAAAATAACATTAGGAGCATAGTGAGAGAAAGAATAGAAAGAACTATTAATTTGTAGTGCTAGGTAAAATGTCTGTCCTGACGAGTGATGGAAAACGGTGTAAGCTCAGGGACATATGGACGAGGTATAATTGTACACAACTATTGCGTCAACACTACAAGACTATGTCTACTGTCACCTTAGGTACTAACTGGAACCGTAATGTATGTATAGCGGAGGAAATTCCAGCTACAGTCGCCTCAGCGTTGCGCCTCCGTGGAAACGTCTGCCAAGGGAGTCAGATAGGCTAAGAACGGTAGCGCACATAGCTCTCAGTGGGCTACCCATGTATGGTCAAGAGACTGTACCTGCACGTGGTAGGGATGTAACAAAGGCTCGCTAACCCGTCCAACCCCCCACCGATTCGTTCCCTAACGGGGGCCATACGCGCTGTGATGGGCCCTCGCACTAGTTCGGTGGGACATTATAGGCATACGAAAGGCCCCCACGCGGCTCGGCCTCCGGCCTCGCAGGAGAGAGGGAACTCTTGCGTGGCTCAAGGGGGTCGTGTCCAGCGACATACCGGACGTGATTATATGATCGTTTCGGATAAGGCGGGATTTCGGACAGAGGGATCGGTGAAGAGCCGATGCCTCATCCTGGCCATAGATAAAAGCCTTTCCTTGGTCAAGAGGTCCTTTAATAGGGAACTGGACGTTCTCGGACTTTCAGGACATCTGTATCAGGTATGTATAGCCGCCATAAAACACATTTAAAACCCTAAAAAAGATAACTCTTTGAAAGTATTACTAGGTCGTGGATTTAGGTCATATAGCCATGATTTCATGGAACAAGAGCTAAAGATTTTAGATCTAATTTTAAATACTACACATGGAAATACAAAATATAGACCATTCATTTCATTATTTAATAAAAATTAACCATCCAATTTGTATTTCAAAATCATTTTTGCATAAATTAGTTCTTCATAACTGCTAATTTGGACGTCCTGACGTACTTTATATCGCATTCATCGCGAGCTTCTTTCATTAGAGAACACAGAAGGATAATGAATGCGCAGAGAGAAGGCTCCACGCGCGCGTAGAAAGAAAATGTATCGAAACCTACATCTAACTTAAGATCTAACTCTTATAATATGATAGATTTACTTTAAAAATTAATACATAATATACAAAATAATGTCCGTTCATTTAATATTTTAATCAAATAAACCTTCACATATTGAGTTTCTAAAGCATTTTTACATACATTCGTTCGCTATAGCTGTAAAATGTGACTTTAGTCGAGTTGACATACGTTTGAATGGTCCCATTTATGTTACGCGCACATCTAACATGCGATAAATAAACACGCTAGGATTAAACAGGTTACATGAGGCTGGGGGATAATACAGCCAAATGACACTTGAGTAAAGAAACTTAAGGATGAAAGTGTGCAGATGAACTTGATTTTAGACACTGGAGGACAGACAGTTTATACAAAGCTAATACAGGTTTATTTTCTTAACACGGGCTGCTTAAAAAGTCCTTGACCTAATATGAAGACTTTTAATAACAAAATTACTTGCATAATTTAAAAAAAAATTAAAATGGTTTACTTTTCATAAAAACAAAACAAAAATGCCTCGTACCAGAACTTTAAAAGCTGCAAAATTTCGTGTGATCGGATTTTCAATATTTTGAGTGTGTGTGTGTGTGTGAAGGACAGACACACGGACAGACGGAGGCAGTTATAGAGCACAAAAGACTATTAGCGTTTTCCTTTCAATAGACGCAACAAATGTAGATTTTTGTATAATGCTGTTTCTAACAAGTGAAATAAGTAAAACATAGGCTACATTTTACTTGCAATGAAACGGATGTGAAGAATCAGAAAGTGACAGAGAGTGAAAGGAAAAGAAAAAAAAGAGAGAGAGAAAGAGAGAAATATACATATACTATTTTTATGTAACCCTAATTTATAAAACTTACTTCTGTTATATAAAACACATTTATTAATGTTGTATTGTTGATCAAAGTACACTGTCCAATTTGGACTTCTATCATCTATATCTGTATGACTGCAGCCACCAAAGTTACAATTTGAGTTAATTATACCATCAACAGCAAACTGTGGACCATAGTAAGGCGAACGAAAGGTTGATGATTCAGAACTATTTTGAAAAATTGCTAAATTACGACCTGAAAATGAAATTTACAACATAAAACCATTAGGTTTCAAAAAAATATTTTTAAAATGCTAAGTGAATACAAGAATAAAGGATTAAATTCACTTTTTAAGTAGGTTTGCTACCGGCACAAATGGGTTAAAGAATGTAACTGTTAATATGATCATATGTTAATATGTAAAACTTAAATATGTTTCGCAAATTTAATATACTAAAGATAATGCACAGCATCAATGTAAACAATTAAATAAAGATATTATATTTATTTTTAACGATTTTGAATAATTTGTCATTCAGCACATTTAAAGAGTGGGTGGGTATTGATTTTTTCCCTAACCCTAACAAATGTAAGCTTTAACCCTTTGTATAAAAAACACTCACTATCTATCTATTTATCTATTTTATCTATCTATATCAATCTATAAATATAACTGTACAGAAAACATGCAAAGAAACTGAACCACTTCCACATGACATGTCTGAGAAAAATACTGAATGTCAAATGGCAAGACAAAATACCACATACTGAAGTCCTTCGAAGAGCGTGTCTGCAAAGCATCCACACAATCCTGATGCAGTCCCAGCTGCGATGGGCAGGTCATGTCTGAAGAATGGAAGACCACCGCATCCCTAAAAGACGCTTGTATGGCCAACTAAGCGACGGAAAGCGTTCTATGAAGGCGTTCAGTATAGACCCAGGTACCTGGGAGACAGAGGCACATGACAGAGCATCATGGCGTTGCGCTGTGAAAACTGGCGCACAGGTTTTTGAAGAAAAAAACCTGCCCAGAGTGCGGCCGAACATTCCGGGCTCACATAGGTCTCACCAGCCACACGAGGAGGCACAAAACCCCAGTGCAAAGCCTTTAGCCCCCTGGATGACAAAGTGGTCATCATCGAACCACGATGGACGAACTATATATGTATATATATATATATATAAATATAACTTTATTATACTTATAATATTGAGGAATGCAGTATTTCCCTTGGCTATGCTGCCCCTATATCTATATATCTATATACATCAATACAAACTATCCATCTATCCAGTGGCGTAGCAAGGTACCCGTGGGAATATCTTATTGGGCCCACCTATTTCCAATAGGACAAATCTAGTGTCTGACAAAATATCGATATTAGATCTAGTCTGTATTCATCGGTACATTTGCAAGGCATAAAGGTATTACGTTTCATTCAGTTATGATTCCGTTCAGAAATAATGTATTATGACTCAATGTTTCCACAAGATCTAATGACAACAAAAAATTCAAATTAAGCAACAAATGTTTATTAGTTCTCTTTTCCCATTATACACATTTACATCCAGAAAATACTTTTAAACTATTAAATATTGATAAAAACTATATTTTAGTTCAATATAACTCAGTTAACAGTAAAATGATCAAACAGTAATTTACTAAACGTTCATCTTTCTTGCCTTCTGATAAAAAGTAAATGTTCCCCTTTTTGACCTTGCGATCTATAGGGCAGATAAGGTCATCTGTTTCTGTGGTCAACGGAAAACGAGCAGAGCGTCATGTGGCCTGCACAACGACCAAACGCCTTTACTTTCCCCAACTAAAGTCAGTTACTCATTAGAGTTGGATGGACTTAGGCGTGCCCTATAAAAAACCCGAAATTCAAAAAGCCAGTCTTCACCGAGATTCAAACCCAGGACCCCAGTTTTAAAAGCCGAGCGCTTCACCACTAAGCCACCGCTCCCCCCCGCGCCTTTGGATAAGCAAAGCACTAAATCACTAAATCATTTCTAATTTTTGACTGTTTCTCGCTCACTGGAAAGAACATCAAGTGAAGTCAACGTGTGCCTTAGAACGTTTTCAATATTTTGTTTTATCCATCACCTCTTCCATGAAGAAACTGTCACAGGCAAAGTGAGAAATAGCATGCACTTTGTAACAATGTAAGAAAACGTCTTTATACAAACTATCGACGTATGGTTTTAAAACATAATATCTATTTATATTTTTTTTGTAGGCTTCTTTGAAGGATTGCATCTATGAACTATATTCTTTGGCAATAATATCTACTTAAGTGTAAAAATGTGGTGGCATCATTTAACTCTTTGTCGTTTTTACTTGAAATGAAACTGAGCATTAATGTTTACCATTGAGAAACAATGACATCGATGTTTCGGTAAAATGCTGATTTCGAAAGTCTTCTCTGCATGTTTAATTTTAACTTCACTTTCGTTAGAGGTAGGTTCAACAAATTGTCTTTTAATTGTCGGAATGCGATTGAAGTGAAAAATGGATCAATTTCATAGATCGAGCTACTCCAGAAGTGTACACTTCCAGTCAGTTCTAAAATAAATTACTTGACTATATATCTTCTCCAGTTGACGCCTAGCTTTATGTAGATCTTGCTGCTCATTTTCCAACATTTTTTATAACAAAGCTGATAAATGTTACAATGTTACAATAAAATTTAAAAAAATGTTAACAATAAAATTTATCAATGATACGCAAGTGAAGATCCGCTGGCGTCGGGTAATATCTAGCTAGTATATTTATATACATTTAGAATAGCGATTTTCAATTTTAGTTTTAAAAAATACGCTTTTGATCCTCCTCTTCGAAAGTTATGGGGGTCGGGGGAGCAATGTAGGCTCTACTAGCAGGGTTCGGGAAAGAAATTGACGCATTCTTTCATGCTCAACCTCATACTTCTGAGGTCTACAGTTCTCTATCCATCCTATTAAAAAGGGCAGGTCAAATAAGTAAAATAAACAAAGGTGAAAAAAAAATCTAATACTATAGTGTAAATGATAAACGATGCACCTTTAGAGTAACTTTATCTTTATTTGGCATATTAATTGTAAGATTACCTTCATGATAAACAATATCTCTTGTAATAGGCTTCAGATTCAGGTCGTGTACGTGGACAGAAGTTCAAGAACAATTGTTAAACGCACTGAGTAAATTTTACCAATGTAACATATAGATAACTTGTAGAATCGGTATGGAGGAGACATTAAAATTATTATAGCATTTGTATAGCGCTACTTTCATGCATATAGCATGCTCAGAGCGCTTTTGGTCCAATCTCATTTGTGGACCGGTGGGGAATAGGGAGTATCTAGGAGTTGGTTTTCCGTGCTGCCTTTAGGCGCTCAGTAAACACAACTCTGCCCGAGTCGGGTGTCGAACCTCGAGACCCCCTTCTAGGTACCCAAGCAAAGCCAAGTTCAAGCGCACTTGGCCTCTCGACCACAAATGTCTAATTTGTACTAATTACTTTTTCAATAATGCCTTTACTTGATAAATATTCAAATAAAAATAATAGGGCCTAACTACATTGCAAATACAGAAATCTTTTCCCTTGAAAAAAATATGTTAACTCCCGTCAGCAAAATACAAGCCCAGAAGTTGAAAAAAGCTAATTTAGATTAAGGGGTGGGGGAATGTCTTCGAAAAATAATATTAAAATAAGACTTTCATATGAAAGTTAATTATTTTGTATGAAACCTCATATTGTTACAGAAATATTTTCAGTCTTGCAAAACTCTTACAAAGTAAGCAAAAGAAATGAAAACTGAATAAGGCCCATTCTCTATCCTATGAACTTTAAATTTAGGTGAATGTTAAAGAACATGTATAGCAACAAAGTTATCGAAAGTTGTCAAATTGCACACATTTCCGTCTTGCAACTTTTACGCTCTGCTGTCTAACATGTTGAAAAGATTCCCATTTAAAATTTGGGAAGGATAGGTGAAAGCTCCGTTCAATCGTTGCCATTTAAGTAAGGCTTATCTCCCGTTAGCTTAGTATATTTTCCATGCAAAACAAAATTTAGTGATTGAGACAAAACTAATTATTGCATGTTTTGTCTTTGACAATGAGTAATTGCGAAAAGTTTCAACGTCATTAGATACTAGTGGGTCAATAATGCTTAAAAGATTGTAACCAAATAGACTGAGTGACTTGTTAAAGCTCGGTAAAAAAAACAAAATTTTAGAACGTACCTCCACTAACAAATAGAGTGCAAATATTTTCTATAATGTCGCCTTCAAGTTTTAGAGCTGTCATGGAAATGTTGGTATCACAAGCAATGTCCAGCGTTGTATCGTCCACAGAATATATCTTTGTCTTTTGGCATAATACATCATTTAATTTAAGGCTAATGTTTGTAAAGAAGGCTGTGGACAAAAAATGCAAGAACTTATGATATTAACATATATCTTCTTAAAGGGCTGCAAAGAAAAAAAGACAAACGTTTTTGTTTTATTTATTACTAGCAGAGCACATCGTCTACGCCCGTTGATTTGTGTCCAGACTTTATAATGATAATCATGGCCGGAATAACCCTTTCGTTTCTGTTTGTGAATTTTCATAAACGGGCCACATTTTAACGATCAACCTAACAGCCACCTGAATTAGTGTATCTGTTAAATTTACGGCGCGCTCTATTTTTTTCTGTCTGTCTGTCCCTCTTTATCTCTTTGCTCCCCCGACTATCCATTTTGTTTTCTTTAAACATGTCCCTAGTTTTTTTCTCCAACATAGACATTTGACTTGATTTGGAAAGTCCTACTCCATAATCTGCCCACTACATAAACTCGCAGTCCAATGACTTTTTTTTCGGCTTCTCAATTCAATCTGTATTATAGTTCAACTTTGACCTTCCCCCTTTTTTTGGGTTATTTTTTTTTTGTGCAACCTTTAATCTTAATGCAAGAAATTTGGTGTATCAGACATCGAATTATGTTTTCGTAAGATCAGTTTTTCGCCTAGAGAAATAATATTCTTTTCACGAAGGCTCCAATGGAATGCCCCTTTCTACATTTATTGTTCTCGAAAATAAAAAGAAACATTAATTAGGTTTCATTAACTGTAATTGTTTATCTCACCACTTATGAATGTAGAGAAATAACAATAGATATAGATTTACTTTTTTAATGCTGATAGGATTGTGTTTTGTTTTAATTTCTTTGACAGTGTTACAAAGTATCTTTACTTATTCTTTCAAAATAAAAAAGGAGTCTAGATCTCCCTTATTAATGCTATTAGGATATGTTGGGATTTTTTTTAGACCACGTATAAAAGGAAGCGGAAATGACGTAAGGCATATTAAAAATAAGTAGAATCTAGAAAAACAGGAAAAAAAATGTTACAAAAATACGGAATTTGTGATATTTATGCTTTCTAATTAGACTGCGTCCTTAAGGATAAATACCGAAAATAAAATACAAAAATTTGATAGAGCTTGTGATTTTGCGCAAATGGCGCTCGTAAAGTTGCTAATGTGTCCAAAAAAATTCTTTTTGACCACCTAAGTCCTAGGGGGTAAAATTTTTGATGCTGAAACGCATGAATGTTTATACATAAACGTAAAACGACCTGTTCGGGCAAGCCATTATTCCCTTGTACGGATAGAATTAACCCTTAAAACGCGAGTGGTAGCTTAGCCTCTAAACATCAGATTTGTAATTCCATTTTGTATGGACTCATTTCAAAACAGCTCAGCACTTTAAAGGTTAAAAGTAAAGTAAGACGCCAACTAACAAGTGTAAAGTCGTGTTTGAAACTAAAACAAGTTAATTATGAATCAAATTTATCCAAACTTTCTAAAACCATGCAAAGCCATCGCTCTTACTGAATTAGTATGCTTGGATGTATTTTTTTTAAAATTATAAGTACAAGTTTTATGTACTTAGTAGAGTTAGCATCTTCTACTTGAATAGCCATCCATTGACTTTGTTTAATCAATGGTTGGTATTTAATTATGTGTTGGTGTTGTAAATAAATGTGTAATTATTTTGATTCAAATAAAAAGTAACATATCTTTGTCGAAAAAAAACATTGCAAGTACTATTTATAGTTAACAAGAAAAAAAATGTGTGGCCCTCTAAGAACTTTGAAATATTGCAAATGGTAATGTGCGGCTTTTCCGACTCTTAAAATTTGCCACTTATTGATTCCTGTGTTAAACGCACGAGACAAATCTGAGTTTTAAAGAGTGGTATTGAGATATTTTATTGGTAGCCCTTATTAGAGCTCGGTGCAGAGCAGACGTGTATCACAAATTATTCAGTTGTTGTGACACTTGTTATTTAGTCTTGCTAGAAAGCAGACGTATGAGAAATAGTATTCAATTGGACTTTCTATATTTTAGTATTTGTGGTGGTAAATCTGCGTTCAGGCTTCAATACTAATTGATTATAACTATTTTTATAGCCAGTGGATATGGCTGGATATATTTATTTTTAATTCTTCATAGCAGAAAATGTATGCTATATAAAGTTTGTTTAAGTATTATGATAGTCACTGTACTGGCCTGTGTACATCTCTAAATATTCAACATTATGCGAGGATCACTACACGCATTCTAGAACCCATAAGTCACACTTTAAATATAAGGCAGGACTGATACATTCATATGGAGATGTTGGCAACTGAAATTCCGTACACATGTTCCTTTTACCTCATACTCACTAAATAATAACCGGAGTAGATATATATTCAACCTGATCAAAATGATGCTTGAAACACCGCAAGCTATCTATTAAACTTTAGTATTTTTAAAAAAGTAAATCAAGTTTCACACGAAGTCCGTATTTTTTAAGCATTTTTTTTTATTAAACTTATTTCGCTTCCTTAGACGCAGTCTAAATAAAGAATAAAAATAATTGTAATAGCATTAACAAATTTGTTTAGATTATTTGTCTTATCTTATCTTATCTTATATAATACAGACGTTACTTTAAAAAAGAAGATGATTACGTCCTACGCGTCATGCATTTAGTCATGCATATTAACCAATGACTTAAAATCTGCCAAGTCACTGGTTTTTCTGGCTAGCTCAGGCAACACATTCCATGCTCTAAGAGCACTTGGGAAGAAGGAGTATTTGTACAAATTTGTCCTAGCATATGGGACGAGGAATGTGCCTTTATTTTTGTGTCTTTCAGAGTATTTTATTAAATTGCTACTTTACTTTTGAGTCTTCTGTGCTGAAGGCTTTCTAAATTTAGTGATTTTACTAAAGGTGTAACTCTAGTCAAATGTGAATATTCATTTGTTATGAATCTCACTGCTCTATTTTGTGTTTGTTCCAGTTTCTTAATGTTTTCTTGAGTTGAGGGGTCCCAAACGGTGGATGCATATTCTATTATTGGCCTGTTAAATAACATTTTAGTTTTTTGTTCTTTTTTGATTTATAGAAATTTCTTTTAATAAACCCTAATGCTTTGTTTGATTTTTTTATAGTTTCATCAATATGTGGATTCCATGACAGTTTTTCATTTATTATAACACCTAGGTATTTTGCGTTTTTAGTCTGTGTTACTGGTTTGCCATGAATAAGATAAGTGGAATTAATTTGTTTTAGTTTTTTTGTTACTCTTAACAACTGACATTTTTCTGGGTGGAAAGACATGCTCCAATTTGATTCCCATTTCTGTAATTCATCTAATTCTCTTTGTAAAATTTCTGTGTCTTGTTTTGTTTTTATTGTTCTATATATTATGCAATCGTCTGCAAATAATCTGACTTTTGTTCCTGAACTAATGCAATTTGGTAAATCATTTATGTAAATTAAAAATAGTAGTGGACCCAAGACTGTTCCTTGAGGTACACCTGAGTTTACTGTTATTGGTGTTGATTTAGAGCCATTTATTATTACAGTTTGTTCTCTCCCTATCAGAAAATCTTTAATCCACTGATGCAGTGGACCGTTAATGCCGAAATATTTTAATTTTTTAAGCAAACTATGGTGGTGAACTTTGTCAAAAGCCTTGGAAAAATCTAGTAAGATAGCATCTATTTGTTCACTATTATCTAAACCTTTTGAGAAATCATCAATTAGTCCTATTAGTTGTGTTTCACATGATCTATATTTCCTAAAGCCATGTTGGTATGGGGTGAGGACATTATGTTTGTCTAAGTGGTTTATGATGTTGCTACATATTATGTGTTCTAGTATTTTACATGTGATGCTGGTAAGTGATACTGGTCTGTAGTTTCCTGGATCAGATTTTTCTCCTTTTTTAAATAGGGGGGTGACATTAGCTTCTTTCCAGTCCTTTGGTACTCTGCCCTGGTTAAGCGATGCCTGAAAGAGTATTTTGAACACTGGGGCTAGCTCATTGCTTAGTTCTTTGAGTAATCTAGCTGGAATACCATCAGGTCCAGACGCTTTATTTGGTTTGGTGTTGGCTAATAGTTTTTTAACTCCATTTTCTTGTACTACTAAATCTTCTATGTTGTCTACTTGGTTCAAATTAAGAAATATGTCTTTGTCTCCTGGGGCTGAGAATGCTGATGCAAAGTATTTGTTTAGGATGTTTGCTTTAGTTTCATTATCATTATGTATTATGTTATGTTCATCTTTTAATGGCGCTATGCCTGTTGTTTCCATTTTCTTAGACTTAATGTATGACCATAGGTTTTTGTTGTTATCTTTAGATATTACATTGTTTATGTATTCACTCTGCAGCTGTCTGCTTACTTTTTGGGTTAGGTGTTTAATTTTTATATACTTTTTGTAAACTCTTTCTGCCTTGGTTTCTTTAAATTTTCTATATAGGTTTTCCTTCTGTTTACAAAGCTTCTTTAGTCTATTATTAAACCAGCTTTTATTTATTTTGTTTGATGTGTATTTAGTTGGTATTTAATGTTATGGATGTGTATGTTAGGTTATTTTTGAAGTTGCATTGATCTAAAGTGTGATGATTGATTATGACTGTTTTTTCTTTTTTAAGTTTAGTGTTGACTGAGGTAGATCTAGTTCTGTGTTCAGCTAGTGTGTATTTAGTAATTATTAGGATAAATAGCCAGAGCAATTTCATGATGACTGTTTTTGATTTAGTTTTTTAAGGTCTAGTCTAAATATACTTTAAGGTTAAAAATGCTAAGATGGCCTAAGTTAAGTCTAAGTCTAAAGTGAAAGCTAATTCACAATGACAATCAAATGGTTTATTCAAAATATAGACTTAGACCAGATCAAATTCTAGATCTAGATCAAATTCTAGATCTAGATCTAATTCCAGATCTAGATCTAATTCTAGATCAATATATTTATATGTTTAACTAACTATATAGAATATTACTATTAGTTATTATTAGTAGTATTAGTAGATAAGTAGTAGATCTAAGGCCTTAATTAAAGTCTAAGTGTAAGACTGACTAGATCTAAAATCTAAGGATATAATAATAAATATAGACTAAATAATATTAAATATAATTATAAGGATTAGTGAGACAAAATAGTCCTAAACTAAGAGTTGTTAATTTGAATTAATTACTAGAAATAATGCTGAATTAAGTTAAATCTATAATTTAAAGATATTAGTTTATTAGTTGAAAAGCTTTTTATGGAATTTTGTTTGGTTTTAATACGACAAAACGAAAATTTAACTTGTCTATGATAACTGTAAACAGGGAGCAGCCATCTTGTCAAGAGCGCGTATCAAATTGTCTTATGATTAAAGGATGTAGATAAACTTTTTTCAATAGTAAGAATAGATGCTATACATAGATTCAAAAATTGAAAAGTGTGGTGATCAAACGGAGGATCTATTTAGACGATATGTAAATTTAAAAAAAACTAATTCTAATAGCATTGAAAATATAAATCTAAATCTATTGTCATTTCATTCCAAAGGGGTCAAATAACGATTAAAATTGATAAAACTTATTGATTTTGTTTTAATTTAGATAAATAAGTATATAATTATATAATAGATGATTTAGATAAAGATACCAAATTAAATGTTGAAAGGGGAAATTGAAAAGTGAAACATGCATTTTGTTCCTCTAAGCCTAAAGCTGATTGTGTTAAGAAATGTAGACGGTGTCTAATACAGTTCATTGATTCCATTAAGATTTAATTTTAAAAAGAGAGGTGGGGATGAGGTGTCACGATCGAAATAAAATATGGATTGAATAGAGATGCCAAGGAAAATTTAAAGAGTGTACGAAAAACTAAGTTTTGTATTGTTGGCGGGGGATGAGATAAGCGGAAACCTAAGGTGCTACTGATATTAACGGGGCAAATATATAGATGCGTTTCAGTGTCGGAAGCGCATGATGCGGGTTTTTCCGAATAAAGTCAAAAGTCTATGTCAGAGAAGTTAAACGCGCAGGTAAAACAAAATGGGGTTCCAGAAAGCGACAGATAGAGTGAGAGAGAGAAGAAAATTAAAACGGGCCGTAAAATTTCATTAATTACACTGACGTGCACAGGCCTGGACAGCCTCCATCACAGCGAAGTGCGCCCAGGGCGCCTCATGCGCTTCCAAACTCCACGTTTTTTTTACTTGTCCCAGCATTGAAACCACTTTTCCATTTCTGTTTTTTTGTTATTATAACCAGAGCATGATAAATACATACAGCCTGTTCAATGGTCCAAGGAGTCTGCAATAGTGTTGCCAATAACACCTATTTGACTCGGTACCCACTGCATTATTACAGGGTGTCATAGCATTGTTTTATGTTATGTGAGGCTATGATGATAGTGTCGATGTTGGATTTTTTTGTATAGAGATTGCACTCCTTCCGGATTTCCAAAGGACAATAGCATCAGTATATAGCAGCTTTTGGCATTTTAGCTGAGCCGGTAGGTCATTTATGAAGGCCGTTAAAAGGGCACATGACAGGACGGAGCCCTGGTGGAGGCCGTGCTCGAGAGTCATTTCCCCTGAGACTTCTCCGTACATCCTTGTTCTTATTCTTCGCTCTTGTAGGAAGTCTCTATTTCAGTAATATATCCGTCCCCGCACCCCACGGCCCTTATCTTACGAAGCAAACCAGGCCAAGTTCAAGGAATAAAGTTTACTGTCTGTGGCATTTTACGTCTCAAGAGACGATCTTTTCCCTTTGCAACTACTTGTGGGACTAAAGAAGCCAATCCTTGATACACAGCTGCGATCGCAGGTTGGGCATATATAATCACCAGGCGCCATTGCATTTTCACCCTTCTTTCTGCTTCTGTTGTGTATTACATCTGCAATTTTTGACCCTTCCTTTATGCTCTCTCTCCATGAGGATCTGTCCAGTGCCACCTCTTCCCAGTTGCCAGTGTCGATTTTGAAAGGCTTTATATCGCGTTTGCTTACATCCACATAACGTAAAAGTGGGCGACCAGCGGCTCTCCTGCCTTCTATTAGATCGCCATACAGGATGTCCTGTGGAAGTCGACCTACTGGCATTCTACGAACGTGGCCAAGCCAGCCAAGGCGTCTGCTGCTTATAACGGAGCGGATGTCCTGGCACCCTGCTCTTTGTAGCACTTCCTCATTGGTTATCTTATCTTGCCACCTTATTTTAAAGATCCGCCTTAGGCATCGGAGGTGGAAAACATTCAGCTCTTTTTCCTGCCATGAGTAGGTTGACCATGTTTCACTTCCGTACAGCAAGGTGCTCAACACACAGATCCGGTAGACTAGGGCTTTAGTACTGCTAGTCAGCAATATGTTGTCCCAGACTCTTTTCTGCAGCCGTAACATGGTGGCCATTGCCTTGGCTATCCTGTTATTTATGTCTTTATCCAGTAGAGTGTTGTTGAATATGATGGAGAGAAGGTAACAAAAGTGATCAACAATTTCAAGTGGTTTGTCATTAATGCTTACTTGAGGTGCAGTGTTTGTGTTTTGGACAAGTATCTTAGTCTTGCTTTGACTGATGTTTAAGCCGAACTTCTGGCAAGAAGCTGATAATTTTTCAACCAGGCACTGTAGCAGAATATCAGAATCCGCCACGATAGCTGCATAATCAGCATACAGGAGTTCCCTGACGAGTAGCTTCCTAACCTTGGTTTTTGCCCGCAGCCTTGATATATTAAATAGTTTTCCAGAGGATCTTGTATGGAGAAACACACCTTCGTTTATGTCGTTGTACGCATAATGCATTAGACAGGAGAAGAATATGCCAAACAGAATAGGTGCGAGCACACATCCCTGCTCGACACCACTGCAAACCTCAAAAGGTGCTGATTGGTTTCCATTGAATTTGACAGTGCATTTAGTTTCCTCGTGAAAACACTCAATGAACTGCAGTAGTTTGGGAGGGCAACCTATTTTCCTCAAGAGTTAAAAAAAAGCAACTCCTGCTGACCATGTCAAAGCTTTAGTCAGATCAACAAAAACGATGTAAAGGGGTCTGTCTCTATCTCTGAATTTCTCCTGCAGTAGTCGTAGAGAAGATATCATGTCTACAGTGAATCTACCACTCCTGAATCCACACTGAGACTCTGGGTAGACTCTAGAAGCTATCACTTGCAGCCTTGATAGTGCCACTCTAGCAAAGAATTTGCTAATTATACTAAGGAGAGAGATACCCCTGTAATTGTTGCAGTCACTCCAATCCACTTTGTTCTTGTATATTGTGACTATAGTTGCGTCACGCATGTCCTGTTTCCCAACAGCGGCAGAGGAGAATATAGAGTTTAGGGAGCAGGAGTGATTCGTTGACTTTCACTACTTCCACTGGGATACCATCACTCCCAGGAGATTTTCAATTTTTTTGCAGTTAATTGCTTTTTTAAGGTCACAGAGGCTCGGAAGATCATCTAGGCATTTAAGTACTGGAAGATCTGGTAGAGAAGCCAGGGCGACATCGTCTACTGTGTTCTGTGTGGCATAGACCTCGAGGTAGTGTTCTATCCAACGTTCTAGCTGCTTGGTTTGATCTGTAATTTTTTATCCTGATTTGGATAGATGGGGGGCAGGCTTAGACAATGTTGGACCCAGGGCCGCTTTAATGCCATCAAATAGAGAGTGGAGACTGTCTTGGATTCTGTTGCAGGTATCCCTCCAAAAGTTATTAGCACATTTTCTAGCCATTTTTCCCCCTCTTTATTAGCGCTTTTGAAGGCCTCCAAAGATCTTGGACTTGGCTTTGTCTTGTGAGCGAGGTGTGCAGATCGCTTTTCTTGATGCAAGGTTTCCTATGTGCTAGATTCGCCTCAAACCAGTCTACATTTTTGTGTTTTTGAGGCCCAAAGGCGGTGATTGCCGAACTGTAGATTGCATCTCTTAATTTTTCCCATCTGATAGAGATGTCTTCTTTATCACTTAACGAGGGGATTGAACTGTTCAGGAGTTCGCCAAAGAGTGCACACTTCTCTGGGTCACCTACATGATTGACGTTAATTCGCCTAATTCTGGGTTGAGTGGAAGTATAAGCCTTCTTAAGTAGTAGTTTGATTTTGCTTAGCACTAGTGAATGGTCTGAGTTGCAGTCCGCACTATGGTATGAACGGGTGTGGATGACACTTTTCAGATCCATCCTTCGGGTGATGCAGAGGTCAAGCTGGTGCCACCTTTTTGAGCGTGGGTGCTGCCAAGAGACTTTATGGCGTTCATTACCAGAGAAGAATGTATTTGTTACACACAGTTCATGAGAGCTACAGAACTCGAGTAGCCTTTGGCCATTGTCATTGATTTTGCCAACACCATGAGGTCCCAAGCATTGTGGCCATGCATTATTTCCATCACCAACACGGGCATTAAAGTCTCCATTTAAATAGAGGTGCTCGGATTTTGGAATACTTTTAATTACGTCCTCTAGAGCTTGAAAGAATCTGTCTTTGTCCTCTTCCAATGCAGCAAGGGTTAGTGAGTAAGCACAGATTATATTAACTTTGCCTTGCTGTGATGCAAATTTCATGTGTGCTACTCTTTCATTGCCAAAGCGAAACATCACAATGCAGAGGACGAGACTGTTTCTTATTGCGAAGCCGACGCCATGTATTCTAGGGCTTTGTTTTTGTTTTCCATGCCAGTAGAATGTATAGTTGCTTTCTGTAAGAGATCCGCTGTCTGCCAGTCTTGTTTCTTGCAGGCAGGCTATATCAATGTTTAGTCTGCTGAGTACTCTGTCGATGATAGCTGTTTGACACATGTCGGTGACGAGTTCAGGGTCAGTATTGAAGCCAGGACACATTGTCCGTATGTTCCAGCTTGCTAGTCGCATTACTGTTGAGGGTTTTCTTTTCATTTTATTTGCAGGTGCCGGTGAGCAGCTTGCTTTTTGATTTTGTCTTAGCACCAAGTACCCAGTGGTGCGGCAAGCTGTTGCGGGATAGCACTTTACTGTCCGAGGGCTGCTCGGCTTAAGGCAGGCAGAAGCTATCCAGTGAGGCTAAAAAGCCCCTCCTACCTTCAAGAGTGGTCCCTTGCGTTCCAGCTTACGCCAATCAGCTAGGAACTTATCAACGGTAACTACCACTCTCCGTGTTTTTCCAAACACATTACTGTCAGAGATGGAGTGACCTGTCTATTGCTGGGGGAAAGCCTGGGCGGTAAATTTGCGAGTGCTGGGCTTCCCACACGTCAGCACACGCTTCTCTTTCATTCCGACCGGGTCCAAAGGGATGGCGAGCCATCACAATTTGGGGACAGGTGGCTGCAGGAGTTTGCAAGAGAGCAGTAGTCTTACTACTGTCCTCCCGCCTACGGGGCTCCAGGACCGGTTTTCTGTTAGGGTTTACTTCCTTAGCCTTATCCCTTACAGGGACACACACACAAGGCAGTGCGGCTATTGACCTATAGCTAGGGGTTTGGTTTGTGGGCAACAGGGCGTGTCCGCGTACGGTATACGTATACAAAGTCCACAAAGCTAGACATAAATTTTTTAAAGGGCATTGTCAACAGCTGTCTCATACCCTTTCGAATTAGCTTTGGATACATCAGTTGCGTGGAGAAGGGGGAACTGATAAGATGGCGACACCTTTCCGCCCACAGCTAAAACCAAGTAATTCATCTCATGGAAATGAGATGATCCGAAGTCGCCTCGCTACTGAAGGAGGCAATAAACAGCAACTGCTAAATTTCAAGGAATATCGTAAGAGCCGATTTTGATATCTATTTTCAAGGATTTTTTTGATGAGCCCACCCTGTTTACACGAGTTTTTTTTTTGGTGCCACAACGGTCTAACAGACTTAAAAATACCCCACAATTCCCATTACCATATGCGGTAAAGCGTACTAGAAAGATTTTCTATGAGAATGTGTTTCTGTATGTGTGTCTAGAGAGAAATACAGAAGGAATTTTAAAATTTTAAATTAAGTTTTTTTAAATAAAGTGTGTAAGTTGAGGTAATGTTTTAAAAAGACTTACTTTGATTTATTATTTTAATCCTTAACCATGTAAATGGAAGTGGTTCACTCCAAGTCAGTAAGACATACTGTAGACCTGAACGCTGTCCACAATCTTTTTTTGATGAGTTAGCTAGTAAACGCACAGCACCTTTTGGTTGTGTTGTTGCATTACTAGCAACATCACCTTGATGAACAAAAAAAAGGTAATACATGTAACAATTTCAACAATTAGTTAAAAAGCTTGCAATTATCTATAAACTAAACATAAATCACCATTAGTTCTGGTGTTGATTGTACCTGGAAAAAGGTTATGCAGAACAGACTTTTTTTGTATTTGTTTTCTATGTGACCTTCGTACAGTGACATTGACTAATATACTTATTTATTGGATGATCGGCCTGCCATTTGTATTTAGAAAAAAAATATAAAATTAAAAAATACTGCATAAAAGACCTACTTACTGTACTGGCAAGCTATCCCAAACCATCCTTTACTGCAAATAGATCTTTCACAATTACCATCATTAGAACATGATCCATTGCAACGACATTTATATTTACATGAAACTTTGTCATTATTGTTACAAAATTCTGTTTGAAAAATACAAGAAAATAATTGTCAAACCTCAAAATCACAATTTATATTTTAATTAAAAAAAAATATCTCAAGACAAAAAAGATCAAGGTCAATAGGTTCTAGTTCATTAAAATCCACTAAGTAAATACTTCCATATTTTTTTGTATCAACAACCTAAGCAAATTATTGATTTACGCTATAGCAGTAAGGCCCAAACGTATACGACCTGCGAGCTATTTTAATTTCCGACACTCGTGTCGTGGGCCATATAAAAGAACATAATTTAAAATATAAAATAAACATTGAGGCTATTTTTGTAAGAAACTAGTGAATTTAATGTATACACTAATTATAAATTATGGGATTTTATAGCTATTGAATATCATGTTGCATAAATCTGAAAGCAAAACGGAGTATTGAATTTAGATGTTTGTCTTTGGTGCAATTTAGTAACAATATTTCCACCCCTTTTCCGCAAGCTAAATTAAAATCTTTTTTTATAAATCTAACATTCATTAGTTATTACTAAAAATATAATTGCTTTAAAGTTTTTATAAAATAAAAGTTTTTTTCCTTTTAAAAGAATATTTTTGTTATATGCTTTTCTTGTTGCTAATGATTTTCCATCATACAAATATAATGACTTACATCATGGGCATAGCCAGGTTTTTTTTCGGGTGGGGTTTTCGGGGGCGTAGCTACGCTCAAAGATTTTTAGTGTGTAATTTGCTTTTTTTATATTGAAGAGGCATTTTTTAATCAAACCCTTCTAAAGAAAAATTAAAACTGAAAACACCCAATAGGCTTGGCTACGCCCCCCCCTGGCTACGCCCATGACTCACATAATAATATTAATTAAATCTAAAGAGCGCTTTTAACAAACGAAATGTAGGCTCAAGGCATAACATATATAAATAGATGTGGCATTTCATAAAAGTAGATAATAAAAGCACTTAATTTTCTACGGGTTAAAAATTTACATCAAAAAGCAAAACTAAATATCTAAATGCACTTAAAAGCGAAACATAAAAGCGTATATTTTAATTTTTTTAATAGGAGTATAGGCCCACCTTCTCCCTCTCTCTCATCCCCTCTCTCTCTCTCCCTCCCTTTCCCTCCCTCTCTCTCTCTCTCTCTAAAACCCACTTTTAGCTTTTTCACCCTAAGCATTATAATGATTTCTGACAAAGACTTATAACTTAAATTTGAACGACGGTCTTACAATGCCCCGCCACCTAATACACACATACAGCACACATGCTTAGGGCCCATGAACTCTAGTACGGCTTTGTTTTTATCATTTTTCCACTCTCAATAAAAAAATTAAATATTTAATGTGCCATCAGTTGCTTTTTGACTGTAAAATCTCCCCCCCCACACACACACAAATAGACTTTGGCCTTTTGGGGGAAATACCAAAAACAAATTTTAAAAAAAATTGATCAAAATCATTCAGTTTATCGCAATTGTAAATATGAGTCATAACCTATTCTTAGTGAGCTCCTAGAACAGCAATTCTCAAACTTTTTAGCTCGGCGACCCCTTTTACTATTCCCAACTATGTGACGACCCCCAAGAGTAAAAATTTTTTTCGTAAATAAGCCTAAGTAACTGTGCTTTAGCTATTGGTATAAAAACTGAAACCAAATGTAAATATCTGATATGTATTACCAAAGGTTTATGTTTAAATCCCTTAACAATATGTAACCGCCGTATAATTGTGCGTTTATCAACATTTCTAGAAGGTATCCACCATATTCCTGTTCCAGACATAGGTGACTATTTCAATAGCGTAACGTAGCTGGGATAGTGATTCAGTAAATTACGTTGTAACAATTGTTGCGATAGTCTGACATTGTTTCTGCTTTACCAGATGAGAAATTCTTAGAAAGCCATTTGAAAATCACAAAGAATGTTATTTTCTGCATAAAGTTTCCTTTTTTTCTGTGTTTAGCTTTACTTAATGACCAATAGGCTGAAAAAAAAACATGTTTCGTAAAAATATATGATTGACAGACAAATCGGATTATAGCTGCAAACACTTGATCCAGATCTGTGTACCTAACATTAAATAGAAATAGTATTTCTTATATCGCTATTAATGAGTTCAATAAACTCTTACTCTCTTCGTTACATCTTTAGCTTGGTTTTTGTATGGAAAGTGTAAACGTAGTGGGAAGTAGATTTAGAAAGAAGGAGGACATTTTGACTCTACAGTGTAATGCTGTAAAACATTTTCCTAAATAATGTAATAGCCTACATCCGTAGACAGTGCTGCTAGTATGCTTCATCCTCTTTGGGCCTACACACTTTACCATTTAAAAGCAACATAAAGCCTATATTAAATAGACTGTAAGCATGCGTACAGTTATGGACATATTATAAATTTAATAATGATTTTGAGAACAGGTAGACCTAGAGTTGAAGGCCTATTGTATGATAAACAATTTGTGGGACGGATTATATAGAAATGCCAGGGCCGATTTTGACACCCAGTCCGCCCTTGGATTCAATAGTGGGTATTTGTTTTTTGAAGTGCATAGCTATATTTGATACCTATGCTACAATCCAGTTCCAATAGGTGGTATCTTTGTTTATCGCCTTGAACACTTTTAAATCAACCAAAAAAAAAGATTACAAAGAGAGTTTGTGTTTTCACACAATCTCAGAGGCAGCTTCCATCGGATCTCTGTCAGATCAGCCAATTAGCAAAGAATATTTAAGACTGAATTTTATTTTGATTGTCAAAAGTAATAATGTTTCAAAGTCGTATTAGCCGTAAAAATTTTTTTTTCTGTTTTACATGTTTTGAATGTTCCTTTAAAGTTAAAGATTATTTACTTTCTTGTTCAAACCTCCCTCTGGACAACGGGTGATGAAAGCGAGCAGGGAATGAACACGGGACCGATGAGATAATCAGTCCAGCACGCTAACCGCACGACCAGGCATTAATATCAAAGTGGTTACATAATAATAGCCTTTTATTGATAAAAAGAGGTATTACACATTATGGCATGACATCTACCGTATATGTACAATATGCCAAACGAGCGAAAAAAAGCCTAGCTAATCTATCAATAGAGTGACTAAAACTGAAATAAAATAGTAGATTAGTTTAGGTTATAGTATATTATAACATTGCAATGTTGATCTAGATGTTTGGAAATCAAAATCTACACTTTAAGTCTAGAAATGGAGTTCCTATAACTTGATCTAATCAATATCATTCTAAACTAGACCTAGAAATTTAAAGAATTCATTTTTTTGAAGTCAAAGGGAAAAAAATTCCATTACGTCACAATGAGATAGTACCGAAAAATGTCTTTATTAACACGAGAGATTTAACGAGGGTTCATAGACATTGGTGCATTGGAGTTCTAATAGAATTCAATTAAAGAGGATTAAAGCCGCATTTTTGTGCGATTTGTCTGTTAGTCTATCTGTCCTTCATATTAATATAAAAAAAACTAAAATCTATCGAAAATTTAATTAACTTTAATTTTTCTTCCCAAATATTGCAATAGTTTTTAAGTATCTAAAAAAAGATTGTTCCGTATATTTTGTATAAATAATAAAAGAAAAAAGGGAATTTCAGATAAATCTAATACCGTTTATTAAATTTTTGGGATGGTCTCGTATGTACCATAGCCTTGTTGAGAGATCGTTTTCTTTAAAAATCGCAACATAATGTTAACAATAATTAGATGTAACATTTTAGCTAGAAAATGAAATTTATTGAAAGAGAGAAATAGAGTTAAAATATACAGAACAACCTGTTTTCTTAAATTAGAAGAATATTATTTGTTTTATTTTTTAGAAGAGAGATTTAAATCAGTTATTTGGCGTTAGTAGATTTTTCATATAAAATTTGAAAATTTTTGGCGACGGTTTTTAAGAAAATTAAAGTAACGTAGGTCGATTTCCATTTTCAAAATAAAATCTGGAACATTCTTTACCGATTAAAAAACGTTTGTTATGTTTTAGCAAGAAAATTCAATGTAAAATAAGTCTAAAAATAAGTCTAAAAAGTAATTTTCAGTAATCGTTTCTAGTAAATTACTAACTGTTTAAAAAAATCCTAAACAAACTATTGTCGATATTTTTGAAAGATTAAAGTCGTTTGGCAAAAAAATTTTCAAGATGAAAAAACGGAGCAATTTGATATCGATAATTAAACTATAGCTTTTCAAAGAATATAATGTAACATTGGTCAATTATGTGATTTCTAACAATCATTTTACATAATTTATGTTTTTTTTTAAATCCGGAACAACTTTATAAGTCAGAATAGAGATGTTCATTGAGTATTTAATTTTGAAGCATGTAAATTAAATGTTATATAAATTATAAGAGCAAACAAAACATCCAGAATAATACATTAAAACTAATGAGATGTTTAGAAGGAAAATTAAAGGTTAAATCAGATTTTCAACATTTTTTTTTTATCTATACCGTTTAATAGTCTAAGAGCTGAGCCGACGCTCATTGAACTTTAAGTTTGAAAAAAAGAATCTGTTTGAGCAACAGTAAAAAAGAAGAAAGCCTGTTTGAACCACAGTTCTGTCTGGAAGAGATACAAGTCAATGCCTATGTGAAGCATTGCTATTTCCGATAAGTCTGGCACTCAGGTATAACGGGAAACCCCCACCATTTTCCTATATTATACCAAGGTAACCGTGTAGGACTCGCCATTAATGTAACGGTCCCTTTAGGAACGGCGCTTGGGTTATCAACAGGACCGTGGGAACTATATTTTAACTCCGCTCCGTGCAATGGGACCACTCTCGTGTTCTATCGTGTTCCCTTGGACACCTCCACGTGAGTTTTGTTTTACTATTCATTTAGCCTATTCACTTCCTCTAATGGTCGTTTTTACACGAGTGCCATGTTGAGGCATAACAGCGTACTCGTGTTTATCTATACCTGACAGACAAAACGCACTAAAATAAGCGTTTTTTTTTTCTGATGGGGCACTAAACAAAATAAATAAAATCTCATTATTTAAAAAAATTGAAAGAATTGATTAGTACCATGTCTTACCGCTGCTTCTCACGCTACTGCTCGAAAGGCGCTGCATAACAAGTCAATTTTAAAAAATATGCGTGATAATTACATACATATTTACATACAAAGTGCTCTCTTAATATTTGTAAACAAACATACATGTTTTCTTTTAGCAGCTAGTTTACCAGAAAAAAAACACCTTTAACTAATATTTATATTTGTTGTAAACATTTTTGTACATTTTTTAAACATATTTGACTTAGTGATACTGAAATAACAAAATATATATATATTTCTTGTTTATTTGTAACATTATTCCCTTACATTTATGTTTTGTTTTAGAATTGATGTATGGTTATGAAAAAATCACTTGCATAATTAATTTTTAAATTAAACGGTTTGATTTTTAGAAAACCAAAAGTAGCCATTGCATGTAAACATTTCTAGTTGCACCACATGGTGAAATAATATTTTTCATTTCTTATCTAGTTTTTGAAATCTTAGTATAATAGGCGGACAGGCGAACAGACATACCTTTTGCACAAACCTAATAGCGGCTTTTCCCCTTACTGGGGCCGCTAATAATTGTAAAAAGTATAAAATTAACAATATTTCTTTTTTTTTCCAAGACAAAAAATGTCAATCATTAAAATATGACAGATTTAAATGTCATAAAAATTTAAACTTTATAGATATAGAGCTAATGTAAAAACTGTTTTTGGTTGTTAATTGAAATCAATAAGATAGACTATTGCTAGTAGGTACAGAAGACGATTCTTTGATACGTATTGCTGTAATCATTTGTAACCTCTTGGCTAGTGTTGCATATTTCTTGCAGTCGAAGCTTATTAGAATAAATACAATATCAGGGTTTGAAATGACACGCTCAGGTTCAAGAAAGTACGATTGGCAAAGAAAGTGAAAGATGATCTTCAAGAGATAAGTTATCAGCAGCAAGATCTTAGATTTTCTAATCGTTCTCATCTCTCAAAATATTTTCCCTACTTCCTCCACAACTAAACCTTTGATCATAACATCACGCAGCATGCGCAGGATAATATTGACATTTCTTCAACAAACAGAAACAATATAACTTAACTATATAAACTAAATATCAAAAACATTCTAAATGAACGTATTTATATATTAGATAAAACGAGGGCTTAAAAACAAAGCCTTCACAACACTATTACACAAAAACAAAAGAAAACTATTTATTGGGGATGAAATGAAAGGAGATGAAGTGGCCAATGATAAGATCACAGGTGATGAAGTGACCATGGATGAAAAGACCGGGG
Organism: Biomphalaria sudanica; assembly: GCA_036873155.1. Lineage (NCBI taxonomy): Eukaryota > Metazoa > Mollusca > Gastropoda > Planorbidae > Biomphalaria > Biomphalaria sudanica. The sequence continues at coordinate 166,280 of JAZGLO010005548.1, read as the reverse complement.
ATGAAGTGACCTAGGATGAAGTGACCGGGGATGAAGTGACTAAGGATGAAGTAACAGGGGATGAAGTGACTGGGGATAAAAGGACCAAAGATGAAGTGACTAGGGATGAAGTGACCAAGGATGAAGTGACCGGTGATGAAGTGACCATGGATGAAATGACCATGGATGAAATGACTGGGGATAAAAGGATTAAGGATGAAGTGACTAGGGATGAAGTGATTATAGATGAAATGACTAAGGATAAAGTGACCAAGGATGAAATGACTGGGGGATGAAGTGACCGAGGATGAAATGACTGGGGATGAAGTGACCAAGGATAAAATTCCCGGGAATGAAGTGATCAGGAATAAAGCCTTAATACTTTGTGTAGACACTGTAGAGCATTAGGTCATCGCTTAAAATTTTAGATTCATAACGCGTTGCACAGATTTATTATGGTTAGTCGGGATCTGTAACAAATTATTTTTACATGACTGATTCAAGCTAATTGATATATTACACTAAAATGAGCTTTGTTTTTTAAAGTAACTTTTTATATTTCTTTTGTTTACAATAGAATAAGGTTTGCTTAATGGTTTTAATAGTATACAGAGTTGTAAAAAAAATATGCATATTTATGATGATCCTGTCTGTATATTTAATTTAGAAAAAAAAACGTTTCACTTTCACAAAAGAAATAAAAACTTTCTATCAAAACTTTGCAATATATAAAACTTATGAAATCAAATTTTCAATATTTTTAGTTTATGTAACCTAAATGGGATGGCCTGAGGAACAGATTTTAAAAAATGTAATTGCTGCCATTTCTCTTCCTGGGGAAAGAAGCATCATAATAATTAGCCAGGAAATAAAATGCAGTATACAGGTTTGCATAATTTGGCAGTACACTCTCCCAAAACGGAAACATTGTTAATGCAAACGACTTATGAATCGTTAGGGCCTTTGAATCCTATGGTAGAGTCTATAAGTGTGTAAACAGACGAGACATTTTTTTATTCGTTTGCCGTCCAGAATAAATAATTGTGCATAATCTCAACTTATGCCGAGAGTGGTATGTTGGAGCAAAATGAAAGTGTAAAAGAATCCGTTGTTGTTTCAGGTCAGGTTTTGATCCCATGGGACCACTGCCAATCCAACTACTACACTAACGCGAAGTGCGTGAACCACTCTGATGGCTACGTGTGTGAGTGTGGTCCTGAGTTTCCCAGGAACACCCACCAATGCACCAAGTACCATCGGGTTGTCATCCTTCAAAACGTTACTTAATAAAGACATGCAAAAGAAAAGAACTATTTCCTCATAATCTGCCTCAGAACAAAATACTGCTAGTTAGTTACTTAGATGGCAAAAGAAATTGTCCTTCAAAAAAAAATCTAAAATGTATTCAGACTAATCTGATGATGTCTTAATTGCAAAGGCCAGGTCCCGTGTGCAGAATGGATGACTTACGGTTACCTATATGGCTTTTTTATGGTTAGCTAAGGAAACGAAAAACAGCACAAGACAGACAAAAATGACATTTTCACGACACCCTCAAGCGTCTCTGACAACTCAAACATCGAACCTACCAAATGGGAGAAAGAAGGACAAAACAGTGCATCATGAGATGCATCGCTGAGAAAAACTGGCACAGACTTTGCATAGAACAAAACAAAATAACGCTGGTAGGATAAAATCTTAAACACAAAAAAACAACAACAATAAAACTGACACACTAGAAAAATCTGTCCTTTGTGAAGCAAGGTTTTACCACACAACGAGTATTCAGCCCCCCCCCCTGCATTTGTGCTATAAAATTATAGTCCATCCAGTCTTTGAGCTTATTTTTCAATCGCTTTCTCATTCTTTCTCTTTATCTTCTCCCTGCTACTGGTTCCCTGCTACTGGTTCCCTGAAGAAATGTCTTTGCTAGCCCTGAGGACCTTGTGATGTGGCCATAGTGTTTGAGTTGTGTTTTTTTTACACTGGTTAGTAGGTATCGTGTGGTCCGATTGCTGTATTAATCCTGTTTCTAATCTCTCTAATGTAAATCTTTCTACGCCTTGTTGCTGTCATTTATTTATAACTGTAATTGTATCAAATGACATTAAGAATGGATAAAAGAGAAAATACACCACTTTTATGAGATCTCCCAAGTAAAAAAAATCTGGCCTGTTCGGTTCATATTTTATCTCTCATAGTAATCAAAGTGCACATAACAAGCTGTTTCGGCTAACAGTACCAGATTTGTAGATGCGAAGAGAATTAACCAAGATATTTACCTTGACAATACACTCCGACTAAACATGTAACAAGTATCCAAAAGAACATTGTACGTGGTTGAAATAAATTCCAAAACATGTTACAGTAGAGAGAAATCGGTATATCTCCCAGTCCATACACTCAGATTTTTCTAAGAGCTATGGCAATACATTTTGAGTCGAACCTGTTGAACAGCATCACCAAAATATTAAAAAAAAACAGGAAGTAGAATGTATTTCAATACTGAACACTAAATATAAATCCTATTCTTCTAAATTTGTTATTGTTATTTTTATGAGTTAAAAAAATATATTTCTTTTGTGAGGTCTGTCTGTCCGTTCGTCCCGTTAAGATCTCGTAAACTAGAAATAGATTGAAAATCCGACATCATGATAGTTTATATATTTGAAATTTCAGGAGCAAATGCTACTTTTTTTTTCTCATAGCGAAAAATTTTATTTTTAACATCAGCTAAGCAAGCAGTCTTTTAATAAAAATATATCATTTTTACAGCTTATCACTATTTGTGGTAGAAAAAAATAATATGGTATCTATTTTGTAAGGGAGATATTTTAAACATTTATGCAAACGGTATTACATTTTTTCTGTCTTTTTTTTCAAAAAACAACAGTTAGGTAGGTAATTTATGTCATATTAACTATTACACTTTACAAAAAATGTTTGTTTTTTTAAAAGAAATTAAAGTAATAATTAATAAGTAGTGTTTCATATTGTCCACGTGAACTGTACGTTGACAATCAGAGTTCGTAGCACTTAACTAAAGGGAAAAAAAAATTTTCTCTTTTTTTTTAACTGAAAATTTATATTTATTGAGCCTTTGAATGAGAGATTGGCTCTTTAGTTAAAATCTTTTACATATCAATTATATAATCACTCAATAGCATCAGTAAACCAGGTTCACATTTAACTTAATCTTCACATATCTTTTAGTCTGTTGGCACGTTGTGGCATCAAAAAAAAACACCTAGCTCTCACCTTAACGTTGTAACAGTTTAATCAGAATATATAAGTGCTATGTATTATTTAAAGTACTATCTGTGTGCATATTTATCTTACAATTGACATTTGTAGTTGCGATATAGAATCAATCAATATTCTAACGAAATTAATCTTCAATAACATTTCTTTTACCAGCTCAAGTGCAAGAGCAGTTAGTCCAAACGGCGAGGAGACTACACTTTTGATTAATCCACAAGATTTAACCCGAAAGATTCAGCAGTCAAGGTAGTTGAACTTTTTAAATAAGATTACCTTTCTCAAGAATGAATTACTTTTCTTAACTGATACGTTTACATGAAGCCTATGTTGATATAAGGGAACATAGTCGCGTTCACCCTTGCAGTAGAAGTAGTTTTAACTGACTTAAAGCCCCTCAAGTTCGCTATATGTGCGAGATATTTGCAAGACTCATCAGTTAGGCATATTTTATAAACGACGTAGCTTTTCCTTATTTTAATGATATCCACTGGCTATGACAACATTTGATATCATAATTGATTCTGTTACTGGTAGTTTCAGTTGATTGAACATATCGAAAGGCGTATCAAATTATTAAGAAGTCCTGTGTTGCTATATACAAGAAATTACACATAACATTCTTATATCTAATAGGTACGACATTTAATGTATAACATTTTTGAAACGCTAACTAACAGTTAAAAGTAATTCTTGCTTACAAATCTTTGTTTCTTACAAAGAAAATAAAAAAAAAGATTTCTAAATAATATTTTTAAAAAGTACATTGTAAGCATACATGGTAATATAACCATCCAATAGCTCAACGTTGACTTTCTTTAAATATTTTCCTACCTTATAAAAATGAATGATGTAATGATTTGTTAAAATCTTGTACATTTTAAAAGCGCGAAGCAAAAATAAAATTTATAGCATGTGATGGCAGAAAGGCTTGCTTACGTTTCGTTGAAATTTCGCACAGAAAACACAATGGCAGATGAATCCATTTCCAAGTTTCAAGATTCGTACTGGGTCACTTGTGAATTCCTTTGCCAATTTTCTCTCACCTTCTTTGGTTCGATTGTGGTCAAACTTTGTGAAAAAGAAACACTAAATATTGTATTGAAATAAACATAAGCATTTTAGGCGAAAAAAAAAGGGGTTGATTAAACGCTTGTCGTATTCAATGGATCTTAATATTTATTTTTATAAATTAATTAAATACAAATATTATTGTGTTGTCTAGAAGAATATAAACATGTATATACTATTTTTTATCAGCATCAAACATGTGTAACTTTGAACAATTTATGAAATTAAGTTTTGTGTTTTCTATAATCTGAGTGCATTTGCAAGTGAGGGACATATATAAGTAAGGAGTTTGTATGTATGTATGTCCCTGCATACAAATCAAAACCGTTTCACCGATATTGATAAAACTTGGCAGAAATGTTCCTTGGGTACTAAATTACACCATAGTGTATGTATTATAGCCCTAAAACAAACTTAAGAACCTCAAAAAAAAGTTGCCCAACTCTATAAAAGTATTGTATCTTATAAATCGAGGCCATGTTTACATGATGTGTCTAAATAAATAGACAAGACAGAGAGGTCACGCATGCGCAGAGATAAAAATCTCTAGAACTAAATTAGCTCTCATTCAAGAAAACATACAAATACACCCTCTTACATAATACAATTTATTTTCCAATGTGATTTTTAAAAAGCATTTAAGCCTAAAGTTACCGATTCGGTTTAATTTTAAGTCTTTATTTTCAATTTAATTTTTTCTTTAAGATTTACTTAAGCGCATTTAGACCTCATAGCAACTTAGCTACGAAACGATGATTGAAACACGGCTAATGTATCTAGGTCAACACATTACACCTAGGTTGACACAAGCTAAAATCACAGTGTTTATAGTCTTTTACTATAAAAGGCTCAAAGTTTTTATTTATTGACTACACTAATGTGGCATTTAAGTTGTTTAGATTCTAAATCTAGAGCTACATAAAATTAAACTAACAATGTTATATAAACAATTACATTCACGCGTTCGATTTGATTATAAAATACTAAATAAATTGATTAATTTTTAAAAATTATCATCTTTGTGTTCACGTCATTATTGATTATTCAAACGGAATAAATGCTTGCTTTTGTAGAAAGAAAAACCCGAGCAAAGCCGGGTGAAATTAAAGCTAGTCTATATATAAATAAATATAAATAAATGCTATGATTTACAATATTACGTTATGATCAAAAGAAGAAAAGTTTTGTTTCACTAGCTAATATATGAACCATTTCTAAGTTCTTAGAGATCACTTTTTGTGTTTGCTAATTAAAAAATGTAAGAATGAGAAGGCGTTTGATTCATTTCTCGTAATTTGACTTCCTTCTTTCCTTACCGTTTGAGTATTTCTACAACAGCTGAGAAAAAGGACATCCTGAATGTTAAGTTACTTTAGGACATCATTTATTTATTTTTAACTTTGTCTAACCTTTTTAAGACGAATTATATTGCATTATTCATGTCTGTTAAAAAAGCCCACATCTTTTTTTAGTTATGACTAATGGTAATTAACACCAATTATAGTATAATAACACATTACGTGTTTACGTGAAAAATATTTTTATATACAATTAAAAAAATCTAAATGAAAATAGATTTTGTTAACTGTAATTGTGCATAATGCCATTTAATTTTTATAAAAGCATACTCTGAAAACTTATAGATACTAGAGATATACAAAATAGAGCCGCTAAATTTATAATAATCAAACATTTATATTTACGTCTAGATTTATAACAAACGAATATTACAATTTGATACAAGTAAATCCTCTCGCGAAATCCCTTAATTAGAATACCATTCAGTCATAAGACTGAAAGGTACCATTATTTACTAATCTAAACCTGATAAAATTCTTAGAAAGACAGAACGATAAAGGCATATTTCTTATTCCATATGTTAAGACATATTTGTACAAGTGCTGCTTCTTTCATTTTACTATTATAACTTTTCATAGGTCGCCTGAATCAACCAAGAAAGCCAACAATTAGACAGATTGTAAGTCACTGATTCGCATGCATGACTAGATTGACATATGAATTCGCTTAGGTTTTCAGTATCTTTTTTTTTCAAGAATTTTATGTTGTAATTCATAAGATAAGATAACACCGGTAAACCATATGCTTCGTTATAAAGAAGCGATTTTTATTTAGCATTAAAGACTGTGAAAGCTCCTCTCTTTATGTACATTTAATAGTGCTATGTATTTAATTCAGAGTTGAACCCGAGTTTAAAATTCTGCTGGATTGCAGCCATACCCTTTATCACGTAACATGAGCGCTTTTAGATCGTAGTTTGAAAAAACAAACTTATTTAGTTGTGACTGGTCGTGTGTTTGAGAACAGAGAAACTGCATAGCAAGACCGTAGTCAAAAATTGTTTAGAAGTTAGTTTAAAACTAAGTTCAAATGAAGAATTTTTCTAATTCTATACATGTTGAAAATAGGTTGGATAATTTAAGCAAGAAGGAAAGATGTAGATTGTAGAGATTATATAGCTGTTCTCAATAGTATCGCAGATGTATTAAAATTAAATTGGTTTATTTATACATGGACTAAAGTTGACCATAAATGTATGTTGATAATTTTATATATTTCTTTCATTGAAAACAGATAAATGCTAAGTAAAAATTTAAACCAACTCAATCACATTTTCTGTTCTTCTATCATCTACAGTCAAGAACTTGTTTAAAAAGGTGTAATCATTGCGCCCTTCATGTATTTCCGTTCTCAATACTTAAAAGTTTGCTACATGACGCCTGGTCGCCTTCACATTTGTAATGAAATCTGAAATCAGTAGATTCTTAAGTGCGGCCTGCTGATGTCTGAACCAGTCAAGCAAGTGTATCAGACTTTAACATCCTGATAATAATAAGAAATATCCTTCTATCAAGTGGTGTTTCTTTTTTAATTTAAGTGGACCATCTTTGATTTTTAAAAAGTTTTTTTTCTTTTTATAACTTTTTTTTTTCTGCTGAGAAAAAAATTGTGATTATGAAGAGAACGCTTGTGACATACTTGCAATACCTAGATACAGCTCAGGATTTACGACAGTGCGTCTACCATAGACCTTAACCTCCACATACTCAAAAATAAACATTTTTATAACTAAAATATGCATATTAAATATTTTATTTAAAGGCAAGAGAGATTGAATAATCAAGAGTTCTTTTTCTTTTTTTTTTATATAACATGCACTAAGATATATGTATTTTCACTCATAAGTTGATCTTTATAAAATCTTACGAAAAAATGTAGATGCCTCTAAAAACGTAACTCCTGCCCTGCCTGCAGAATTGTTCAAGAGTGGCCAGGGTCTCTTGTACGTCAAGATGGCCTTAGTGACCCAGTATTTTATTGAATGTGTACTATTGATTCCAAACTAGATCTCACTTTTAATAAACTAGTCGACCGGCGGCGTAGCATACGACACTATTTTGCAGGGCCGTCCTTACGTGACAGCAGTGGACTTCACAAGTATGCAACCGCAGTGGGGCCCGCACTTTCATAGGACTTGCGCTAATTTTAAGTGTATAAATTATAAAATTAAACCATTGTTTAACTTAAAACAGATTTCCCGCGGCATCCTGTCGATTTACCAGGAGCTCCTGGAAATCTCCCGAAATTGCAAAATATAGGAAAAAGTCCTGGAAATATCAGGAAATTATTAAAATATATAGAAAACTCATACAAATCTCCTGAAATATATTAACAAAATTTGTCAGTTTTGGTTTGGGGTTCAATTAGGCGTCCTTGACATTGATTAGTTTATCGTGAAAAACTTTAAAATTACAAATTGACAATACCTTGCTCAAAGAACTATGATGCAATATTAGCAGTTTATTGTCTTGCTAATGTTTTAGGTATGTGATTTAATTAAAATCAATTAATTATTAAGATAATCTAGTTTTAGGTGACATTAGGTCTAGGTTTTTCTAACGACTCCAGTTGGGAAACATAACACAGGTAGCGTACAATGAAGAAAAGGATTAATGAAAGATAAAAATATTAATGCAATAAAAAACTAAAAAGGGAATGGATAACAATGGTGGGGAAAATAATGATACATCCTAAAGTAATATGCGAAGTGCGATAAATGATATTAAGTCATCATAATGACTGCTGGTGGTACAATTATCAGTGCTATATTGTTGATAATCCTTGGCTCGAATGCTCCAGCGTTTTGTTATCCTCTCAGAAACTAATCCCTCTTTCTTGGTGCTGTAGACTGTTCCAGTCCTTTAGTGCAAGTATCAGCGTTAGAAGGTGCCAGCTCCAGCTGAAAACTCAAGTTGAGATTTAATTGGCCCGGTCGCTGTTGTAAGTCCTCAGAGTTTGAGGAACGCAGCGGTTGCGCGGCAAAATCAACATTATTAGGTCAAAGTCTGCTTGTAGACGAATTAGTGTAAAAATGATATTCGCCTACATAAGCTGGAGGTTATAAAAGTAGACTGCAGCGCTTATGTACAGTATAAACAAAATATGTCATATTATACTAATGTTAATAGCAGTCGTTGACTTAGCACCAAACTGCTGGTAGGCAACTAAACTGTCGTAGACGTAACATATCTTAACATTAATAAACTTGAAAAACTTAACTTCCTTTTGATATATTTTTTAATATTGTTAAAATCTTCTGAATCCTTCTGCACTAAAATGCTACTGGGATTGATGTTTACTGGACATGAAACCCAATGGGCATATTCTCTAAAGCTAAAATAGCTATGCCGTTGCTGTAAATAACCAGTTACTTTATTGTTGTAAATAGCCAGTTAGTTCCTTGTGGTAAATAGTCAGTTAGTTCCTAGTTGTAAATAGCTAGTTGGTTTCTTGTTTTAAAAAAAAAACAGTTAGTTCCTTGTTGTAAATAGCCAGTTAGTTACTTGTTGTAAATAGTCAGTTAAGTTATTGTTGTAAATAGTCAGTTAGTTCCTAGTTATAAATAGCTAGTTGTTTCTTGTTGTAAATAACGAGTTAGTTTCTTGTTGTAAATAGCCATTTAGTCCCTTGCTGTAAATAGTCAGTTAGTTTCTTGTTGTAAATAGCGAGTTAGTTCCTAGTTGTTAATAGCTAGTTGGTTTTTGTTGTAAATAACCAGTTAGTTCCTTGTTGTAAATAGCCAGTTAGTTCCTTTTTGTAAACAGTCAGTTAGTTCCTAGTTGTAAATAGCTAGTTGGTTTCTTGTTCTAAATAACCAGTTAGTTTCTTATTGTAAATAGTCAGTTAGTTCCTTGTTCTAAATAGACAGTTAGTTCCTTGTTGTAAACAGTCAGTTAGTTCCTTGTTGAAAATATCTAGTTAGTTTCTTGTCCTAAATAGACAGTAAGTTCATTGTTGTAAATAGTCAGTTAGTTCCTTGTTGTAAATAGTCAGTTACTTCCTCGTTGTAAATAGGCAGTTAGTTCCTCTTTGTAAAAAGACAGATAGTTCCTTGTTGTAAACAGTCAGATAGTTCTTCGTTAAAATGCTCTCACCAATTTCCTTGTGATATAATATTTTGTTTAATGTTTATTAGTTCAATTACTGCTTCTTCGTTTTATCAATATGTAATGGTATGTTATAATTGAAAATATTTATGTAAACCTATTTGCTTTCATTTTGTTATATGTATATGTCTTTTTCACGCTTCCTAGTCGAGAAGCGAAGGATTCAGCCCCCGTCGCCGCAGCGTGGCGCCTCCTTGGAAACGTCTAGTAGGGAAACTAGATAGGCTTAGAACGGGACGCAATTAAGACACCTGCAGGATACCCTGGGTGAGCTTTTTTTTTATTTCAATCGGGGTGGGGGTGGAGCAAAAGCCAGTTACCCAGTCTAAAAGTCCACCACACAGTTCCAGAAAGGGGGCCTACATTAGTGCCCCGTTAGCTGGAGTGGCGATGTCTGCACGGAACGTAGCGGTTACAATATAGGAATATAAGGTAAACTCCCCACCGTTAGCGCTGCACTCGGCCATTTACAGCGAGTGGACTCAGGACCGAGGTGCGGTGTGCTGTGTACACAGTACGGTCCCTTTACTAAGTATATGGCTGTTACTGCTGGGAGCCCTCAGAGAAGACTTTGGTGAAGACTTCCTGGTTCAAGACTGTTCGTTGGATAAAAAAGCCTTTCTAACGATTTCTTACTGGACTATATCGAAGGTCAACGAGTAGCTCTGATACAGTCTTACAGAATAAGGAACAAAAGATGCTTTTGTATAATTCAGTTCTTGGCTTATTGGATAAAAGATTCCTAGTTTGCTGTGAACTGACGTAGATTTGATGGAGTAGGTGTTGGTCTTTTAATATTTTTACAAATTTGAACATCTTTCTTAAAGTATATTACTATTATCTAATCCTACATGTTAATTTAAGACTTAAACTCTTTATGGTTATACAGTTCTTAGGAGAATGTGTTAGGAGAGCTTAATCGATTAGGAGACTATTGTGGTAATTATGTTTTTTTATATAATATTGTAAACGGTACATCATAAAACCTTGGTTGTAAGACTTAAAGCATTGTATGTTTATTTATTATTTTGCTATTTTTTTCATTGGTCCATTGGTGGGGACAGAGTGACAGCGCTTGAAGTTTTGTTATTGTTGACAGGGGACAGGAGTTTTTGTGATAGCATAGTAGGAGCCATTATAAGGCAGTTCTGATAGTTAATGTATATTTTAGGAATTCAGCTCTTGTTGGCGTTATCTACAGTTATAATTTATTCCTATTTCTTTATTAAATATTTCTTATTTCTAATGCATCCCTGGTGTTCTTGAAGTATTGCATACGTAATGTATCCATGTCATAGTCATAGGAGTTCACAACAATCACAACACTATGCAGGGTAGAATGATGAAATATGAACTGTTCTGACATGAGGTATGTTAAGAACGTGAGACAATAGGGAGACACGAAAGAAAAAGAACTATTTTTGATGTGAGTTAGATTTTGAAATAAATATCAGTTTATTTTAGAGCATAATCTTATCTTCTAAAATGCAGACGTTACTTCAAACAAGAAGGTGATTACGTCCTACGCGTCATGCATGAAAACCAGTAAGGCAAATTCTGCCAAGTCATTGGTTTTCCTTGCTGACTCAGACAACCCATTCCATGCTCAAAGAGCACTAGGGAAGAAGGAGTATTTGTACAAATTTGTCCTAGCATATATGATGTCGAATACGACCTTATCTTTGTGTCTTTCAGAGTATTTTATTAAATTTTGTTTTTGTATTTGAAGATTATGGTTCAATTTTTTATGTATAATATGCACTGTTAAAACAAATACAATACAACTCAATACCAAAACACTTCTTTTCAGTCTCTGGAGTTGTCTGTCCTTACTAAAACCACTGACGACAATGCCAACTGTCTCGCATCATTTACAACCAATCGCTAACCTCTTTCTTGGCATAATTATGGCGGCTAAACGAGGAAACTCATGTTGACACTCAATTTTTTTATTCGTGGCAATATTTAAAATAATTGAAGGGAACATTCGCCATGGTTGACATACAAAACAAATGCTCTAGATCAGCAATACTTATAGTAAGGCCCGAGGGCCATATACGGCTAGTTAGAAATTTAAATTAGATAAACTATACATTGTACTTACAAAAAGTTTCCTGAATAAACATAACATTTTATTAATGTATATCAGATATGTTTATTAAGATTTCTATTTTATAACATTATCAATAGCACAAATACTTTGACTAGTAATAAATAATTTTACGGTTGGAGCTAGTGGCATAGTAGGAAATAGAAAAATGGGTAACTGATTTAAACATTTTAGAAACCGCTGCTCTATTAGACCTTTTAAAAAAAAAACTTTGATACTGACACATCAGAGCCGTTTAGGATTGGTTTGCTTTAGATCATAAAGTCAAGGATCAAATGCAGGTTTGTCTGGAGTAGTTATGATCATTTGAGCACAAATACTTTGACTAGTAATAAATAAATAAACGGTTGGAGCTAGTGGCATAGTAGGGAATAGAAAAAAGTGTTTGTGATTTAAAATTTTAGAAACCGCTGCTCTATTTGACCTTTTTTTTTAAAAAAAAACTTTGATACTGCCACATCAGAGCCGTTTAGGATTGGTTTGCTTTAGATCATAGTCAAGGATCAAGTGCGGGTTTGTCTGGAGTAGTTATGATCATTTGAGTACTTGGTGTTGTCCTTGACATAGATTGCTTCATGACTTTAACAGTGATACTAAGGATTTAACATTATCCTGTATTTAAGTCCTGTATTTTTTCAGGAAATAAGCTTTTCTTCTAGTAGATAAAGAAAAAGGAAAGGCTTACATATGTTTATGAGTGCATGGTTGAATAGACTTATACAATAGCGTAAATCGCAGTTGGAATTGCAGATCTTAAAGTTAAAGTTGAGGTAGGGGAGATAAGTTAGAAAAGGGGAATAAATAAACGTGCAAATTTAGACATGAGTTTATTTTGTTTAGATTTTTTCAAGTTAACTCTTGAAGGTCCAAAACTGTATTAACTCTACGTTTTCATTGATCCAGTGGATGAGGCCGCGGAGTCCTAATACAAACAGTTACAATACAAACTAAAACTATTGAAAACACTTTAACAGATTAGAAGTACAAATCTTTTTAGACTGTAGGTAGGTTTTAACTGTAATTTAGTACAATGTGTAAAAGCTGAAATCGTTGGTTTAGTAGCTTGTAGATCATTTGTATTTGTTCTCCAATAAAAGCGAATAATTTCTAGGCTTTATCTTAAGTAGGATTTTCTTGACATGTACATTTATATTCTTTCAAGTAAAGATAAGATTAGTTAATCCAAAGTTGTTGGCAATCCAACAATTTTCCACAACCGTAACCGTCATTTAATTACAATTTTAATCGTGTTTCGACATACACTTCAAGGGGAGTTGAGAACTAAATATAATGTTATGTTATCTTGAGTCACATCTGCATTAACAAATAAATACTGCGTCCTACAGCCGTTTATTCGTTCGATGGAGCTACAATTAAATGACCATATTTTAACAATAATAATATAATAATGATATATATTATGCAAAATATTGATACACCGATAGCTGGTATATTTTATACACCCTGATCTACTGTTTATTAACACAAAAAAGGAAGAAAAATGCGCTGCCATAATTAACACTGCCGTGCCACTATCCCATAATAATAAGTTAAACTGAAATGGAAATGCAAAGAAAATATGGGATACTAAGGTTGGTGATTAAGCGGTAAAGAAATTTGTTTACAGTTCTGAGGTCCTCCATAAAGGTGCGGCGCAATATTATTTATTTATTTATTTTATTTTTATTTCCTGGCTTACTGAACTATATTTTTATTTTACCCAAATGTAAATCTATAATGTTCATCCTGTGCAATTCATGGTTAGTACACAGACAGTTTTAGTCATTGGAAATCAGTTAATTTATCAAAGAATAAGTGGTTGTAGCTTCCTTGCTAAGTTTTCAGACTTTGACCTGATTAAACTGAACAATAAAACGGGCAATGTGTTAGACAGTTGTTTTTTTTTGGACGAATTGAAGGATATAATACATTTTTATTTGGTTATTTTCACACACACGAATACACACACACACACACACTCAACCCTTCTATATGGATCTGAGACATGAGTATTATACATGAAGTAATTATAACTACTTGAAAAATTTCACTATAGATGCTTGCGCTGCACCAAGTACATCGTTAGTAAGATCGCACTACAAACAACAATGTCCTTGCGAACGTCGGTATACACAGTAGGGTGGCCCAAAAAAAAACAACTTTGTGCCACATACCGGGGCACCCTTTTTTGTGTGTTCCATTTGCTTTAGGTAGTATACTGTTAAAATTTTAAAAATACATTTCAAGTAGAATGGGATGCTCACAGGCCTCGGTTTTTTTTTTTTTTTACCTTTCACAGCATTTTACTCGATTTTGTTGACTGGTGGAAGTGCAACGTTTTTTTCATTTGTGACCTATTTCATGCTGACCAGTGCTGAAAGTGACTGCCAATAGTAATACTTATTTAATTTTATTACCTAGTTCTCATTTTAGATACATGACTTCCTGTTGTTTTTTTATAAACATTGTGCAGACGAAAATTAACAAATATTTTGTTCAGTTTCTTTTTTATTCTACACACACTAGGCTGCAGTTGAACAGGTAAAATGTAACAATTTACGTGATTAATCCGTCTTTTCAATTAAAGATTGTTTTTAGAATGGATATTTATTTATTATTTTTTATTTATCAGCAAAAAATGAAGCTTGCTACACTGAACAACTAGATACATTATTCAACATTGCTTCTGTTAATGCCCTGGACAAAAATTCACCTAATCCTTTGCAACAGACAAGAATTGAGGAGGATTTTGATTTTCTAGCTGACCAACGAGGATGCCGCAAAATGTTCATGACTGGCGAAGATAAAGAGATGGCAGCACAGCAGGAACAAGTCCATGACAAACAACAGAAACAGCTACTTCGTAAAGAGAATGAAGAAAAACGACAGCAACAAACTATGGAAGGTGAATCAGGTGAAAATGAAACAGAAAGCTGTGAATCATCCAATTAATTTGAAGTTCTAGATGAATATGAACCAATTTCAAGCTCAACAAAAAACGAACATACAAGACGGAGATTGGGTGTCATACTGCCTTGTTCACTAAGCATGTCACCAGTGCCTTGGATCGCAACCAAACGTCTGATCGTGAAGCTTTGCGATTGATGATTCCTCTTGCTGCAGCGCTGGGACATGATCCTTCATCTTTGACAGTTTCACAAAGCACCATACAAAGAGCCAGAAAGAAAGCCAGGTGTGAACAAAGCAGCAGATATAAAGGTTTCATTCAAACCTGACTATCCTCTAGTTCTACACTGGGATGGAAAAATGTTACCTGAAATCCTGGGTCTTGGAGAAGTTGACCGCTTGCCAGTGCTGGTTTCCGCAGATGGCAGTGAAAAATTACTAGGTGTCCCTAAACTTCCTGACAAATTTCGTTGACTTGAAATCCCAGGTCAGAGATGATTATGAAGAACTCATTGAACTGATAATGATCATCTTGGGAGATCCTCCAAAAACCATTCACTGGAGAGGACCAGGCCCTGTACATCATGCTAGGTGGATGACCAAGCTGATCTATCAAAATTTTTAGTCTTACAGCCAAGGAAGAGAGCCAACTCAAACGATTTCTACAGTTTGGAGCCTTGTTGTACACAAAGTCTTGGATTTAAGCACCCTGTGCAGCGGAAGCACCTGGAGGAGATCTTTTGCTCTGGAAAAACCTGCAGCAATATCAGTCTATTGATCACGACATCAGTATTGCAGCACAAAAAATTCTCCAGAATCACATGTGGTACCTGTCCGATGAGATTGTCAGCCTTGCTTTATTTTCCGATGAAGTGTCACCAATCGAGAAGCAGAAAATAATAACAGGTTTTGGAATAGATCCATCATTGCTCCAAATCGAAGACGTCAGCTTGGGTCACTTTTCCATAAGGCGTTCACAGACCTGCTTACAAAGCTACAGATAGGCCACTCCTTTCTAGTTCTTCCTCCAGAACAGTGGAATGACAATACTGACTACCAGAAAGGTAAGCAGCGCATTAACGACTTGCGTGTGGTTAACGATACTGCAGAACGTGGAATTAAACTTTTTGAAGACTACAACAGACTGCTGACAAAAAACGAGAAAGAAAAGCAAATTATATTGCAAGTTGTTGAAGCCAACAGAAAAGTCATCCCTGCACAAACTACAAAGAAGTCTGTCATCTGTGCTGTTTCGGTGTAGACAATATTTAGACATTGTATTCTGACTCTTCACAATTTACTTTTTTGTTGTCATTTTCGTTACTTAACAGTTACATTACAGTCATGGCATGATTTGAACATTTAATTTAAAAAATTGAACGAAAATGCGTTTTTTCATTAACATACAAAACTTTGTAACTCTTGAGCATCCCCTTCCGATAGCAGTAGGAAGCTGAAATTGTGGTCAGTTACTAAGTAAGACAAATGGAACTCAACAAGAGGGTGCCCCCCGTTCGATGTGAGAAACTTTTTTTTTTACCACATGAATATGGGCCACCCTAATACACAGTATAGGGGGGCGATTCTTTTCCAAACCCTAACCCTTACGCCCAGTAAACCCTAGCCCTAGCATAAACGTGCGTACATTATATATATATATATATATATATATATATATATATATATATATATATATATATATATATATATATATATATATATATATATATATAAAGCAGTGTTTCTTAACTTTGCTCGAAAAAAAAAACAGTCATGTTGGGCCCTTTCTCTAGATATCTTGGGGGTCTGGGGGAGCGCTGTAAGCCTTTTAACTGGGGTTCTGACCGAAGCCCCGTCGCTATAAGCGTTTTCTTAAAATAAATGCAGTAACGCATTCTTCTGACATTTTTAGCTCATAATTCATTTTTGGGATTTGGGGCTTCGCCCAGACGTGAAAAGCGTTTTCTTGCATTCTTCAGGACGAAAACGCATTCTCCTGACATCTGCGTCTCATTACTCATCAGTGGGGATCGTGTCAACGCCCCGACGCCAAATGCGTTTTTTTTTCATTCTTCACTGACATCTACAGTTCATTATTCATCCTTTTAAAAAATGACCTTTTCGAAAATGTTTTACTTTAAAAAGTATTCTAATTTAAATAAGATAGACACATTGCAAATAAAACGATTTGAAGATACCCCACATGATTAGATTAAGGCTTTGTAGATCGCCTTCGAAAAAAAAAAGTATTCAAAAAAATATTTATTTTTTAAAACTTGTAAGTGATACATTTTGTTCAATAGGCATGTTTATAACTTTGTTTTGTTACAGAACTTTAATTCAAAGCTTTTAACAAAAAATTTTGGAAGTGGAAGGAGAAATTAAGTGGACCAATTAGATTCTACTCTAATTTTATTTTTTGCATTTTTAGTATTGAAGCATAAATTATGAGCTATAGCCCCAAATGTATTTAACAAGAAAAATATCAGATTGTGTAAAGGTTGGAAAAAGGCGACTAGATAAAGAATATTTGGGTTCAGAACTCATCTCAATCTCTTCTACTGAAACATTTCGTATGAATTCTAAATTTTCCAAAGCAAAGTCTTTCTTTAAAAAAATTGTGATCAATTCATGTGAAATTACATATTTTACAATTCTGTTTTAAAGACATCATGTTTTCGTCTGGAAAGGGGAGGGGCAGTAGAGTGAAAACGATTAATCCTCGATCCTTTTTATAATTTCTGCTAATGATTGCATTTGGCATTAAAAAATAAGGGTGGGGCGACTCGATATAAGAATTTAATTTAAAGCATATATAAATTATATTAGTGACAGATTTGTTTTTTAATTTTGTAATTTTTTAACTATAATTTAAAAAAAAAAAGTATTGGTTTGTCCGATGGGGGGATGGTGAATGCATGTATCGCCTCTCCCACCTTGTACAACCCTTTTTCATTTTATATTTACAAATGATAACATTTTAGATTAGAGTAAATGTGCGACATTATATAAAAATAGGTTCACATATCAATACATCTTATAGAGATATTTAACTAATTTGTTCACAAACTATGATTTCTCCATAAAAATACGAACGCCCCCCCTCACTCAGAGAGCTAGAGTGGGGAGGGCAGTAGATGCAATCCCCCCTTCACCCCACCGAATCGGCAAAAATACCAGAACGGTAGCGACATAATATAAAATTATATTATAATTCAACTAATTTTGTTCACAAACTATGTTTTCACCATAAAAGTAGGACCGCCCCCTCCACTTAAAGGATTTAGGTGGGAAGGGCAGTAGAGGTTTTCGCCGCCCAACCTACCAGCCCAATCGGCCAACCGGGGAACGACATAATATAAAGATAGATTAAAACACGAATAACACTTTTTAATCAGAAAAATATTTAATTGATTCTGTTAGCAAGCTATGATTTCTACAAATAAATTGGACCGTCCCCCCCACCACTTAAAAGTTTATGGGGGGGGGATTGATGTCATCGCACCCTCCCGACCCCACCAATCGGGCAACATACTAGAGGGAGGGCGAAATACTCTAAAAATAGGTTGAAATAAAATTTATTAGTATATATTATTAACATAAGTAATAAATTTGTATACACAATGTTTGAATTCTGTACTAAAATTCGTCGAGTTGGGGGTCGAACGCCCTTATCGCACACCCCCTGGATCCGCCAGTGGTATAGAGGGACTTCTTTTTTGTCCAACAGACAGCTGGAGGTCATTTACAAATGCAGCAGAATACTGACTTTTGTCATTACATTGCAAGTATTTTAAAATATCAAGAAGCTTAAAATATGACTTTATTTTGACACAGCTTAAAATCTCTTGAAATTGAAAGATGCAGTTAACTGAAGAGTGCAATAAGGAAGCTTATCCTTATGTTATTTAGCGTCATTTAATTAAACATAATAATTTTCAAGAAATGACTCATCCGAATATAAAACAATTAATTTAACAATTAATTCATACAAGATTACAAAGAATGTTTGTTGTATCGCACACGATCACACAAACTCAGAGGCGGCCCCCAAGATACTATTGAGATATAAGATATTTAAACCAAGTTAGTAATAATATTGAAATGTAATGATAACGGTCATAGATCATTGATAAGTTACATGAGTTTCTAATAAATATGCCTAAATATATATCCAACACTCAAAGCGAGCATTTTTATATTCTTCCTTCCTTTACTCCAGTGATGCCCAACCTTTTTCCGACTGCGGGTCGTTTCCATTTTCGTCACCCGTGTCGCGGGCCACATGACCGAAATGATACGAAAAGAGATAAAAAAGAGTGGACAATGGTTAAGCTTGACCTGACAAAATATGAAGTTCACAGCTGGAGTCTATAAAGTAGTTAAATATAAACATTAATTTTTAGCGCATTTTTAGCGCATCCAAAATGGGAAAAGACGATATTAATTTTGATTGAAATGTCTGTCCGTCCGTCCGTCCGTTTAAACCTCGTAAACTAGAAAATATAGTAAAAATGCAACTACATAATATTTTAGACTATTCAAAGTTCTGATGCAACGGCTGAAAGCGAAAAATCTAATTTTTAAAATCACTTATGCATGCATTTTTTTAAAAATAAAAATACACCAATTTTACAACTATTTACTATTAATAGTAACAAATATAGGAGTCTCTTAAGTAGGGGAGATGACTATTTTTCATATTTTTTATTATATTTAAGCTAATGGTTTTAATTTTTTTTTATCATTATCCCTATCCTCTATGTCTAAGTTCTCTTTTTGAATTTCTTCTCTTTCTTTGTATAACTTTAAATTATTAATATGATAAGTCTTAATTTTGCCATTCATGTTTATCCTATAATTTACATCACTTGTTTTTTCTGTAAATACAAAAGGACCTTTCCATTGCTTTCCTAATTTATTTTTCAAATCTACAACTAATAATAATACTTTCTTCCCCACCTGTAATGTTCTCAACTTTCTGTTCTCTCTAATGCTTTCATGTGCTATTTGTTTATATTTCCTGTTATTATCATATGCTTATTTCCAAAATTTGTTTCCAATCAAGTACTAATTCTTTCCCATCATTTTTCAACTTTTCAGACATTAACATTTCTCTAAATATTTATAACTCATCTCTATGTTTTCTGCAATGGACTAATTCATATGGTGAAAACTGAGTTGCTTCATGTATGTTATTTTTCTGAGCTAAAAGTACAAAATGTACTGATTGTTTTGTACTATCTTAGCTAATGATCTTTTTAATATTCCTACCATACATTCACAAATACCGTTACCTTCTGGGTGAAATGGAGATGACCTAACATGTTCTATCTTATACTTTTCTATCCATTTCCTAAACTGTTCAGATGTGAACATAGATGCATTATCAGATAACAAAGTTTTAGGTATCCCATGTCTAACTACACATTTCTGAGTTAAGGCATTAATAATTTTCTCAGTATCTATATTTGACAAATCCCTCTTAAGCTAGTTTGAAGCTAAAAATACCTCTTCAATATAAAAAAAAAGCAAATTACGCACTAAAATTCTTTGAGCGTAGCCAAGCCAATGGGAAGTTTTGAGTTTCAACCCCTCTCCTTCAGATGGCTTTTTTTAAAGTTTAAAACCCCTCAAGATTTAAGTTTTGAGTTTAAAATCCCATTACAGAGCGTTTAAGGTTGAAAACCTCTCTCTTCAATATTATTTTAAATGCAAACTACAGCCACCAAATTATATGACCATAGCTAAATGGGGTTTTGAATTTAAAAAAACAACAACTCCAGATAAATTCTAGTTTAAAACCCACCAACAGATGATTTAACGATAAAACTTCCCTTTTCGATATAACATCACCTAATTCCAAGATCATAGTCAACATAGGTTACACATGTCTACCAGTGGCTGGGCTCCATTAATAAAGTGCAATGAAATTTAAAAGCACTAAATGAGGCTCTACAAAGATGGCTAAGAAGGATTTTAGGAGTCAGTTACAGAGATCGGGTCTAAATCAAGGAAATGGGAGTCGACCTTTTAATAAGGTTGTGACAGAGCGTCGCATGAGGTTTTGCGCAACATGTTCTGCGACAAAATGAATTACGCATAATAAGAGTTGCGATGACATCCTAGTACAACTTGGCGCCACACTTTCATGGAGGTCCTCAGAGCAGGTCAAAAGAGGCTTCAGACATTGCCAGTGACAGATTTATGTGGAAACAGCTTGCCAGCAAATGCGCCGAACGGCGCGGGAGGGTCTAAGTTAGTAAGAATAGCACATTAGATTTTTTAAATAAAACTTTTTAATAGCAAAATAATGCACTGTAGGTACCTCAGAATATGCATTTAGTTGGCTTTCATTACCAGAAATAGTGCCCTGGGGAAGCTATCAGCGCTCCCCCACACCCCTTGCTGGCAAGAGTGAGGAGTCTACAATTGTTTCCACTAACTCCTGGAAGAACCCATTCTAGGGCACAATCAACGTCTTCCAAAAGAATGAAGGGGACGGAATGTAATAAAGATTATGTACACACACACACACATTCATACAAATATTTTTTGCGGAGGGGGGGGGAACAGGGGAGGGAAATCCCCCCCTTCCCGAAAAAGAATCCTGGCTACGCCATTGATATATATATATATATATATATATATATCATTCATTATCCACTCAGACACTAAAGAGTTTCGCTTGAGAACCTGCGAGTTAAGATTACAAATCCTTGTGATTATTTCTTTTTTTTTTTTTACTTTATTTATAAAATTTTTGTCAATATAATAGCTAGTAATTATAAAATAGACCTAGCTATCACCTATATATTTTGCTTTTTTTGACTCGGACAAAGCATTCCTGTTGTTAATATAGTTTTTTGTCGTCATTTCCAGTTATTAGTGTATCATTTTGAACGCTATGAACTGTTTGATCAGTAAAGGCTTTTCCGATTTTCTCTTTCTTGAATTATATTTAATGTTAATGTGTTTAATTATGACTATGCCAGTTCATATCAATTATTAATATTATTATTATTATGTTACAAAAGAACTAGTATTTATTCTCTGGCGCCGCCAGGTCCGAGTTTCGTTAATGGGAAACAAATGTCATTGTAATCCCTTAATCAGTTTCCGCTGTGGAATTTTCTGGTGATGTGGCAGGTCTGCAGCAGTACCGCTCTTTTGACAGGCAGTAATAAGGTTAAGGGCCTTGAAGGTATATGAAAATGTTGTTTTTTTTGACAACCCTATTAACCACTTAGTCTTCAAGCCTAGATTTCCATATTTTCGTTGTTTTTCAATTTCAGTTTCTCGTAAATTTTGAGACAGTGGTATGGTGATGTCAATTATTTTTATTATTATTATTATTATTTATAGTAAAGGTAATGTTTTTATGGTGCTGGCCACATGACATCCATGTAAACCGTCACGCTTATATCTTATTATTATACATTATATTATTATATTACAAAAGATTTTGAAATGTATGTTTTATAATGCATTTAAAGTAAACTTGTTATAGATTGTAGTGTTGGTTTCTCATGGTTGTTAACGCGGAAGTTTAAATAATTATAAGTGCACTATGACCTATAAACTGCTTCCAAAAGCACACGTCTCAAGTAGCCTCTGATAACCAGTTCAACTCCTGGACTTCACTTGTACTTTAGATATTGAGCTCATCGGAACATGAGAATGGGCAAAGGCGTGTAACGTTTTGGCAAGCTCGTTAGCCTTGGTTGGCTACCGATCTAGAAGAAGAAAAAATCTGAATCCAAACCTCCACTGCCTTGCGGCTATACCCAATCATCGAAAAGGTTTCGCGAGATAACCCTGACGAAAAATCAGGATCAGGTGACCCTTAAACAGGTTGCTTCACACTGTGCTACAGAAGCTGCAGCGCTACCCATAGCAAACTGTATTAAATATTTTCGTTCCTTTGCGTGGGGGGGGGGAAGGGGGGTATAGCTGTTTTGACGAGATCGTTCTTAAAAAAAAAAGCCCAGGCTTTCATCTGGCTATCAACCATAGTTATTACAACTGAAGGTGGCCAACAAATGAGGTAGTTCCGAATCTCTGACCTACTTTATAAAAAGTCACGTGATTATCTTCTTATATAATACAGACGTTACTTCAAAAAAGAAGATGATTACGTCCTACCAGTCATGCATTTAGTCATGCATATTAACCAATGACTTAAATTCTGCCAAGTCACTGGTTTTTCTGGCTAGCTCAGGCAACCCATTCCATGCTCTAATAGCACTAGGGAAGAAGGAGTATTTGTACAAATTTGTCCTAGCATATGGGACGAGGAATGTGCCTTTATTTTTGTGTCTTTCAGAGTATTTTATTAAATTTTGTTTTTGTATTTGAAGATTATGGTTCAGTGTTTTATGTGTTTTGTGGTCTTATACATAGCAATAATGGCAATATATTCCTATGATAAGATGTAGATATAGACTTAGTGCTAGCTTAGATCTAGTAGACCTACTAAATAATTATAATTATTAATGAATTATTGTAACATAGTTTTAATTACTTAAAGATGTCTAGATCTAGACTATTTTCATTTTTACATGACAATAAAATCAATGAGGTCATAAATGTAAACAACACACCTACGTGACTGAGAAGAGATCCGGGATAACCCCATTGGAAGGTGAGAACATGCCATACTTACTTACTTGATTAGACTTAGATCCTCCCGCGACGCTAGGCGCATTGGGCGTCAAGCTGTCTCCACAAAGATCTGTCACTGGCATTGTCTGAAGCCTCCTTCCATTAGGTTTCTACAGTTCTGAGGTCCTCCATGAAGATGTGGAGCTAATTTATACGAGGACGTCCCTGTTTGCGCTTTCCTAGTATTGGCCTCCATGCCATACGTATATATATATAAACCAGCTGAGAGACTCAATGTACACAGTCAAGCATAAAGCACATAGCTTTTTAGATGATGACTTATAAAATAATTTAGTTATAACTTATGAATAAACAAGGCAAAGTGACAGAGGCTTTTTTAGGTTCAAAACCTGTTAAATACTGGGATGTTTTAAATCTAGGACACTTCTGAGTTCTGAGTTCAAAACCGGTTAAATACTGGGATGTTTTAAATCTAGGACACTTCTGAGTTCTGAGTCCACCAAGTTCTAGTGGGTATCTGGCATACGTTTCGGAAAAGTCAGTGAGTGAGGGTTATTTTGTGTTAATATTATAGATTGAGTGTGTGTGTGTGTGTGTGTATTCGTGTGTGTGAAAATATCCAAATAAAAATGTATTATATCTTTCAAGTCGTCCAAAAAATCAACAACTGTTTAACACATTGCCCATTTTTTCTGTTCAGTTTAATCAAGTCAAAGTCTAAAAACTTAGCAAGGAAGCTACAACCACTTATTCTTTAATAAATTAACTGATATCCAATGACTAAAACTGTCTGTGCACTAACCATGAAGTGCACAGGATGAACATTATAGATTTACATTTGGGTAAAATAAAAATATAGTTCAAGGAAGTCAGGAAATAAAAATAAAATAAACAAATAAATAACTTTGCGCCGCACCTTCATGGAGGACCTCAGAACTGTAAACAACTTTCTTTACCGCTTAATCACCAACCTTAGTATCCCATATTTTCTTTGTATTTCCTTTTCAGTTTAACTTATTATTATGGAATAGTGGCACGGCAGTGTCAATTCTGGTAGCGCTTTTTTCTTCGATAGGCCTGTCCCTGTATATTAAGTGATCAGTAGGGTCGAGATACTCTTTTGGTGTATTTTTGTAATAAGGAGGAGTATCTTTCTTGATTAAATTATGTGTGCATACCAGCTATCTGTGTATCAATATTTTGCATAATAATTATCATTATTATATTATTGTTGTTAAAATATGGTCATTTAATTGTAGCTCCATCGAACGAATAAACGGCTGTAGGACGCAGTATTTATTTGTTAATGCAGATCGGACTCAAGATTGGACTAAACGAACATAACATTATATTTAGTTCTCAACTCCCCTGGAAGTGTATGTCGAAACACGATTAAAATTGTAATTAAATGACGGTTACGGTTGTGGAAAGTTGTCGGATTGCCAACAACTTCGGATTAACTAATATTATCTGTACTTGAAAGAATATAAATGTACATGTCAAGAAAATCCTACTTAAGATAAAGCCTAGAAATTATTCGCTTTTATTGAAGAACAAATACAATTGATCTACAAGCTACTAAACTAACGATTTCAGCTTTTACAAATTGTACTAAATTACAGTTAAAGCCTACCTACAATCTGAAAAGATTCGTACTTCTAATCTGTTATGTGACTTTTTTTAGAGTGTCTTTGAACATTGAACGTGTTATACTTTTTTTAAAAATCAACTTTACACTCTTTGCACCAGCCAGTTAAAGTGTTTTCAAAAGTTAGGGTTTTTTGCTACTGTTTGTATTAGGATTCCGCGGCCTCATCAGCTGGATCAATGAAAACGTAGAGTTAATACAGTTTCGGACCTTCAAGATTTAACTTGAAAAATTGAAGCAAAATAAACTCATGTCTAAAACTGCACGTTTATTTATTCCTGGAGTGATCGTTAAATGAACTTGTGTGTTACCCGTGCTTGTAATCGTGCTAGTATTTGTAATCGTGTTCGCATTATCGTAGTCTGTGACTCGTGACCAGTCTGTACTGTGTTCTTGTGTGTATCAGTCGTGTTGTATTGAAATAAAGCCTTGTTTCTAAGGTTAGGAATTGAGTTAGTATATTACAATTGCCCTTTTCTAACTTATCTCCCCTACCTCAACTTTAAATTCAAGATCTGCAATCCCAACTGCGATGAACGCTATTGTATAAGTCTATTGAATTATGCATTCATAAACATATGTAAGCCTTTCATTTCTGTATGTATTAGAAGGAAAGCTTATCTCCTGAAAAAATGCAGGACTTCAATACAGGATAATGTTAAATCCTTAGTATCACTGTTAAAGTCATGAAGCAATCTATGTCAAGGACTACACCAAGTACTCAAATGATCATAACTACTCCAGACAAACCCGCACTTGATCCTTGACTTTATGATCTAAAGCAAACCAATCCTAAACGGCTCTGATGTGGCAGTATCAAAGGTTTTTTTTAAAAAGGTCTAATAGAGCAGCGGTTTCTAAAATGTTTAAATCAGTAACCTTTTTTTCTATTTCCTACTATGCCACTAGCTCCAACCGTAAATTGTTTATTATTAGTCAAAGTATTTGTGCTATTGATAATGTTATAAAATAGAAATCTTAATAAACATATCTGATATATATTACTAAAATGTTATGTTTATTCAGGAAACTTTTTGTAACTACAATGTATAGTGTATTTAATTTTAATTTCTAACTAGCCGTATATGGCCCTCGGGCCTTACTTTAAGTATTGCTGATCTAGAGCATTTGTTTTGTATGTCAAACATGGCGAATGTTCCCTTCAATTATTATAAATATTGCCAAGAAAAAAAAATTGAGTGTCAACATGAGTTTCCTCGTTTAGCCGCCATAATTATGCCAAGAAAGAGGTTAGCGATTGGTTGTAAATGATGCAAGACAGTTGGCATTGTCGTCAGCGGTTTAAGTAAGGACAGACAACTCCAGAGATTGAAAAGAAGTGTTTTGGTATTGAGTTGTATTGTATTTGTTTTAAATAGTGCATATTATACATAAAGCACTGAACCATAATCTTCAAATACAAAAACAAAATTTAATAAAATACTCTGAAAGACACAATGATAAAGGCACATTCCTCATTCCATATGCTAGGACAAATTTGTACAAATACTCCTTCTTCCCTAGTGCTAATAGAGCCTGGAATGGGTTGCCTGAGCTAGCCAGGAAAACCAGTGACTTGGCAGATTTTATGTCATTGGTTAATATGCTTGACTAAATGCATGACGCGTAGGACGTAATCATCTTCTTTTTTGAAGTAACGTCTGTATTATATAAGATAAGATAAGATATTGTTACTACAGTCTTAAATAGTTCTTGCACCTCATCACAAAATAATTTTGTCTATATGATTTTTGTTACATTTAAATTTTATTTAAAAAAAAAGAAGTAACTAAAGTTATTTTAAGTTTTACATGTTAAAATATATTACGCCTACAACTGTTTAATTGTTTACAATCAGGCCACTGCAACAATCCAACGGCCGTTAACAACAGCGGTGCAGTCGTGTCAATGTCATCACGAAGGTCATCTTCTGCATCAAGTCTACTTCAGTTATTTACATTACACAGCTAACAGGAAGGAAAAGCATGCTTAGCAAACAAAGGTTATTGGAAATAGGAACAGGCGCGACAAAATGCCATACACAACGAGATATGACCTCAAATACTTTATCCAGATTTTTGTAACTAACATTGAAGAGAATTTTTTTTTCGATGCATCGCTACGATAATAAATGTGCATGTCTACGGAAAACCCTAATCATATTCTTACGCTTTGCAAACGGTACCTTAGGTTGGTTTCAAAATTATGATTAAAAAGTCGTCCGCTAGCATGAGTAATTTTTTTTTACAGAAATGATCCTTGTGTCCGTTTGTCGGGTTCTAAGCCATTTTCCTGATGTAGTATAGATAAGGTTGGCAATATGTAAATACAGATTATGTCCATTTTTGTTTTTGGCCAAAGCTAAAGGCAGGGCCGGCCTTAGGGCACTGCAACCTATGCCGCCGAAGTGGGCCTTCACTTTCTTAGGCCCCGCGCCAATTCTAGGTGTAAATTATTAAATTAAAAAAAAAAATTATTATTACAGGGTTCCCGCTGCCTCTGATTATGCAGGAGCTCCTGGAAATCTGAAATAGCAAAATATTGAAAAAGTCATGAAAATCTCCTGAAATTATTAAAATCTCTTTAAAACTCTTTAAAATCTCCAGAAAAATAGACAAATTTGTCATTTCGGGGTGTCATTGAAAATGGATTACGTCAATCCTACTACCGATTTTAAAAAATTTCATTGTCAGCTTTCTTATTAAATATAATAGTGCGAAATTTAACCAGATGTTAGACACCTGTTTATAGTATTAGTTATATAGTGACGCACTATAGAAGAGGTATATTGAACGGGACTAGTGACTCTTGGGATATTTTTGGGTTAGAGACTGGAAAATCAGTTAGAGATAGGATTCTCTTTGGTAAAAATGTGTGTTATTTGCATGAGACTTTACTGTGACCTTTTCTTGGAATAAATATCGGTATTAGTTTACGTGACTAGAAAGGCTAAATCAGGTTTCTCTCATATTTTAAGAATATGCAGAAAAAAAATGCAGATTACCAATATGTAATTTGATTTCCTCGGAGATAAATAGTTTTTAAATTATAAATTTTTAATATTTATTTCTTATTACCATATAAGAATTACGTTTTTGGTTTTAAGGCTTAATACTAGTAACTAGACTATCTCCATTGAATTACTTGCCAACTTTTTTCTGTTGCTGTTTTGTCTTTCTTTCTAGCAGCTATTAGATCTAATATTAAACTTATTTAAAATGACAGCATAAAAACAAAAAACTGTCTTTAAAAAAATGTATTGAAAAAAAGAAAAAAAAACTTCATCAATTTATTATTAACATTTTTTAGACCTTCATTTCAGTAAATACACTTAAAAATTCATAAGTTGACAGCATAAGAACAAAAAGCTTTTTAAAAAAAAAAGTTATTGAAAGTTTTATATAGAAAAGGGAGATAAATATGCCTTAAAAACAACATGGTGGTCAGTAAAGGTATCTGTGCATCTAAACTATTCTAACCTATTACCTAAATATCTTATGAATTGTTCATCAGTGTTGACCACATCTCTTCACTAGTTAAATAGATTGCCCCTCAATCTGTAGGACCGGCCCAGGCTAAAGGCTCAATGGAAGGGTGTGTTTTTTAAAATTGTTTTTTTATAGAAAAGTCGATGCATCTTGTATTAAATCGCTTCCATAAGTTTATGTAGTTTTTGTAGCAGTGACTTTGTTATAAATATTCGTCGATGTGAGTTTGGAAAAACTTTTCGATGACTAAGTATGTGCCAAACAAAATCCAGACCAATATACTATCCGCGCAGCATCACTTAACTAGTTTTCAAGAAACTTTATACTTATGCGAATATGAGCCAACTTTCTCATAAACATAATTCTCTATGCTAGACTTTTCCAAGGAATTGTAAAAAAACAAAAAAACAAGAACTCTTCACTAAGATCTTATATATATATCTAGTTGGTTCTAAAATGATGACTATCTTTGTCAGCAAAGCTCAAATGCGTGCTGTCAAACTGACAATACAGTTATTTTGGTAAAGGTATAGACATTATACTTACTTTTCTTAAAATTATCTTAAAATTCTTAGATCCATTTCCATAATGAAAATAACAGCTTCAATTATTAGGACTATCAAAGGGTATTGTAGCATTAATTATAAGCGCAAGTTATTTTTTTTTTCACGAAGTCTTTACCACAGAAAAATACATTTGATTACGCAATGGTACAAAGCTGCGTTAAGTTCTAATTTACATTAATTTAAACTGTTACAAATACGTATTATGTAAAAAATGAAAGTTTTGATATTTTTCTGATTTAGTTGTCTTTAACATCAATCATTGGAAATGTCTAGTACAATGTGAAGTTTTATAAATCAGTCGACCCTTAGCAAATCGTCATTCGACCCCCCTTCCCCAGACGTCGCGACAAACTTTAGAGCTTTGAACGGTTTGACTGTTGTTTCAGTAGGTCATTGGATTGTAGCACCAGATTGCTAGTACAGCTAAACTGTAGTCGGCATATT
Source organism: Biomphalaria sudanica (assembly GCA_036873155.1). NCBI lineage: Eukaryota > Metazoa > Mollusca > Gastropoda > Planorbidae > Biomphalaria > Biomphalaria sudanica. The sequence continues at coordinate 136,719 of JAZGLO010005548.1, read as the reverse complement.
ATATTTTTTAATATAGAACTTGAAATAACTTCTTTAAAAAAACAACTACATATAATGTTTATTAACAGTACAGAAACATTCAGCTTGAAATGAGATGTAGAGTAGCACCTTTAGTAGAATCACTACATTTAGAAAGCCTACAAGAGAGAAGACTTAAAAGTAAAGTAGAAATTATACATAAAACACAATAATCTTATATTGCAAAAACAAAGTCTAATAAAATACTCAGAAAAACACAGGGGTAATGGCACATTCCTCGTTCCATATGCTAGGACAATTTGTACAAATGCTCATTCTTCCCAAGTGCTCTTAGAGCATGGAATGGGTTGTCTGAGCCAATGAAAACCAATGACTTGGCAGAATTTGACTCACTTGTTTTCATGCATGACGCGTAGGACGTAATCACCTTCTTGTTTGAAGTAACGTCTGTATTTTAGAAGATAAGTTTATGCTCTAAAATAAACTGATATTTATTTCAAAATCTAACTCACATCAAGAATACGTCTTTTACTTTCGTGTCTCCCTATTGTCTCACGTTCCTAACATACCTCATGTCAGAACAGTTCATATTTCATCATTCTACCCTGCATAGTCTCCTAATCGGTTAAGCTCTCCTAACACACTCTCCATAAGAACTGTATAACCATAAAAAGTTTAATTCTCAAATAAACATGTAGGATTAGATAATAGTAATATACTTTAAGAAAGATGTTCAAATTTGTAAAAATATTAAAAGACCAACACCTACTCCATCAAATCTACGTCAGTTCACAGCAAACTAGGAATCTTTTATCCAATAAGCCAAGAACTGAATTATACAAAAACATCTTTTGTTCCTTATTCTGTAAGACTGTATCAAAGCTACTCGTTGACCTTCGATAAAGTCCAGTAAGAAATCGTTAGAAAGGCTTTTTTATCCAACGAACAGTCTTGAACCAGGGAGTCTTCACCAAAGTCTTCTCTGAGGGCTCCAAGCAGTAACAGCCATATACTGAGTAAAGGGACCGTACTGTGTACTGTTCAGGCTTCTGCGCGGTGTTGATGCTTGTAGATAGATCTAGTGTAGATCTACGTCTGACTGGAGGTAATACCGAACTCAAAACTACTTCAGTAACACCGGCGAAAAGCCGAAACAAACAAAATATGTAGTCGACGCTGATGCTGTTTACAAATCCATTTAATTACTAAGAAGGGAATCGTCCTATGTCAGCTATGTCCGTTAATCCGTATCTATATTCTACTGCTCTACACAAAGCATCCTCTTTCTAGCGTCACTAAGAGCGTTCTTGTTTTTTAAAGATCTGTCACGTCATTTGTCGCTAAGTAAAACTTTACCCTTATTCCCGAAACAAATAACTAATTCCTAATCATGTCATAACAACTCCTCCCCCTCCCGCTAAAAAAAATTGCCAGTCAATTTTTTTATCTACTGTCTTAGTCTTACATTGTGCAAGGGCCAAAATGTAGGGAAACATAAAAGACAACACAACTTGAGTCTTGATTTCGGTTTCAACTTCTTCATCATTGTCCCCAAACTCAAGTTGATCTGAACACCTATTTCCCTCAAATGTCACAACGTGATACTGTCCAATGTGATGTGCCATAGGTGACCGCAGACATAGGTGTCTAGCTATACTTTATCACATCACGTTCCAGATGTTACACCACTTTCCCTCACACGTCAGGACAGACATTTTACCTAATATGACAAATTGACATTTATCAATAATCATTCTCCCACTATACACCTAACGTTCGTTCGGGCATTTACAAGTGTATTTTATTTCCTCTCTCCACTTACTTGTCCCAGCGCGACCTAACTCTTTACTGATGTATGATCATGATCAACAACAAGGAATAACTTATAAAACTTATCAATACCTCGTCGCCTTATAAATGCCCTATCTATTCATACGTCCATACATACAATTCATACATATTAATATTCATACATAATAAATAACTAAAATGAGTCAATCTAATACTAACTAATACTACAACAACATAATACCCATGTGACTATGACTACTAGCCAAATCAATTAATTAAGAATAAACAATTTAAATAAAATCCAACTTATTTACACTACGGTTGTATAGTGTTATGTTTCACAGGCTATCTACACGACCCATACATTTGTTCTCTCCAAGCGTTCTGCTTCCCTAATTCTCTCCTTCTCCAAGCGTTCTGCTTCTCTAATTCTCTCCTTCTCCAAGCGCTCTGCTTCCGCCGCCACCATCTGCTGCACATAGGCAGTTAGTTCTTTGCCTCGCAGTTCTAATTCTGTCTTGGCTTCATGAATTAGCTTTTTTCTAAATTCTTCTAGGTCGTAACCTGAAGTAGTTGCCATATTCCTTATTTGTTACTTTATCCTACGATATGATACCTCTTATACCAAAAAACAAAACCCTTGGCGTCTAACTACCAACTTAGACTAATAACCACTTCTACCCTTTCTCAAGATACACTTAGTATCCTTGGTACAAGTGTGTAGGCTACACTTTTACCCGACTGAATACGATGTGCGACACACGCACACTCAACCGACACCGTGTTACTCAACACGAGTGGCCGGTAAATAGACCAACCTGTCTATTTACAAATACTAAAATTACACCTGGGCAATCAGGCTTCACCTCGATTGTTCCCCAGATCTAGTCTAGATTACGCTAGATCTTAGTTACTTCTTACCTGCTTTCACAGCCAGGAGTGTATATAACTTACAACTCATACAAATAAACTATGAAAATAAACTTAAATACGATAAACACCAAACTATAGATCTAGTTTTAATGAATGAGACTTTCGTCTGACAGTAAGACTTAAGACGGGAGTATTGCAAACAATTAATTCATGACGTTACTAACAAATGCTTAACTAAATGATTCACACTCACATACAGGACGCATTAACAGCTAAACATATATATGGACCTCTTGCTAGATTACACCTAATTTTAAGGATATCACCAATCCACCACGATTTAACCTGGTAGTGATAATCTAGCGAGTGGTCACTTCCCTACAGACTCTAATTATTCTAAGGAGAAAGTAGTTAAATAACACTTGACTTATCTGTCTAAGAAGCGGCGATAACTCCACAGTCAGTCTCGGGTCCACTCTTCCTACGCTAATGTCTGTCCCGGCGGCAAGGCTCACGGCGATGTCTTCCCTAGCGGTGAGACAAGAACAACGAACGTTTCGGCTCTCCAAGGTCCTCCGGTACTGGTCTGCAATGGCTCCGGTTCTTCGGTGGTACGGCGTCTGGTTCTGGTGTTCACGGTGATCTGTCGTCTGGCTCCGGTTCGTCGGTGGCGTAGAGTCTGGTTCTGGCTGCTGGTTCCGACGCAGGTACGGTGGTTCCAGGTGGTCGTCTGTCCAAAGTGAACCTGGAACGGTCCAACTATTGACACAGCGACAAAGTCAAAGTCCAGTGCTAAACTACCGGCTATCTGGCTATCTAAAGTGTAGCACAGAATTCAGCCGAGCTGTAGATCAAATTAGCACTACTGTACTTAAGTGCCGTAGGCAGTACGATGTCTCCTACGTCAAAAGTTCTTTGGCGTGACCCCAACGGTCGATCTTGGCCTTGCAGAAGGTGACCTTCACGTTCGTTCTCACTGTGCCGGGCAGGCGATATCTCTTCAGTACGGAATCGACAGGACGGTTTTCTTCCCTCCACAAAACTGTAGCCTTCTCGATACAAGCTTCAATACGATGCCACAAGTATGGGCATTTACAAATCACAACTGTAGATCTAGATCTATATTTCGTTACCTCCTAGTTCTACGAGTCCAGGATCTCACTGGCTTTCCTTCGCCGACGTGGCTGTATAATCAGGGTCTAGCTGCAGACTAGGCCGATGACGTTAACTTCTGCCTCCTCCTAACAGAGGGCTTCTATTCTTCTTGATGTTGCTGCCAGTAAGCTCCGAGTCGGGGGTCGCCACGTTGTTCAGGCTTCTGCGCGGTGTTGATGCTTGTAGATAGATCTAGTGTAGATCTACGTCTGACTGGAGGTAATACCGAACTCAAAACTACTTCAGTAACACCGGCGAAAAGCCGAAACAAACAAAATATGTAGTCGACGCTGATGCTGTTTACAAATCCATTTAATTACTAAGAAGGGAATCGTCCTATGTCAGCTATGTCCGTTAATCCGTATCTATATTCTACTGCTCTACACAAAGCATCCTCTTTCTAGCGTCACTAAGAGCGTTCTTGTTTTTTAAAGATCTGTCACGTCATTTGTCGCTAAGTAAAACTTTACCCTTATTCCCGAAACAAATAACTAATTCCTAATCATGTCATAACAGTACACAGCACAACGCACCTCGGTCCTGAGTCCACTCGCTATAAATTGCCCCCTTTGTGGAACTGTGTGGTGGACATTCGGACTGGATAACTGGCTTTTGCTCCATCGCCACCCCGAGTGAAATAAAAAAAAGCTCACCCAGGGTATCCCGCTGGTGTCTTAATTGCGTCCCGTTCTAACTGGCCACGCTCCGGCGACGGGGGCTAAATCCTTCGCTACTCGACTAGAAAGCGTGAAAAAGACGAAGACGTCTGTTTGCAGTCACTCATAGAATTTCTCTGTGTTTTGAGTTTGTTAAACTTTGTAGAATGTCATTATTATTATCATTATTATTATTTTTATTATTATTATTATTATTATTTTTATTTTTATTATTGTTGTTGTTTTGTTTTTGTTGAAAAAAACGTCTTTCAAATCACAACCTATTTTCAATTACGATAAATAAAGTATCAGTCTTTGTCTGGACCACTATGATAAGAACTTTTTTTGAAATCAAGTCTCTTTATTTGTACTGGAACTCTGTGTTCCTGTGCACAATGTCAATACTTCCTAATACACATCTAATGTTGTTGAACTGATGTGTCGTGTTTGCTAAGCAAAGAGGATGGATCTAGTGATATTGAAAGAACCGACCTACATCCTGTATGTGGCTGACGTCTTCATTTATTTCACTGATTGTTGATTTCGAAGTATTTTAACTATCAAGCATTGACATTTTGGTTCAATGTTTCAAAGAACTACTGACATGCACTAATTATATCCGTGTATTTGTGTTAGCATGAATAGAAAGAAAAATAGTCTACTCACAATGTTTTTATAAATGGATCTCAATACATATAATTAACAAGCAAAATACAAACAAAAATTACAACAAAGCTTCTATTAAGTGTAGTACCATCATTGAGTTTGAATCAGTCATGTAACTAAATGTGTAATAAATCTATACTAACGATGATTTATCTGTAAGATTAGAAATATTTTTACCAATTGTTTTTGATTCGTGCGATTTTATGCTTTTAGCGTTCTTAATACACTATGATCCTATCACTTGTCTTGAATAGTTATAAAGGGGTAGGGGGAGAAGGCGGGGGGTACATCGCTTTTTAAATGTATTTCTTTAATAAAGTAAGCGACCTGAATTCAAAGTCGAGGGCTAAGTCCTTCTCAGTCTCCTCAAGCCAGTACGGTAACCACTGTGCAAGGGATCTTCAAATGAAAATACGTTTAGACCTATTTATAGTTATTTTCATTTTTTTTTCTACAAACAATAAAGGGAACTTATTCTACTTATACTACTTTATCAGTCAAGGAAAAAGTATTTCCATTGTTTGAGATACAAATCAAAATAATTAATTACAAAAAGCTAATTAAGCAATAGGTTTTCTTTGAATTCATTCTTGTGTAGTAAAAGAAATAATTGTGCAAGATTTCAGCTTGATCCAAGATGGGTGTGGGAGAAATAACATGTTTAAACTTTGTAACAGACAAACAGAGTGAGTTGATAAAGGTCTTGTACAAAAAGTTTCTACATATAGCAAAATACAAGCAAATAGGTTCAGATAAATATTTTCAATTATAACATACCATTACATATTGATAAAACGCAGAAGCAGTAATTGGACTGAAGGGAGAGAATAAAAATTAAACAAATAATAATATCACGAGGAAGTTGCTGAGAGCATTTACAACAAGAAACTAACTGACTATTTACAACGAGGAATAATTTGACTATTTATAACAAGGAACTAACTGTCTATTTACAACAAGGAACTAACTGTCTATTTACAACAAGGAACTAACTGGCTATTTACAACAAAGAACTAACTGTCTATTTACAGCAAGGAACTAACTGACTATTTACAACAAGGAAATAACTGTCAATTCACAGCAAGGAACTAACTGACTATTTACAATAATAAACTTACTGTCTAATTACAACAAGGAACTTACTGATTATTTACAATAAGGAACTAACTGACTATTTACAACAAGGAACTAACTGACCATTTACAATAAGGAACTAAATGGCTGTTTACAACAATGGACTAACTGGCTATTTACAACAATAAACTTACTAGCTATTTACATCAAGGAACGAACTGACTATTTACAACAATGAACTAACTGGTTATTTACAACTAGGAACTAACTAGCTATTTACAACAAGTAACTAACTGAATATTTACGTCAAGGAACTAGCTGTCTATTTACAACTATGATTTAAATGCCTATTTACAAAAAGGAACTAACTGGCTATTTACAACAATAATGATTCTCAGCCCTTGAAGCCTGCCTCTTCATCGTTGATTTTTCCGCGCAACCGCTGCGTTCCTCAAACTCTGAGGACTTACAACAGCGACCGGGCCAATTAAATCTCAAATTGAGTTTTCAGCTGGAGCTGGCACCTCCTAACGCTGATACTTGAACTAAAGGACTGGAACAGTCTACAGCACCAAGAAAAAGTGATTAGTTTCTGAGAGAATATATGTATGTGGAGGTTAAGGTCTATGGTAGACGCACTGTCGTAAATCCTGAGCTGTATCTACGCATTGCAAGTATGTCACAAGCGTTATTTTTATAATCACTATTTTTTTCTCAGAAGTAAAAAAAAAGTTATAAAAAAAAAAAAAAAAAAGAAAAAGTTTATGACCTGACGAAATTCGGATTTACAGCTTTATTTTGTAGATGACCCTTTCTTGTGGAGTCTCCTGGGCTATAGCCGGCCCTGGTTGCAGGTCATTGTGACTTTTAAACATCACGTAACAAGTCTTCTAACCAGCAGTCAATAAATAAATTAAATAATACTATTTATAGATGAGCTGAAATGACAGCATTCTCCCGGTCAATGAGTTGGAAAAAAACAAACTCTTAAGTGGTTTTTCCAATGTCGGGGTAGCATTGGCAACTGAATCATCAGCATTTGACCCTAGCTTGGTGTGGCTAAGTGTGGATAAGTGACAAAGAATATTGGTTGCAGAAAATAAACAATTATAAATAAAAAAAATATTATTAAATAATTATTATAATAGCTTTTGTGTAGCGCTACTTTCATGCCTATAGCATGCTCAGAGTGCAATCTTTGGACCAGTGGGGTGGGTGGGGAGTAGGGCGCTCAGTAAACACAACTCTGCTCGAGGCGGGTGTCGAGCCACGAGCCCCCTCCAAAGGAAACCAAGACAAGCCAAGTTCAAGCGTACTTAGCCTCTCGACCACGCTTCTTTGCTACAAGCATCCATCACTGTCGTCAAAGCGTCACTCTAGTATATATATATTATTTATATTATTTTTTGTTTCTTAAAGTTTCAGATTATCCTTCAGAAATTTACATAATTGAGCCATAAGTCCTGCGAGGCGACAAAGGGTGGCGAACTGGGGGTTTTAACCAAGGGCCAGACATGGCGTCAGTCTTGGCGCAAACCAAAAATTATAGCTTTTTTATGTGTTTTTTTTTTTAGTAATAAAGTAAAAGAAAACAAAAGTTATCGAAATCTAAAAATTCTGTTTTATAAAAAAAATTAAAAATCTAAGTATCTCGAAGTAATGCAGAAGCAATATCCCTTATAACAAACAGAATAAGTAATTTACCGATAATTAATTGCCTAATTGTTGTTTTTTTAAAAATTGATTCATGTGTTATGTACGATACATAATTGTTGAAAGTTTTAACTTGATTCGAAATTATAAGATGGGAGAAATAACGTATAAAATTATTTAATGGGACAAACCCGACATATTTAGTCATATTTGTTGAATACTGAAGGATTAATTTGCCTTGTTGGTATCAAACGAAATAATTAATAACCAGTAATTAAGAGACAAATTGGTAATATTTTTTGTTATTGATTCATACATTTTCTATGCTAAGTTTCAAATGACCTGGGAAACGGTCTGTGAGAAATAACGTGTACAAATTTTTACCAGAAGACAGACATACAGTGAGTTGATATAGGCTTTGTAAAAAGGGATGAGTCATTAGTTTAAACTCCCAATCTATCTAGATGACACTAAGCGAACCGGACATACTCATGGATTAATTTCCTTATTGCTCTCTTCAATTCAATTTTAAGAGCTTGACTGTACTGTGACATTTATCAATAAACTAGCGTTTCTCACTGGCTATTTGTTACCAGACTACATAATATTTATTTTGGCTTAAACCTCCCCTTCTTTGTAGCATTTCTAATAAAACTTTAAACATTGCAACGCTCCCTTAAAATATTTTTAGCCAGTGAATTTTAGTATCTGTAAAGTTAAATTTGAAAGGTCCATTCCACTCTCTCTCTCTCTTTCCTTGTGTACTTACAATAAAACAATAAAAGAATAAACATATTAACGCTCTTTTAAAATATTTTTTACTCAATGACTTTTAGTATGTTATGTTAAATTTGAAAAGTCTCTCTCTCTCTCTCTCTCTCTCTCTCTTCATTCTTCTTCTTCTATTCTCCTTCTCAATCTTTCTCTCAGGTCTCTTCCCCATTTTTTTGCCCTTTTTTTGACCTCCACAAGCTAATACACTAACCACTGTGCCAGCAAAGTGCTTACTAAAATAATAGATGTCATAGCTATCTGGTTTCAATATTTGTTAGCAAAAGTATACAAAGAATGAAGGGGACTTTTTCAACTTATACTACACGTATGCCTAGTAAAATTTATTTCCCTTGTTCGATACTTACAAGTATAATAAATTACAAATAGTTAATGTAATTTTTGTTTGATTATTTCTTTTTACAAGAAATAATTGTGTACAATTTCAATTAGATTCGAGATTGGGTGTGGGAGAAATAAGTGTAAAAAAAAACGTGTACCACGCTAACAGACAGTCAGACAGAAAGAGTTGATATAACCTTTGTAATAAAAATATAAATACAACTACACATGTGCTTGAATGTTTTTGTGTTGTCTATTGAGCATCCTTAAAAAAAATTCTTTGAGAATTTTAACATTTCTGTTTCTTAAAATATACGGGATTTCCCATTTTAAAAATAGATACAGAGAAATGTGTAAAATGTAAAGAAAAGGAACCAGATTTAAATCTAGACCTGTCCCACTCCAGTGATCTCTCTGAACAGACTAGAAATCTTCCAGCCTGACTATTAGAAGTAAAGATCCGAACAACATAAAAAGTAGACATTGAGTCTCATTGACACTTTTGTATTTATTCATATACACACAGACAGATAACACGAGGACTAGCGATACCCACACTCAAAGACATTCACACACACACTTAGATATGTAGGCCAATCGCCAACCTAAACAGAATTGATCATAGGCATTGATAGGCATGGATGTGTCCCTAGTCATGTGGTTTTTCGTCGAAAGCGTTCTAGAATATCTAGAAGTTTGTATATCTCTTTATTTCTGACTGAGCTCGGTCTATCTATCTATCTATCGATCTATCAATTGATCGATCTATCGATCTAAACGTGAACCTTCAGCTCCTTTTTACAAAGCTTTTATCAACTCACTCTGTATGTCTGGTAACAGGATTGTTCAGTTTATCCGACACCCCATCTAGGATTAAGCTGAAGTTTTGCAAAATTATTTCATTTACCTGACAACACAAGAATCAATTTTTAAAAAGTTGGCTAAAATGAAGGTAAAAGCTGAATTAGCTTTATAGGTAACCGCTTTAAAGTAAGTTTGAAATCTTCTATAGTCATAAGCAAGTAACTAGCATAGTGGTTAGTGTATCGTCTTGAGGAGGCAGAGAAGCCTTGATCCCTATATATATATATATATATATATATATATATATATATATATATATGTATGTATATATCTCATTGCATATATATATATATAAATAAATAAATATATATATATATATATATGCAATTTAAAAGCGAACACCAATATACGCCTTTTTATATACTCCCTCGCCTAAACCCAGCTGGTGGAGATATGGGATCGAGTTAATCTAGTTCCATTATTTTAAGCTTTTAAAAAATGATTACCCAGATATTCATTACTTTCTTCACCTCTCCTATTTCCCAACTGTTTCAGATAAGTGATAGGTGGTAACGTAGGGATTATCAGTGTTATGATAACATGTAACAACAAATATTTCTAATGACAGATATAATTGTTGTTGATCTAGATTTATTTTATGACTGATTTAAAGTATAAGATACAATAACACTCCTTATAAGCTATGTATTTTTATTTTAAAGTATTTTTTTTATGTTTTCCTCTTGCACATTAAGTGTGTAATTAAGGAAGGTGTTTTTACCATGTGACCCTGGGTAAATTTCAGCCAGTGAAATAAAGTGTAGAATAATCTCAAACATCTGTGTCTGTTTTACTAAAAGATGGGGTTAGTTAAGCGAGATCAAACCTGACAGGCATCCAGGGCATCGGTCTCTTATGTTTGAATAGTTTCTAAAGTATTTGCTTTGCAGCTACCCGGAAATAAGCCTGGGGATTTTTAGCGGCCTTCGTAAGGGGAAAAGCCGTTATTAGATTTATGTGGTATGTCTTTCTAGTGTGTTATCTGGTACAATACCTTTTAATTTGTATCACAATAGTTTGTAAAGTCTAAGTATGCACATACCGGGAACATCTTTGTTAAATCGACCTTTATACACCCTGGTTTGTGCAGTCCAAGTATATTAGGATTATATTAGAAGTCTAATCTCTTTCTTTCTTCTTAGAGATCTGTATGTTGTTTTGTCTGTCGGTCTATCTGTCACGTTTAGATTTCAAAAATAAATAAGAAGCTTCTGAAAAAAAAATTTACGCCGAATATTAGAAAAGCATGTAATAGTTTTGTGTGGTTTGTCTGTTTAGAATGTCTGTCACGTTAATATTTGAAAACAAAAAATAGAAAAGCTTTTAAAAAGCTGATTTTACTTTATTTTGTGGAGAGGAAAGTTTAGGTACAACAGTTTCTTTTAATCTCGCTCTTCTTTTTATATTACATTTTATTTCTTTTTGCCAGAATGCCCAGAACTACCATTAGCTATAAGTACCTTGATCCTGGCTGGCTTAAACCAATTGTTTGCGAAGTAAGAGAGGATTCTTTTCAGGAAATCCTATTGAAAACATTGGCTCAAACACTTTTAGAAATAGACGCAAATATTTGTAGACCTAATGATTTAATAGAAGCCTCCCTTAAGTTATTACATTTCTTTTTGTCCAGTTGGCTGATGTCTGGATCCACCTCAAACCTCAAGTATGTTGCCGGATCCTCCCCTTCATCAGCCCGAGCCTGCCCAAGACGTGCACTATGTTGCCTTTGTTCTTTTCTAAGCGTTTCAGACGCCACCATTTGAGCTCTTCTTTCAGTTCCTGCAATTCCAGCTCGTCAAGCCGTACCTAACGCCCCCGTTGAGTCACCCAATCCCACTTCTGGCACCAATGTAATATCTAAAGGGGGGCAACTCAACGAGGCAACAAATACATAAAACAACATCTGCCCTGAGCACGGCCTCTTCATACCTACTTGGTCGGAACTTGTTCTTCTCCTTCTAATGGGAACATCCTTTTCTGTCTAGTTTCTAACAATGAGCACCTTCTGCACTAGCTTGGATGGCAGTGTGCATGGCAGGGTTATAATGTTATATTTTATTTAATTTTTTAGCCATAAAGTGCAGACAACTCGTTATCGTTTTTTTTTAAATCAAAGCAAATTAAAACAAAATAACTCCTTGAGGAAACTCTTTTTACAAAGCTTATATAAACTCAATCCGTCTGTCTGTTTGGTACATGCTATTTCTCACACAATCTCGGATCAAGAGGAAATTGTGCACAATTATTTTACTTAACCCTAACACACAAATTATTTTTTTAAAAATACAATTAGAAACTTGGTAATTAATTAGTTTGTGATATATTGAAAAAAAAAAGCTCTTGACTGGTATAAGCTGAATTATTCCCCTTGATAGGTTGTCGTCTGAGTTTTAGTAAACATGAACATGAAATAAGGAGACTATAGAAACTATTGACCATACAAACATAACCTCTTCACTAGCAGAGTGGTCACCGTGTTGGCTTAAGAAGGCTAAGAAAGATTTACCACACGAGTTTGAATTCAAAACGTTCTTCCTTTATTATATTTTTATAAATGCTTTTTACAGTGTTAGTGTAGATCTTTTACCAATATAATTACATGACTGGTGTAAATAATTGATACAACTATGCTAAATATAAGCTTTGATTTTTATTAATTTTTTTTTCATATTTTCTTGTTACTTATATTACAAAAAGAGTCCTTACCTGAAGGTTAAAGAATTAATTTATTTTTGCTAATACTTAAAGGCTGTTCGGCTCTTGTTCAAATGTAAAACAATCAAACTTCGAATTATTTTTTGAACTCGCTTTTAGACTTTAACTATATTTGATTTATTTTACCTCAAAGACCGAGAACTCTCCCTTTTTGTAATAGGTTGTTTGTTTATTTTGAAGTGAATAAAAACTTTCACTGTTGGACCGTTGGGGCACCACGCAAGATCTTTCAACCGTCTTTCTCCATTTCTTACTGTCTTTTCCATGGATATAACCTCTTTTAATGGCATTCTTTTATGTAGTCTTCCCATCGATTTCTTTGTCTGCCTCTTCTTCTATTTCCTGGTACTGTTCACTAAAAGAAGGTCTTTGCGAATCGCGATAACCTTGTAATATGGTTATAGCGTTTAAATTAGGCGTTTTTTTCCAAGTTAGGGCTTGGGGTCCAATCTCTTTGGAATTCTGTCTCTAGTATCTTCATTTGTGATATCTTTGCATGTGGCATCTATGATCATTTAGTAGCATCTCAATTCCATTGATAGGATACTCTTCTCTAGCTCTGCAGTCAGCGTCGAAGACTCGCAAGCATATAAGAATATGGAAGTGACCAGGGAGTGAATAAAAATTTAAATCCAATTATTATTGAAATTGTTTTTCTGAATTCATTATCGATTTTTATTTACAAAGGCTAGGAATTGTTTGTACATCTCACTTACTTTTTATAGTAATTGTGGTTAATTTTATTAAAGATCTAAAGATCTGTTTACTTGATGCATTACTACTTTCTTTTTAAATGTAAACCACAGCATGGTATGAATAATTATTATCAATGGGCAATGTCGCTCGAGACCTTCTCTGAGTTTGTTTGATAACAAACACTCTTTTATATTCTTGTTTTAATACATGCGGTCTATAGGCCTGATGATGTTGATAATGATGTTTAAAGGTCATCCGTTTCTTAGACCAACGGTTAACGAGCAGTCAGTCATGTGACAATCACAACGACTAACAGGTACCCTACAAAATTAGATGGACTCAGAGGCGACTAAAAATCCCCAAGTTCAAAATCCCAGTATTCACCGAGATTCAGACCAAGGACCCTAGGTTCGGAAGCCAAGCGCTTAACCACTCAGCCACCGTGCCCCTTGGTTAAAAAATACAAGTGTTTATTTTTTTCAATAGTAGAAATAGCATTAAAATATTGCTGCAACTCTAGTGGCGCTCTGACAAGGTTAATGTGTGTGATGACAAACGTGACTCACACATGACAAAGGTCAACAGCTGCCAATGGACAAAGGACAGTCCTGCTAGAACACGCAAACATGTGCAAGTATTCAAAAGCTTTTCAATCCTGACTTGATCTTAAAAACTTTTAAAAAATCAAACATGGTCCACTTGAATTAAAAAAGAAACACTTGATAAAAGGATATTCTTTATTATTATCAGGATGTTAAAATCTGATACACTTGCTTGACTAGTTCAGACATCAGCAGGCCGCACTTAACGAGCCACTGATTTCATATTTCCTTACAAATGTAAAGGCGACCAGGCGTCATGTAGCAAACTTTTAAGTACTGAGAACGGAAATACATGAAGGGCGCTATGATTACACCTTTTTAAACAAGTTCTTGGCTGTAGATGATAGAAGAACAGAAAATGCGATTGTGTTGGTTCAAATTTTTACTTAGCATTTATCTGTTTTCAATGAAAGAAATATACATACATTTATTGTCAACTTTAGATCATGTATAAATAAACCAATTTAATTTTAATACATCTGCGATAATATTGAGAACAGCTATATAATCTATATAACCTACATCTTTCCTTCTTGCTTGAACTATCCAACCTATTTTTAACATGTATAGAATTAGAAAAATTCTTCATTTGAACTTAGTTTTAATTAACTTCTAAACAAATTTTGACTATAGCCTTGCTATGCAATTTCTCTGTTCTCAAATACACGACCAGTCACAACTAAATAAGTTTGTTTTTTCAAACTACGATCTTAAAGCGCTCATGTTACGTGATAAAGGGTATGGCTGCAAGCCAGCAGAATTTTAAACTTTTAAATTTATATATATACTAGCTTTAATTTCACCCGGCTCTGCTCGGGTTTTTCTTTCTACAAATAATCAATAATGACGTGAACACAAAGATGATAATTTTAAAAATTAATCAATTTATCTAGTATTTTATAATCAAATCGAACGCGTGAATGTTATTGTTTATATAACATTGTTAGTTTAATTTTATGTAGATCTAGATTTAGAATCTAAACAATTTGAATGCCACATTAGTGTAGTCAATAAATAAAAACTTTGGGCCTTTTATAGTAAAAGACTATAAACACTGTGATTTTTGGCTTGTGTCGACCTAGGTGCAATGTGTCGACCTAGATACATTAGTCGTGTTTCATTCATCATTTCGTAGCTAAGTTGCTATGAGGTCTAAATGCGCATAAGTAAATCTTAAAGAAAAAAAGTAAATTGAAAATGAAGACTTAAAATTAAACCGAACCGGTAACTGTAGGCTTAAATGCTTTTAAAAAATCACATTGGAAAATAAATTGTATTATGTCAGAAGGTGTTTATGTATGTTCATGTGTAAAATAACAAATTATGTTTTCTTGAATGAGAGCTAATTTAGGTCTAGAGATTTTCATCTCTGCGCATGCGTGACCTCTCTGTCTTGTCTATTCATTTAGACACAGCATGTAAACATGGCCTAGATTTATAAGATACAATACTTTTATAGAGTTGGGCAACTTTTTTTTTTAAGGTTCTTAAATTTCTGCCAAGTTTATCAATATCGGTGAAACGGTTTTGATTTGCATGCGGGGACATACATACATAAAAACGCCTTACTTTCTGCTTTATATATTATATGAGATATATTTATGTCCCTCCCTTGCAAATGCACTCAGATTATAGAAAACACAAAACTTAATGTCATAAAATGTTCAAATTTACAAATGTTTGATGCTGATAAAAAATAATATATACATGTATATTCTTCTAGACAACACAATATTATTTGTATTTCATTAATTTATAGAAAGAAATAGTAAGATCCATTGAATACGACAAGCGTTTAATCAAACCTTTTTTTTGCATAAAATGCTTATGTTTATTTTAATACAATATTTAGTTGTTGTTATTTTTACAAAGTGTGACCACAATTGAACCAAAGGAATTCACAAGTGACCCAGTTAGAATCCTGAAACTTGGAAATGGATTCATCTGCCATTGTGTTTTCTGTGCGAAATTTCAACGCAACATATGCAAGCCTTTCCGCCATCACATGCTATAAATGTTATTTTTGCTTCGCGCTTTTAAAATGTACACGATTTTAAGTAATCATTACATCATTCATTTTTATAAGGTAGGAAAATATTTAAAGAAAGTCAACGTTGATCTATTGAATGGTTATATTACCATGTATGCTTACAATGTACTTTTTAAAAATATTATTTAGAAATATTTTTTTTTAATTTTTTTGTAAGAAACAAAGATTTGTAAGCAAGAATTACTTTTAACTGTTAGTTAGCGTTTCAAAGTTGTTATACATTAAATGTCGTAACCTATTAGATATAAGAATGTTATGTGTAACTTCTTGTCTATCGTAACACAGGACTTCTTAATAATTTGATACGCCTTCCGATATGTTCAATCAACTGGAACTATCAGTAACAGAATCAATTATGATGTCATAGCCAGGGGATATCATTAAAATAAGGAAAAGCTACGTCGTTTATAAAATATGCCTAACTGATGAGTCTTGCAAATATCTCGCACATATAGCGAACTTGCGGGGCTTTAAATCAGTTAAAATTACTTCTACTGCAAGGGTGAACGCGACTATGTTCCCTTATATCAACACAGGCTTCATGTAAACGTATCAGTTAAGAAAAGTAATTCATTCTTGAGAAAGGTAATCTTATTTAAAAAGTTCAACTACCTTGACTGCTAAATCTGTTACAACGTGTAGGGTGAGAGCTAGGTATTTTTATTTGATGCCACAACGTGCCAACAGACTAATAGATATGTGAAGGTTAAGTTATATGTGAACCTGGTTTACTGATGCTATTGAATGATTATATAATTGATATGTAAAAGATTTTACCTAAAGAGCCAATCTCTCATTCAAAGGCTCAATAAATATAAATTTTCAGTTTAAAAACAAAAACAAAAAAAAAGTTTCCCTTTAGTTAAGTGCTACGAACTCTGATTGTCAACGTACAGTTTACGTGGACAATATGAAGCACTACTTATTAATTATTATTTTAATTTCTTTTTAAAAAACAAACTAAAATTTTTTGTAAAGTGTAATAGTTAATATGACATAAATTACCTACCTAATTGTTTGTTTTTTTTGAAAAAAAAAAAGACAGAAAAAATGTAAAACCGTTTGCATAAACGTTAAAAATATCTCCCTTACAAAAAAGATACCATGTTATTTTTTTCTACCACAAATAAAGATAAGCTGTAAAAATGATATATTTTAATTTGAAAAATTAATTTTTTCGCATTCAGAAAAAAAAAAGTAGCATTTGCTCCTGAAATTTCAAATATATAAACTATCATGATGTCGGATTTTCAATCTATTTTCTAGTTTACGAGATCTTAACGGGACGAACGGACAGACAGACCTCACAAAAATAATCTCAAATATTCCCCTTTCGGCCGCTAATAAAATTAAAGTTCGTACTAAATTCACGTCATTATTTTTTTAACTCATAAAAATAAAAAATTTAGACGAAGAGGATTTATTTTTAGTGTTCAGTATTAAAATACATTCTACTTCCTGGTTTTTTAAAATATTTTGGTGAAGCTGTTCAACAGGTTCGACTCAAAATGTATGGCCATAGTTCTTAGAAATAGCTGTGTGTATGGACTGGGAGATATACCGATTTCTCTCTACTGTGACATGTTTTGGAATTTATTTCAACCACGTACTATGTTCTTTTGGATACTTGTTACATGTTTAGTCGGAGTGTATTGTCAAGGTAAATATCTTGGTAGTTTCTCTTCGCATCTACAAATCTGCTACTGTTAGCCGAAACAGCTTGTTATGTGCACTTTGATTACTATTAGAGAAAAAATATGAACCGAACAGGCCAGATTTTTTTTACTTGGGAGATGTTATAAAAGTGGTGTATATTCTCTTTTATCCATTCTTAATGTCATTTGATACAATTACAGTTAGAAATAAATGACGGCAACAAGGCGTAGAAAGACTTACCTTAGAGAGATTAGAAACAGGATTAATACAGCAATCGGACCACACGATACCTACTAACCAGTGTAAAAAAAAAAAGACAACTCAAACTCTATGGCCACATCACAAGGTCTTCAGGGCTCGCAAAGACATTTCTTCAGGGAACCAATAGCAGGGAGAAGATAAAGAGGAAGAATGAGAAAGCGATGGAAAAATAAGCTCAAAGACTGGATGGACTATATTTTTATAGCACAAATGCAGGGGGGGGGGGGCTGAATACTCGTGATGTTGGTAAAACCTAGCTAAGCCCGAAAATTTTTGCTTCACAAAGGACAGATTATTCTAGTGTGTCTGTTTCATTTTTGTTGTTTTTTTTTGTTTGAGATTTTATTCTACCAGCGTTTTTTTTTTTGTTTTGTTCTATCCAAATTCTGTGCCAGTTTTTCTCAGCGATGCATCGCATAATGCACTGTTTTGTCCTTCTTTCTCCTATTTGGTAGGTTCGATGTTTGAGGTTTTCAGAGACGCTCGAGGGTGTCGTGAAAATGTCATTTTTGTCTGTCTTGTGCTGTTTTTCGTTTCCTTAGTTAACCATAAAAAAGCCATATAGGTAACCGTAAGTCATCCATTCTGCAGACGGGACCTGGCCTTTGCAATTAAGACATCATCAGATTAGTCTGAATACATTTTAGATTTTTTTTTGAAGGACAATTTCATTTGCCATCTAAGTAACTAACTAGCAGTATTTTGTTCTGAGGCAGATTATAAGGAAATAGTTCATTTTTGTTTGCATGTCTTTATTAAGTAACGTTTTGAAGGATGACAACCCGATGGTACTTGGTGCATTGGTGGGTGTTCCTGTGAAACTCAGGACCACACTTACACACGTAGCCATCAGAGTGGTTCTTTTTTTACAAAGCTTAGCTTAACCCGTATGTCTGTCTGTCTCTCTGTCTGTCTAGACGGATTCTTTTACACTTTCATTTTGCTCCAACTTACCATTCTCGGCATAAGTTGAGATTATGCACAATTATTTATTCTCAATGGTAAACGAACTAAAAAATATCTCGTCTGTTTACACACTTATAGACTCTACCATAGGATTCAAAGGCCCTAACGGTTTATAAGTCGTTTTCATTAACAATGTTTCCGTTTTGGGAGAGTGTACTGCCAAATTATGTAAACCTGTATACTGCATTTTATTTCCTGGCTAATTATTATGATGCTTCTTTCCCCAGGAAGAGAAATAGCAGCAATTACATCTTTTCCTCAGGCCATCCCATTTAGGTTACATAAACTAAAAATATTGAAAATTTGATTTCATAAAATTGTATATATTTCCAAGTTTTGATAGAAAGTTTGTATTTCTTTTGTGAAAGAATTTATTTTTTTTGTTTGATTCAAAAGTGTTCAAGGCGATAAACAAAGATACCACCTATTGGAACAGGATTGTAGCATAGGTATCAAATATAGCTATGCACTTCAAAAAACATATACCAACTATTGAATCCAAGGGCGGACTGGGTGTCAAAATCGGCCCTGGCATTTCTATATTATCCATCCCACAAATTGTTTATCATAAAATAGACCTTCAGCTCTAGGTCTACCTGTTCTCAAAATCATTATTAAATTGATAATATATCGATAACTGTACGCATGCTTACAATCTATTAAATATAGGCTTTATGTTGCTTTTTAATCGTAAATTGTGTAGGCCCTAAGAGGATGAAGCATACTAGAAGCACTGTCTACGGATGTAGGCTATTACATTATTTAGGAAAATGTGTTACAGTATTACACTGTAGAGTCTGTAAAAGATTTTTTTTTTAAACACGACGCTCAAAGTTCACTTTTATTAGAGAATGTTATAAAACTTTTTCAACAATATCATAAGTTTTATAGTAGTATACATGCTACTATTTTGGGGGGGCCCTACCGGCTCATTCAGTTACAGGCCCACCGGGCATTTTCCAGAATGCCCATATAGCCAGTCCGTCCCTGATTGAAACCAAAATAAAGCACAGTAATAGGCTAAACTATAATAAAAGTGCAAGATACCACTAAGTCACTAACTGACTAATTGATCAAGAGATCTTATCAGCTATTGTACGAATTCGATTGAAATTTCGTAAACATATTTATTTAACCTTCTAGGACAGGGGTTCTAAAACCTGTGGGTCGCGACCCCTTTTTGGGGTCAAATGACGATTTGCCTGGGGTCAATTAAGACTATCGAAAATTGGATTTTTGGGGCTATTCTAAGGTGTAAAACATAACATTGTACACAGTTTTTCCTTTGAATGTTACTATTTTTTTTTTAAGGATAGAAAACTTAATTAGAATACAATCATTTTAATTGTTGCAGCATATATATTTTTAAACACTTTAAATTAATTTAATTTAATACATAAATAAACGTTGCAGAATCATAGATATTATTTCTGTAGTAACGAGGGGACAAAAGTGAAAAGCGATTATAGTTAATAATATCTTATCTTTAAATAGTCCATGTTATAAAAGAAGATATTTTCATCATAGAAGAACCCAAAACGTTTATTTGATATTCAACAGTCGTTCTTTATTAACATAGATATTACGTCATCTAGAGGAATGTTTAGGTATGTCAATGATGGCGATTTAAAAGACGAGTTTTTTTTATCAAACCAATTGAAACGACTGCGCTACGAAATGTAAAACAGAACGTTGATTCATTTTTTTGGAAAAGAAGAAAATCTTATTGAAATAATCAATAATGTTTGCACAGATTGTACTCCAAGTATGTCTGTCTGGATTTCAATGTCTGGTACTGATAGAACAACGTAGAGTTATTGAAACTCACTGTACGATTTTAGTCGAGAATATTAGTAACGAAGACACAGCCACAAGAATTATCAGAAGCAATGAAAAACGTCACTACAACTGCAACATGCTCGATAAGTCTGGAAAAAATCCGATCTTCAGAATGAAACTTTGACTTGACAAATAAAATTTGACTAAAATTGACTAACGAAATAATTATAAAAAATAATCTGTGAAAGAAAATTCTCGCAACAAAATGTCCTCCTTCTTTTAAATCCACTTCCCAGTACGTTTACACTTTCCAATAAAAAAACAAAGTTAAAGATGTAACGGAGAGAGTAAGAGTTTATTGAACTCATTATTAGCGATATAAGAAAGTTATTTATATTTAATGTTAGGTACACAGATCTGGATCAAGTCTTTGCAGCTATAGTCCGATTTGTCTGTCAATCATATATTTTTACGCAACATGTTTTTTTTTCAGCCTATTAGTCATTAAGTAAAGCTAAACACAAAAAAAAAAAAAAAGATACTTGATGCAGAAGATGACATTCTTTGTGATTTTGAAATGGCTTGCTAACAATTTCTCATCTGGTAAAGCAGAAACAGTGTCAGGCTATCGCAACAATTGTTACAACGTAATTTACTGAATCACTATCCCAGCTCCGTTATGCTATTCCAATAGTCACCTATTTCTGGAACAGGAATATGGTGGATACCTTCTAGAAATGTTGATAAACGCACAAACTAAAATTTCATTTATTTGGAATTTCATTAAAAGAAGAAATTTCACAAACATACGGCACGGCACTTACATATTGTGAAGTGATTTAAACATAAACCTTTGGTAATACATATCAGATATTTACATTTGGTTTCAGTTTTTGTACTAATAGCGAAAGCACAGCTACTTAGGCATATTTAAGAAAAAAAATGTTACTCTTGGGGGTCGCCACATAGTTGGGAATAGAAAAAGGGGTCGCCGAGCTAAAAAGTTTGAGAACAGCTGTTCTAGGAGCTCACTAAGAACAGCTTATGACTCATATATACAATTGCGATAAACTGAATGATTTTTATAAATTTTTTAAAATTTGTTTTTTGTATTCCCCCAGAAGGCCAAAGTCTATTTGTGTGTTTGGGGGGAAGGGGAGATTTTACAGTCAAAAAGCAACAGATGGCACATTAAATATTTAATTTTTTTATTGAGAGTGGAAAAATGATTAACTAGAGTTCATGGGCCCTAAGCATGTGTGCTGTATGTGTGTATTAGGTGGCGGGGGGCATTGTAAGACAGCCGTTCCAATTCAAGTTATAAGTCTATGTCAGAAAATATTATAATGCTTAGGGTGAAAAAGCTAAAAGTGGGTTTTAGAGAGAGAGAGAGAGAGGAGGGAGAGCTATTTAAGAGCTAAGATACACGCTTTTATGTTTCACTTTAAGTGCATTTAGTTTTGCTTTTTGATTTACATTTTTAACCCGTAGAAATGTAAGTGCTTTTATTATCTACTTTTATGAAATTCCACATCTATTTATATATGTTATGCCTTGAGCCTACATTTCGTTTGTTAAAAGCGCTCTTTAGATTTAATTAATAATATTATGTGAGTCATGGGCGTAGCAAGGGGGGGGCGTAGCCAAGCCTATTGGGTGTTTTTAGTTTAAATTTCCCTTCAGAAGGGTTTGATTAAAAAATACCTCTTCAATATAAAAATAAGCAAATTACACACTAAAATTCTTTGAGCGTAGCTAAGCCCCCAAAAACCCCAGCCGAAAAATAATCCTGGCTATGCCCATGAATTAAGTCATTATATTTTTATGATTGAAAATCATTAGCAACAAGAAAAGCCTCTAACAAAAATATTCTTTTGAAAGGAAAATAACTTTTATTTTATAAAAACTTTAAAGCAATTATATTTCTCGTAATAACTAATGAATGTTAGATTTAAAAAAAGAATTCAATATAGCTTGCGGAAAAGGGGCGCAACTATTGTTACGAAATCGCACCAAAGACAAACATCTAAATTCAATACTCCGTTTTGCTTTCAGATTTATGCAACATGATTCTCAATAGCTATATAATCCCATAATTAGTGTATACATTAAATTCACTAGTTTCTTACAAAAATAACCCCAATGTTTATTTTATATTTTAAAATATGTTCTTTTATATGGCCCACGACACGAGTGTCGGAAATTAAAATAGCTCGCAGGTCGTATACGTTTGGGCCTCAATGCTATACCGTAAGTCAATAATTTGCTTAGGTTGTTGATACAAAAAAATATGGAAGTATTTACTCAGTGGATTTTAAAGAACTAGAACCTATTGACCTTGATCTTTTTTTTTAAATTAATATATAACATGTGATTTTGAGGTTTGACAATTATTTTCTTGTATTGTTTCTAACAGAATTTTGTAACACTAAGAACACAGTTTCATGTAAATATAAATGTCGTTGCAATGGATCATGTTCTCAAGATGGTAATTGTAAAATATCGTTTTGCAGTAAAGGATGGTTTGGAATAGCTTGCCAGTACAGTAAGTAGGTCTTTTATGCAGTATTTTTTAATTATATATTTTTTTCTAAATACAAATGGCAGGCCGATCATCCAATAAATAAGTATATTAGTCAATGTCACTGTACGAAGGTCACCTAGAAAACAAATACAAATAAAGTCTGTTTTGCATAACCTTTTTCCAGGTACAATCAACACCAGAACTAATGGTGATTTATGTTTAGTTTATAGACAATTGCAAGCTGTTTAACTAATTGTTGAAATTGTTACAATTATTTCTTTTTTTTTTGTTCATCAAGGTGATGTTGCTAGTAATGCAACAATACAACCAAAAGGTGCTGAAACTTTACTAGCTAACTCATCAAGACAAGAATGTGGACAGCGTTCAGGTCTACAGTATGTCTTACTGACTTGGAGTGAACCACTTCCATTTACATGGTTAAGGATTAAAATAGTAAATCAAAGTAAGTCCTTTTAAAATATTACCTCAACTTACACACTTTAGTTTTAAAAAAACTTCATTTAAAATTTTTAAATTCCTCTTGTATTTCTCTCTAGACACACATACAGAAACACATTCTCATAGAGAAGCTTTCTAGTACGCTTTACCTCATATGGTAAAGGGAATTCTGGGTTTTTTTTTTTGAGAACTTTTTTCTTCTTCTGAGATCTTTATTACATCTCTGTTTTGCGATTTTTCAATGTTTATATTAAACTTCAAATATCCCTTAGTATGTCAAACCGTTGGGGCACCAAAAAAAAAACTCGTGTAAACAAGGTGGGCTCATCAAAAAAATCCCTGAAAAAAGATATCAAAATCGGCTCTTACGATATTCCTTGAAATTTAGCAGTTGCTGTTTATTGTCTTATTCAGGAGCGAAGCGACTTCGGATCATCTCATTTCCATGTGATGAATTCTTGGTTTTAGCTGTGGTCAGAAAGGTGTCGCCATCTAATCAGTTCCCCCATTTTCCACGCAGCTGATGTATCCAAAGCTAATTGGAAAGGGTATAAGACAGCTGTCGACAAAGTCCTTGAAAAAATTCATGTAGAGTCTAGCTCTATTGACTTTGTATACGTATACCGTAAAATAACAGCAGCTATCCTGGGCATGGCTAAAAAATTTATTTCTCGAACTTGGCCTTGTATAAAATTCAAGAACTTTTGGACTGCTGAAATCAACAAACTTGTTACGCCCGAAAAAAAGCAGACCATAAGGTCCAAAAGAACCTAAAAATACAACACTCAGGTAGAAATAGAACAGACTCTGTATACTAGTTAAAAAAAAACGTTGGACCAACACCTGTTCAAAGTTAGACCTAAAGGATAGCTCTAAGACCTGGAGTCTTCTGTGAAATCTCGAAAATGCTAATGTTGGGCGTACGAAACAGCAACCCAATTAGTTTACCCAGTTGGGTAACCATTTCATCAAAGAAGAAAATTGCCACCTAGTTAAATAAATATTTTGCTAAGGTCAACAAGGCTTCCAAGAGGTCCTTAATTTTCAAAGCCTTTGATAAAGCTAGCAAAGCTGATAAAAAAAGACCGAAAAGAATCACAGACCGAAAGTGCTGAGATAACGATGAACTTAAGGAAATGCCAGAATAAGAACAAGGATGCACGGAGAAGTCTCAGGGGAAATGACTCTCGAGCAAGGCCTCCACCAGGGCTCCGTCCTGTCATGTGCCCTTTTCATGGCCTTCATAAAAGACCTACCGGTTCAGCTAAAATGCCAAAAGCTGCTATATGCTGATGCTATTGTTCTTTGGAAATCCGTAAGGAGTGCAATCTCTATACAAAAAATGTTGCAAGAAGATCTCCATTCGCTCTGCTCAAACACACAAAAGTGGACGCTAGAAATAAACACTTTCAAGACGGTTCTGGCATTCTCGGGCAAACTAGAGGTTGGTTGGAAATGCAGAATACCTATTCAGATACAGTCTTTTATGCATCATGCCACTAGACTATCTGATAAAGCTGGCCTCTCCACCAACCGACAAAACAATCAACGTTTTAAACCCCTTCCCCCTTGGTGTCGCCCAACAACCCCAGACATACGCTAGAAACTAGTTCACCCTAATGTCAATAAGCTAAGTCGTTCATTTAACAACCTTCAAATTCTAACTCTGAAGACCATGAATGTGTTTACGCCCAGTGTTTTTTTTTTGCATTTACTGATGGGCCGGCATTGATAGATTCTGGAAAAGCAGGCTATGTAGCCTACATCGACTTTCTTGGCTCTTAGTTAGTAAAAATCTTTGGACCATGTGGTAGTGTTTGCAGTTTTGATGCGGAGACCATGGCAGTCTGTGAAGCCTTAAAGATCTTCTGACTCAAATCGGATCGGCGAGGGATATTTGAGAGAAACACAAATTGTGGTGATCACTGCCTCAAAATCTGTACTACAGGCTTTGCAAAGCCCTGGACAAGGGCCACCCAACATCGACACTGTCATCATAGCCTCACACAACTTAAAACAATGCTATGCCACCCCTGTAATAATGCTGTGGGTACCGAGTCACATAGGTGTTATTGGCAACACTATTGCAGACTCCTTGCACAATTGAACAGGCTGTAAGTATTTATCATGCTCTGACTACAATTTAAAAAAAACAGAAATAGAAAAGTGGTTTGAGTGCTGAGACAAGTAAAAAAAAACGTGGAGTTTGGGAGCGCATGAGGCGCCCTGAGCGCACTTCGTTGTGGTGGAGGCTATCCAGGCCTGTGCACGTCAGTGTAATTGATGACATTTTACGACCCGTTCTAATTTCCTTCTCTCTCTCTCTATCTGTCGTTTTTTTGAACCCCATTTCGTTTTTACCTGCGCCTTTAAATTCTCTGACATAGACTTTTGACTTTATTCGGAAAAACCCGCATCATGCGCTTCCGACACTGAAACGCACCTATATATTTGTCCCGTTCATTTTAGTAGCACCTTAGGTTTCCGCTTGTCTCATCCTCCGGCAACAATACATAACTTAGTTTTTCGTACACTCTTTAAATTTTCCTAGGCATCTCTAATCAATCCATATTTTATTTCGATCGTGACACCCCATCCCCACCTTTTTTTTCAAAATTAAATCTTAATGCAATCAATGAACTGTACTAGACACCGCATACATTTCTTAACACAATCAGCTTTAGACTTAGAGGAACAAAATGCATGTTTCACTTTTCACTTTTCCCTTTCAACATTTAATTTGGTATCTTTATGTAAATCATCTATTATATAATTATATCATTATTTATTTAAATTAAAACAAAATCAATAAGTTTTATCAATTTTAATATCGTTATTTGACCCCTTTGGAATGAAATGTCAATAGATTTAGATTTATCTTTTCAGTGCTTTTAGAATTAGTTTTTTTTAATTTAATCATCGATTGAATAGTTCCTCCGTTTGATCACCACGCATTTCAAATTTTGAATCTATGTATAGCATCTATGGTTACTATTGAAAAAAGTTTATCTACATCTTTTAATCATAAGACAAATAATCTAAACAAATTATTTTTATTTTTTATTTAGACTGCGTCTAAGGAAGCGAACACGACAAAAGGCATACCAAAAATAAGTTGAATAAAAAAAATGCTTAAAAAATACGGACTTCGTGTGAATTGTAATTGTGAAACGTGAAACGAGACCTTTTTGGGAAATAAAAAAAAATACAAAAGTTTGATAGATAGCTTGTTTAACGCACCACTGAGATCAGGTTGAATATTAATCTAATCCGGTTATAATTTAGTCAGTAGGAGGTAAAAGGAACATGTGTACGAAATTGCATTTACAGACATTCGATTATGAATGTATCAGTCCTGCCCTTATATTTTAAGTGTGACTTATAGGTTCTAGAATGCGTGTAGTGATCCTTGCATAATGTTGTATATTTAGAGATGTACACAGGACAGTACAGTGACGATCATAATACATAAATAAGCTTTATATAGCAAAAATTACATTTCTTGCTATAAAGGATTTAAAAATAAATATATCCAGCCATATCCACTGGCTATAAAAATAGTTATAATCAATTAGTGTTGAAGCCTGAACGCAGATTTACCATCACAAATACTAAAATATCGCAAGTCCAATTGAATAATATTTCTCATACGTCTGCTTTCTAGCAAGACTAAATAACAAGTGTCACAACAACTGAATAATTTGTAATACACGTCTGCTTTGCATCGAGCTCTAATAAGGGCTAACAATAAAATATCCTAATACCACTGTTTAAAAATCAGATTTGTCTCGTGCTTTTAACACAGGGATCAATAAGTGGCAAATTTTAAGAGTCGGAAAAGCCACAAATTACCATTTGCAATATTTCAAAGTTCTTAGAGAGCCACACATTTTTTTTCTTGCTAACTATAAATAGTACTTGCAATTTTTTCTTCGACAAAGATATGTTACTTTTTATTTGAATTAAAATAATTACACATTTATTTACAACACCAACACATAATTAAATACCAACCATTGATTAAACAAAGTCAGTGGATGGCTATTCAAGTAGAAGATGCTAACTCTACTAAGTACATAAAACTTGTACTTATAATTTAAAAAAAAAATACATCCAAGCATACTAATTCAGTTAGAGCGATGGCTTTGCATGGTTTTAGAAAGTTTGGATGAATTTGATTCATAAATAACTTGTTTTTAGTTTCAAACACGACACTTGTTAGTTGGCGTCTTACTTTACTTTTAACCCTTAAAGTGCTGAGCTGTTTTGAAATGAGTCCATACAAAATGGAATTACAATTCTGATGTTTAGAGGCTAAGCTACGACTCGCGTTTTAAGGGTTAATTCTATCCGCACAAGAGAAGAAAGGCTCGCACGAACAGGTCGTTTTACGTTTGTGTACAAATTTTACCCCCTAGGACCTAGGTGGTCACAAAGAATGTTTTTTTGACACATTAGCAACCTTACGAGCGCCATTTGCGAAAAATCACAGGCTCTATCAATTTTTGTATTTTATTTTCGGTATTTATCCAAAAGGCCGCAGTCTAATTAGAAAGCATAAATATCACAAATACCGTATTTTTGTAACATTTTTAATTCTTTTTTCTAGATTCTACTTATTTTTAATATGCCTTACGTCATTTCCGCTTCCTTTTAGACGTGGTCTAAAAAAAACCCAACATATCCTAATAGCATTAATAAGGGAGATCTAGACTCCTTTTTTTTTATTTTGAGAGAATAAGTAAAGATACTTTGTAACACTGTCAAAGAAATGAAAACAAAACACAATCCTATTAGCATTAAAAAAGTAAATCTATATCTATTGTTATTTCGCTACATTCATAAGTGGTGAGATAGGTGAGAAACAGATGTTACGAAAACATGATTCGATGTCTGATACCCCAAATTGCTTGCATTAAGATTAAAGGTTGCACAAAAAAAAACAGAAAAGGGGGAAGGTCAAAGTTGAACTATAATACAGATTGAATTGAGAAGCCGAAAAAAAAGTCATTGGACTGCGAGTTTATGTAGTGGGCAGATTATGGAGTAGGACTTTCCAAATCAAGTCAAATGTCTTTGTTGGAGAAAAAAACTAGGGACATGTTTAAAGAAAACAAAATGTATGTTCGGGAGAGCAAAGAGATAAAGAGGGACAGACAGACAGACAGACAGAAAAAAAATAGAGCGCGCTGTAAATTTAACAGATACACTAATTCAGGTGGCTCTTAGGTTGATCGTTAAAATATGGTCCGTTTATGAAAATTCACAAAAAGAAGCGAAAGGGGTATTCCGGCCATGATTATCATTATAAAGTCTGGAAACAAATCAACGGGCGTAGACGATGTGCTCTGCTAGTAATAAATAAAACAAAAACGTTTGTCTTTTTTTCTTTGCAGCCCTTTAAGAAGATACATGTTAATAACATTAGTTCTTGCATTTTTTTCCACAGCCTTCTATACAAACATTAGCCTTAAATTAAATGATATATTATGCCAAAAGACAAAGATATATTCTGTGGACGATACAACGCTGGACATTGCTTGTGATACCAACATTTCCATGACAGCTCTAAAACTTGAAGGCGACATTATAGAAAATATTTGCACTCTATTTGTTAGTGGAGGTACGTTCTAAAATGTTGTTTTATTTTTTTACCGAGCTTTAACAAGTCACTCAGTCTATTTGGTTACAATCTTTTAAGCGTTATTCTCCCACTAGTATCTAATGACGTTGAAACTTTTCGCAATTACTCATTGTCAAAGACAAAACATGAATTAATTAGTTTTGTCTCAATCAATAAATTTTGTTTTACATGGAAAATATACTAAGCTAACGGGAGGTAAGCCTTACTTAAATGGCAATGATTGAACGGAGCTTTCACCTATCCTTCCCAAATTTTTAATGGGAATCTTTTCAACATGTTAGATAGCAGAGCGTAAAAGTTGCAAGACGGAAATGTGTGCAATTAGACAACTTTCGCTTAACTTTGTTGCTATACATGTTTCTTAAACATTCATCTAAATTTAAAGTTCATAGGATAGAGAATGGGCCTTATTCAGTTTTCATTTCTTTTGCTTACTTTGTAAGAGTTTTGCAAGACTGAATATAGTTCTGTAACAATATGAGGTTTCATACAAAATAATTAACTTAAATATGAAAGTCTTATTTTAATATTATTTTTCGAAGATATTTCCCCCCCCCCCTTTAATCTAGCTTAGCTTTTTTCAACTTCTGGGCTTGTATTTTGCTGACGGGAGTTAACATATTTTTTTCAAGGGAAAAATGTATTTGTATTTGTATTTGCATTGTAGTTAGGCCCTATTATTCTCATTTGAATATTTATCAAGTAAAGGCATTATTGAAAAAGGAATTAGTACAAATTAGACATTTGTTGTCGAGAGGCCAAGTGCGCTTGAACTTGGCTTTGCTTGGCTACCTAGAAGGGGGCTCGAGGTTCGACACCCGACTCGGGCAGAGTTGTGTTTACTGAGCGCCTAAAGGCAGCACGGAAAACCATCTCCTAGAGACCCCCTCCCCCCCACCGGTCCACAAATTAGATTGGACCAAAGCGCTCTGAGCTTGCTATAAGCATGAAAGTAGCGCTATATAAATGCTATAATAATTTTAAAGTCTCCGCCATACCGATTCTACAAGTTATCTATATGTTAAATTAGTAAAATTTACTCAGTGCGTTTAACCATTGTTCTGGAACTTCTGTCCACGTCCACGACCTAAACCTGAAGCCTATTACAAGAGAGATTGTTTATCATGAAGATAATCTTACAATGAATATGCCAAATAAAGATACAGTTACTCTAAATGTGCGTCGTTTATCATTTACACTTAAGTATTAGATTTTTTTTACCTTTGTTTATTTCATTTATTTGACCTGCTATTTTTAATAGGATGGATAGAGAACTGTAGACCTCAGAAGTATGAGGTTGAGCATGAGAGAATGCGTCGATTTCTTTCCCGAACCCCCATAGCTTTCGAAGAGGAGGATCAAAAGCGTATTTTTTTTATCGAAAATTGAAAATCGCTATTCTTAATTTATATAACTATACTAGCTAGATATTACCCGAGGCCAGCGGATCTTCACTTGCGTATCATTGATAAATTTTATTGTTAACATTTTTTTAAATGTTATTGTAACATTGTAACATTAATCAGCTTTGTTTAAAAAAATGTTGGAAAATGAGCATCAAGATCTACATAAAGCTGACTGAGAGTGTACACTTCTGGAGTAGCTCGATCTAGGAATGTTGATCCGGTTTTCCCTTCAATCGCATTCCGACAATCGAAAGACAATTTCTTGAACCTACCTTTAACGAAAGTAAAGGTAAAATTCAACATGCAGAGAAGACTTTCGAAATCCATTATTTACCGAAACATCGATGTCATTGTTTCTCAATGGTCAACATTAATGCTCCGTTTCATTTCATGTGCAAACGACAAAGAGTTAAATGATGCCACCACATTTTTACACTTAAGTAGATATTATTGCCAAAGAATCTAGTTCAGAGATGCAATCCTTCAAAGAAGCCTACCAAAAAAAAAAACAACATGAAAACTGTGTTTAATTAGATATTTTGTTTTAAAACCATACGCCAAAAGGTTGTATAAAGACGTTTTCTAACATTGTTACAAAGTGCCTGCTATTCCTTACTTTGCCTGTGACAGTTTCTTCATTGAAGAGGCGATGGATAAAACAAAAATATTGAAGAAGTTCTAAGGCACAAGTTGTCTTCTCTTGATGATCTTTTCACTGAGCGAGAAACAGTCAAAAATTAGAAAGGATTTAGTGCTTTAGTGCTTTGCTTATCAGAAGGCGGGGGGAGCGGTGGCTTAGTGGTGAAGCGCTCGGCTTCTGAATCTGGGGTCCTGGGTTTAAATCTCGGTGAAGACTGGCTTTTTGGATTTCGGGATTTTTATAGGGCACGCGTAAGTCCATCCAACTGTAATGGGTACCTGACTTTAGTTGGGGAAAGTAAAGGCGTTTAGTCGTTGCGCAGGCCACATGACGCTCTGCTCGTTTTCCGTTGACCACAGAAACAGATGACCTTATCTGCCCTATAGATCGCAAGGTCTAAAAGGGGAACATTTACTTTTTATCAGAAGGCAAGAAAGATGAGAGTTTTTGTTAGATCTTTTTACTGTTAACTAAGTTATATTGAACTAAAATATAGTTTTTATCAATATTTAATAGTTTAAAAGTATTTTCTGGATGTAAATGTGTATAATGGGAAAAGAGAACTAATAAACATTTGTTGCTTAATTTGAATTTTTTGTTGTCATTAGATTATGTGGAAACATTGACTCATAATACATTATTTCTGAACGGAGTCATAACTGAATGAAACGTAATACCTTTATGCCTTGAAAATGTACAGATGAATACAGACTAGATCTAATATCGATATTTTGTCGGACACTAGATTTGTCCTATTGGAAATAGGTGGGCCCAATAAGATATTCTCGAACCCGGGCCCACGGGTACCTTGCTACGCCACTGGATAGATGGATAGTTTGTATTGATGTATATATAGATACAGGGGCAGCATAGCCACGGGAAATACTGCATTCCTCACTATTATAAGTATAATAAAGTTATATATATATATATATATATATATATATATATATATATATATATATATATATATATATATATATATATATATATATATATATATATATATATATATATAGTTCGTCCATCGTGGTTCGATGATGACCACTTTGTCATCCAGGGGGGGTGAGGTCTTTGCACTGGGGTTTTGTGCCTCCTCGTGTGGCTGGTGAGACCTATGTGAGCCCGGAATGTTCAGCCGCACACTGGGCAGGTTATTCCAGCTGGAGCTAGTGTCGTTTGCCTTGCTTTTCTTTTCTGGCGTTTTTCTTCTGCCATCATTGTTCTTTTTTCCTCAACAACCTGTGCGCCAGTTTTCACAGCGCGACGCCATGATGCTCTGTCATGTGCCTCTGTCTCCCAGGTGGCTGGGTCTATACTGAAAGCCTTTGAGGGTGTCCCTGAAGCGCTTTCTTTGACCAACTTGCGAACGCTTTCCGTCGCTTAGTTGGCCATACAAGCGTCTTTTAGGGATGCGGAGGTCTTCCATTCTTCAGACGTGACCTGCCCATCGCAGCTGGGACTGCATCAGGATTGTGTGGATGCTTTGCAATCACGCTCTTCGAAGGACTTCAGTATTTGGTATTTTGTCTTGACATTTGACATTCAGTATTTTTCTCAGACATGTCATGTGGAAGTGGTTCAGTTTCTTTGCATGTTTTCTGTACAGTTATATTTATAGATGGATAAAGATAGATAAAATAGATAAATTGATAGATAGTGAGTGTTTTGTATACAAAGGGTTAAAGATTACATTCGTTAGGGTTAGGGAAAAAATCAACACCCACCCACTCTTTAAATATGCTAAATGACAAATTATTCAAAATCTTTAAAAATAAATATAATATTGTGATGTTGCTTTTTAAGTTGATGCTGTGCATTATCTTTAGTATATCAAATTTGTGAAACATATTTAAGTTTTATATATTAACATATGATCATATTAACAGTTATATGCTTTAACCCATATGTGCCGGTATCAAACATACTTAAAAAGTGAATTTAATCCTTTATTTTAGTATTTACTTAGCATTTTAAAAATATTTTTTGAAACCTAATGGTTTTATGTTGTCAAATTTCATTTTCAGGACGTAATTTAGCAATTTTTCAAAATAGTTCTGAATCATCAACCTATTCTTCACCTTACTATGGTCCGCAGTTTGCTGTTGATGGTATAATTAAATCAGATTGTAACACTGGTGGCTGCAGTCATACAGACGAAACAGATAGAAGTCCAAAGTGGACAGTGAACTTTGATCAACAATACAACATTAATAAATGTGTTTTATATAACAGAAGTAAGTTTTAAGAATTAGGGTTATATACAAATAGTATATGTATAATTCTCTCTCTTTCTCTCTCTTTTTTTTTGTCTTTCTTTCACTCTCTGTCACTTTCTGATTCTTCACATCCGTTTCATTGCTGTTCAAATGTTTTACTTATGTTTTACTTATTCCACTTGTTAGAAACAGCATTATACAAAAATCTACATTTGCTGCGTCTATTGAAAGGGAAACGCTAATTGTCTTTTGTGCTCTATAATTGCGTCCGTCCGTCCGTGTGTCTGTCCTTCACACACACACACACACTCAAAATATTGAAAATCCTATCACACGAAATTTTGCAGCTTTTAAAGTTCTGGTACGAGGCTTTTTTTTTTTTTTGGTTTTATTTAAAGTAAACCATTTTAATGTTTAAAATAATTATGCAAGTAATTTTGTTATTAAAACAACAACCTAAGTCTTCCTATTAGGTCAAGGACTTTTTAAGCAGCCCTTGTTAAGAAAATAAACCTGTATTAGCTTTGTATAAACTGTCTGTCCTCCAGTGTCTAAAATCAAGTTCATCTGCACACTTTCATCCTTAAGTTTCTTTACTCAAGTGTCATTTGGCTGTATTATCCCTCATATACAGCCTGATGTAGCCTGTTTAATCCTAGCGTGTTTATTTTTTGCATGTTAGATGTGCGCGTAACATAAATGGGACCATTCAAATGTATATCAACAAGACTAAAGTCACATTTTACAGCTATAGCGAACGAATGTATGTAAAAATGCTTTAGAAACTCAATATGTGAAGGTTTATTTGATTAAAATATGAAATGAACGGACATTATTTTGTATATTCATGTATTAATTTATAAAGTAAATCTATCATATTGTAAGAGTTAGTGTTTCGTTATATTTTCTTTCTGCGCGCGCGTGGAGCCTTCTCTCTGCGCATTCATGATCCTTCTGTGTTCTCTAATGAAAGAAGCTCGCGATGAATGCGATATAAAGTATGTCTGGACGTCTAAATTAGCAGTTATGAAGAACTAATTTATGCAAAAATGATTTTGAAATACAAATTGGATGGTTAATTTTTATTAAATAATGAAATGAATGGTCTATATTTTGTATTTTCATGTGTAGTATTTAAAATAAGATCTAAAATCTTTAGCACTTGTTCCATGAAATCATGGCTATATGACCTAAATCCACGACCTAGTAATACTTTCAAAGAGTTATTTTTTTTTTTTGGGTTTTAAATTTTTTTTAGGGCGGCTATACATACTTTACGGGGGTGGGGGGACGAATTTTAGATTAGAATTCACATAATTTGTATACGAATTTATTACTTATGTTAATAATATATACTAATTATTTATATTTTTAACATATTTTTAGATTTTTTGCCCCCCCCTTCTAGTATGTTGGCCGACTTGGGGGGGGCGGTATAATTTATTTGTAGAAATCACAGCTTGCTAACAGAATCAATTAAATATCTATATGATTTAAACTTGTTATTGTTATTTTAACCGATCTTTATATTATTCTTTATATTATGTCGTTCCTCTGTTGACCGATTGGGGGAGGGGGGAATACCTCTACTGCCCTTGCGACCCAAACCCTTTGAGTGGGGGGGGGCGGTCCTACTTTTATGGACAAATCATAGTTTGTGAACAAAATTTGTTGAATTCATAGGCGTAGCCAGGATTTTTTTTCGGGGGGGGGGGGGTTGGGGGGGGGAATCCCGCCCCCCCCCCCCCAGAAGAAAAAAATTAATAGTATGTATGTGTGTGTGTACATGATCTTTATTACATTCTTACCCTTTATTCTTTCGAAAGATGTTTATTATGCCCTACAATGTTTCTTCCTGGAGTTAGTGGAAAAATTGTACACTCCTTGCCATTGACGGTAATGGAATCTGGGGGAGCGCTTGGAGCGAAGCCCCGCCCCCAAGCACTATTTCTGGTATTGAAAGCCAACAAAATGAATGTTTTGAGGTATCTACAGTAAATTTTCCTTGTATTGAAAAGTTTTATTTCAAAAACCTCAAATGCTTTTCTCACTGCCTTATTGGCGCTAAGTTGTACTTGGATGTCATCGCAACCATTAAGTATGCGTAATTTATTTTGTCGGAGAACATGTCCAGCAAACCTCATGCGACGCTCTGTCACAACCTTACTAAGGGGTCGACTCCCAATTCAGCTTAGGATTTCCTTGATTTAGACCCGATATCTATAACTGACTCCTAAAATCTATCTTAGCCATCTTTGTTGAGCCTCATTTAGTGTTTTTCAATTTCGACAGATGCACTTTATTAATGGAGCCCCGCCACTGGTAGAAATGTGTAACCTCTCTTAAAATATGATCTTGGAATTAGGTGACTGTAGTTTGCTTTAGATTGTATATCGAAAAGGGAAGTTTTATCGTCAAAATCATCTGTTGTGGATTTTAAACTAAAAAATCTCTGGAGTTGTTTTTTTTTTTAATTCAAAACCCCATTAGGGTCATAGTTATTGGTAACTGTAGTTTGCTTTAGAATTTTTTTGTAACTCAAAGCCATCTGGAGGGGTTTTAAAATTTTAAGAAAAGCAAACTGTAGGAGAGGGGTTTAAACTCAAATCCCCAAATTGGCTTGGCCTGGCTAAGCTCAAATAATTTTTTTGTTTAATTTTCTTTTTTTATATTAAAGAGGTATTTTTTTAGCATCAAACCCCGATGAAAGGGGGTTTAAACTCAAACCCCCTTTTGGCAACTCTCATAGCATTTTGAGTGTATAATTTGCTTTGTTTTTAATATTAAAGAAGCATTTTTTTACATTCAAACCCCGCTAAAAGGGGTTTAAACTCAAAACTGAGTCGAAACCCATTTACCTACGCTCATAACATTTTGAGGGCGTAATTTTCTTTTTTTTTAATATTGAAGAGGTATTTTTTGCTTCAAACCCTACTGAAGAGGAGGGGTGGTTTCAACTCAAAACCCTTAGGCTCTTGGAATTTGGGGATAGTCGTTTCCTTTTTTTGTTTTGTTATTAGAAGAGAGAGATTTAACTGCAAAAAAAAACCTGGTAAGGTGTTTTAAACTCAAAACCTGCTAGTAGGGAGTTTTAAACTCAGAACCCCTTGATAGGGGTTTTAAACACAAACCCGCCTGTTAGGGGGTTTTAAACTTAAAACCCTTGGCTGCGCTGGGACAAGTGATGGTATAGTATTAAAATGTCACCCGAAATAAACAAAATCAAAGCAAATAATCCATTACTGAATTCCGATTTCATTTCGGGGGGAGGGGTTTGAACCCCAGGAACCCCCCTGGCTACACCCATGGTTGAATTAATATATAAATTTTATATTATGTCGCTCCCCTTCTGGTATTTTGGCCGATTCGGTGGGGTAAGGGGTATGCGATTGCATGTACTGCCCTCCCCACTCTAGCCCTCTTAGTGGGGGGGGCGGTCCTATTTTTATGGAGAAGTCATAGTTTGTGAACACAATTAGTTTAATATCTATATGATATAAACTACGCATTGATATGTGAATCCATTGTATATTCTGTCGCACCACACTCTAATCTCAAATTGTATGATTATTATTCAATATAAAATGAAAAAGGGTTGTACCAGGTGGGAGGGGCGATACATGCAATCACCTTCCCTCCCATCGACAAACAAATACTTTTTCTTTTTTAATTATAGTTAAAAAATTACAAAATTTAAAAAAATCTGTCACTGATATAATTTATATATGCTGTAAATTAAATTCTTATATCGAGTCGCCCCACTCCTATTCTTTAATGCCTAATATAATCATTAGTTAGAATTCAAACGAAAATTTTCAGTACAAGAGTCACGATTTAGATGAGTTCTAAACCAAAATAATTGTTTCCTAGTCGCCCTTTTCAACCTTTGCTCAATCTGATATCTTCTAGTGACATAAATTTGGGACTATAACTCACAATTTACGCTTGAATTATTTTGAATATTATTTATCGAATAATTTTTTCTTCGGCGACGATCCTCAAAGCTTTAATCTAAATATGTGGGGTATCTTATCTTTTCAAGGAACAAATCGGCTTTATTTGCAATGTATTAAGGGCCTATTAATTCATATTAGAATAGTTTACAACACTATTCAAAAGGTCCTTTTGTTAATAAGGAGCTCTAGGTCAGGACAATGCGTTTCTTCTGTGAAGAATGCAAGAAAACACTTATGTCGTTAGGGCTTCGCCCCGAACTCCACTGACGAGTAATGAGCTGTAGATGTCAGGAGAATGCGCCTCTGCAGTGAAGAATGCAAGAAAACACTTTTGGCGTCGAGGCTTTGCCCCGAATTTGATTGATTAATAATGAGCTGTAGATGTCAGGAGAATGCGTTTCTGCAGTGAAGATTGCAAGAAAACGCTTTTGGAGTCAGGGCTTCGCCCCGAACTCCACTGATGAATATTGAGCTGTAGGATGTCAGGAGAATGCGTTTCTGCAGTGAAAATTACAAGAAAACGCTTTTGGAGTCAGGGCTTCACCCCGAACTCCATTGATTAATAATTAATATATATATATATATATATATATATATATATATATATATATATATATATATATATATATATATATATATATATATATATATATATATATATATGCTGTACGCACGTTTATGCATAGGGTTAGGGTTTACTGGGCGCTAGGGTTAGGGTTTGACAAAAAATTGCCCCCACCCTTTCAAAGTTCTGGATCCGCTAGTGGTCTCCACTATCTTTTATCGTCAATCTGTACCTACATCTAGATTCTTTGAGTTTAGATCGCCAGCTTAGTTCTATAGTAAATCTACTATATTTTTTTAATAAACTCAATATTTTTTGTACAAGCATGTACCCTCTGACCCAAGTGAATTACTCATTGCGATACACGCATACTTAAAGGAGCACGTGTTACTCAACACGAGTCGCTGGTAAATGGATCAACATTTCTATTTACAAACATAGCAATTACTGTATGAGCAATCAGGCTTCACCTGGATTGTCCCCCAGATCTAGTTTAGATTATGGTAAATCTTTATTACCGCTTACCTGCTTTTACAGCTTCTGAAGTGTATATCAGTGATATAATTTAGGCATGAAAATGAATAAGCGTAAATAAGATAAACACCAAAGTATACTTCCTATGGATGAGACGTTTGTCTGGCAGTAAGACTTTAGACGGAAGCATTGCAAACATTGATACACGACGTGGCTAAAAATTCTATTGAAAATGATTTAAGTTAAGGTACATAACGAATTAACAGCTAAACGTGTATTATGACCACTTGCTAGATTACACCCGATTTTAAGGATATCTACAATCCACCACGTAGTAATCTAGCGAGTGAGTAGCGAGTCCCTATAGACTATATTTATTCCAACGGAGAAAGGAGTTACGAAACACTTATCTGTCTTTGTATCAGCGATAACTTACCAGTCAGTCTTGGGTTCCCGGCGGCTCACGGCGATGTCTCCACTAAAGTGTGTCCCTGCGGCAAGGCTCACGGCAATGTTTTCGCTGACATCTGTCCTGGCAGCAAGGCCCACGGCGATTTCTTCACTAACGCTCTGTGCAGGAAAACAAACGTTTCAGCTCTCCAAGGTCCTTATGTCTGCAAAGGCTCCGGTTCTTCGGTAAATGCGGCGTCTGGTTTTGGCTTTTGATGATCTGTCGTCTGGCTCCTGTTCTTACTGCCGTGGCGCCTGGTTTAGGTTGCTGATTCCGACGCAGGCAAAGTGTTTCCAGATAGTCTTCGTTATTGAAAGAAACTACACAGCGACAAAGTCGAACAGAATCCATTGGCTAAATAATGGCATCTGATCAGTATAGCAGTATCACATTAATATACTCGAATGCCATAGGTAGTAGGATGGCTTCTACGTAAAAATTCTTTGGAGTGAACACAACGGTCGTATTTCAATTCCAAGATGCCGGGCATGTGAGATGTCTTTAGAAAAGCTTCGACAGGACGGTTTTCCTCCCTTCAACACATTAGGGCCTACAAAAGTCTATCTTTTTATGCGTTCAAAGTCCACTGGTTGTACTTCACCGACTTGGCAACAAATCAGGTTCCATCTTAAGACAAGGTCGCTGACTTGAACATCTGCGTCTTCCCGCCAGATGACATCTACAAAACGTCTATACGATGGCAACTGTATGAAATTAAGGGGTAGCCAGTTATAAGCCGCTTCCACGCTGTGTATTATACAGATAAGTCAAACGGGGATAACTTTTGAGTTACGAATCACAATAACACAGACGAAAGTTCAACGATATCTGTTAGTCGACGCTGAAAGTGAATGTCGAACAAGAAGTTTGTTACGAGCAGATGAGATTCTCAATCACATACTAAACAGACTCGTATATGTAGTATATAATGAGGACCTTAAACGTAATACAAGAAATAATAATATGTCAAGTACATCTTCGTTTTACATTCCTACTTTTCTTAAAATCCTCTCTAACAATTTCAAAACGCATTCGCACCATTCCACATTCACGCTATGCTGCGCAGGTAACAAAGTTTAATAATAAGATAGGGATAGCCGAATGTCGTTAAGCTGAATATAAAAGCTTCCTCCCTCTAAAGAGTAGTCTGTTAACGTTTCCCCTTCTTCCTTAATATCCTATTCTTGTATTAACTAGTCTCGTCATTGTCTCTAAGTAAAAACTTTCCCTATTAACGAAACAAATAATTATTCCTTATCGTACCATAACAAATATCATCTTTTTATTTCATAACCTGATTTAGCGCATTATCTTTTGAAAAAGAACTTCAAAAGCTACCGACTTTCTGCTTTTTTTCCTTTATTATTATTTCATACTTCACGGGCTGCGTGTTTGACGCATCATTTCTTCTTCTTATCTTATATAATACAGACGTTATTTCAAAAAAGAAGATGATTACGTGCTACGCGTCATGCATTTAGTCATGCATATTAACCAATGACATAAATTCTGCCAAGTCACTGGTTTTCCTGGATAGCTCAGTCAACCCATTCCATGCTTTAATAGCACTAGGAAAGAAGAAGTATTTGTACAAATTTCTCCTAGCATATGGGACGAGGAATGTGCCTTTATCTTTGTGTCTTTCTGAGTATTTTATTACATTTTGTTTTTGTATTTAAAAATTATGGTTTAATGTTTTATTTATAATTGCTACTTTGCTTTTGAGTCGTATCCTGAAGGCCTTCTAAATTTAGGGATTTTACTAAAGGTGTTACTCTAGTCAAATGTGAATATTCGTTTGTTATGAATCTCACTGCTCTATTTTGTGTCTGTTCCAGTTTCTTAATGTTTTCTCTAGTTGAGAGGGTCCTAAACAGAGGATGCATATTTAACCAAGGTTAAATAACATTTTTTCTTTAATTTGATTTATAGAAATTTCTTTCAATAAACCCTAATGCTTCGTTTGATTTTTTGTTAGTTTCATCAATAGGCAGATTCGATGACACTTTTTCATGTATTATAACACCTAGGTATTTTGTGTTTTAAGTCTGTGTTACTGGTTTCCCATGAATAAGATAAATGGAATTAATTTGTTTTAGTTTTGTTTTTGTTTCTCTTAATAACTGGCATCTTTCTGGCTGGAAAGACATGCTCCAATTTGATTCCCATTTCTGTAATTCATCTAATTCTCTTTTCAAGATGTATGTGTCTTGTGTTGTTTTTATCGTTCTATATATACTTCATCACGTTTCGGATTGATATGTTGTCTTGCTGCAATTTTTTAAAAAATAAATTCTAACTAAATATTATTCCTTGGTTTGAATATGTTTTCTCCTTAAGGGAGAGAGTAAGAAGTTTCTGGAAGAATTAAACATTGTTCATTCAACAGGGAATTTAAGGCTGGGAGCGATGTGAGAAATTCGGTTCACATTCACAGTCTCTGACACACTTGGTGAATGCATTGATATAACCATACCACCAAATATAGATAATTATAAGAACGATGTGCAACTAGAAGCCTTTACTAAGCCTCTAAAAAGGTATTAGGTGTCAAAGTTGGAAAATATAAACACTTTCAAGAGAAACTGCTGAAATAGTTAGCCAGTTTTTCGAAATAGTTCACACACACACACACACACACACACACACACACACATACACAACAATTGAACTGAGACAAAGGGAAAGTTGTAGGTTTTTGTGCAAATTACTGAATTTCAAGAGCTAAAAATGAAACAGTGAGGATTAAAATATTTTTGAGAAATTGCAATATTTAGTCTCTGTTAGCAATAAAAGTATCGTTATATTTTAAAAAATATAAAGAAGTATTTTTTGTTGTTTTTTTTACAATAGTCGACAACGTAAGACAGCGACTGGATAACTTCATACTAGAAATGCTGGACGACAAGAACATAATCAAATTTCATTATAAAAATACAGAACGAACAAAACTTATTTATACAGTGTTAGTCAAGAATGACGGTTATTTCGCTGCTCGAGTCAGACAGAATGATACATTTTCTCAACAGCAAGTGACATTTGTATCTCTTAATGAATTTGAAGCATATGGAGGTAAACATACTTATAATATGCTAAAAGTTACATAGTTACATTAATGGTGCTTTAGCTAAAATATATACTCGTATCACTTTAAAGATTAGACACCATCAACATGTATGAAAAAAGTTACGTCAGAAAAAGTTATATCTAATACTGTAGATAGAATATTCTTGCAATGTCATGTCCCTTTGAAATGTATCGATATTGTACACATCTTAGGTAGACAGAATTTAATGGAGAATGAGCGGTTTATGGAAGTGAATTTGACCTTTGATATAAATGTAAATTGTTCAAAACAATGATCTATTAAGGTTAAAATTTATGTTTATGAAAAAAATATATCTGTTACGTTATTTTATTTTAATTCAAAAAAAGGTAGGATTGTACTTAAAAATGATGGTCTTCTCTTTGATTCCAAAATACACAAAATACATACACAAAAACACAATTACATTTCCAAGATATAATATTATTAGTTTCAAAAAAATAATTTTCGTAGATTTTTACATCACAAACCTAGATAAATATCTAGTCTGGAAAGGGCGCGAGCGAGCTACTCTGCCTCATCGTGGCGCTCGTGTAAAAACGACTATTAGAGGAAGTGGTTAGGCTAAACGAGTAGCAAAACAAGTCTCCCTTTGGGATGTCCACGGGTAGACGAGAGTCCACCTATTGCACGGTGCGGAGTTGCAATAGAGTCCACAAAAACCTGTCACAAATCAAAGGACCGTTACATTAAATGGCGAGTCCCCCACGGTTAGCTTGGTACAACAAAGGAAAATGGCGGAGGCTCCCGGTGTCCTCGGCCTCCTGCCATGTGCAGCCAAGCATGCGTCCGGGGCCAAAGGCATCGGAAAAAGCAACGTTTTACATGGGCATTAACTCGGGTCTCTCCCAAACAGAATTGTGTTCACACAGGTTTTTTTTTCAAACAGAGCTCGAAGAGCCTTCGGCTCAGCGCTTGGACGATCAACAAGTCTGGAAAGGGAGCAAGTTTAATGTTAATCTTGTTCAATAGTAAAAAAAAAAAATAAGCATAACATTTTTCAATCTGAGAGAAAAAAAAATAATATTTTATTATTTCTATAGTTTTTAATCAACAATTCCTGAAATATTATGTTGATTTAGATCCACATTATGTGCTGAATATAGGCAAATGTAAAGTATGCTCACAAACACAAGAGAATATTAATCCGATCAGAAACGGCAGAAAAATGATCAAATAACCGACTTTCTTGGTGGGTAGAATGTACTTGCTCACTCCACAATGCACAAGCTGGTTCAGGAAAGCAAGTAGAACAGAAGACCACCTCTTTCGTTTTATCCAGGACACAGTAGAAGGGTTTCATGAAAACAAGCACACTACAGCAGTATTTATAGATTTGCAACAAGCCAATGATGTACAGTTGGATCAGGGCATTCTTAAAAAACAGAACTATCCAAACCCGATTCAAAGGTGCCGTCTCTAGCCCTTAGCTGCCCTCTCTTTCTAATCTTCATGAATGACCTCCCGGACCTCATTTCTGTTAATAAGACACTTTATGCAGATGTCCTTTTAATTTAGACTACAAAGAAATATCCAGTGCTGACTTTATAATGCAAACTATATAGAGCTCTCACAACTATCTCCACATATTCAAAATTATGGAAAATGGAAATAAACAAAGAAAAAGTCAGTTTATTCAATCTTTAGCCACAGAAACAAAACAGCAAAAAGAAACTAAAAATAGATTCACGGCTAATAAATTAGAAAATCCAACATATCTTGGTGTAAATCTAGACCAAACGCTGTCTCTAAAACACTTTATGGCAGATTGAAAAGAAAAGGCATCACAAAGATTAAACATAATAAAACACCTTGCAGGAACATCCTGGGTAGCTTAAAAGAAAACCTTAAGACAGTTATACACTGGATACGTCAAATCTGTATTGGATAA
Organism: Biomphalaria sudanica; assembly: GCA_036873155.1. Taxonomy (NCBI): domain Eukaryota; kingdom Metazoa; phylum Mollusca; class Gastropoda; family Planorbidae; genus Biomphalaria; species Biomphalaria sudanica. Next base: position 92,835 of record JAZGLO010005548.1, on the reverse strand, counting down.
CTGTCTCTCCATACAAGTAGCATCCAACAAAACCTATCAATCATCATTAGACACAATCCAAAACCAAGCCTTGCATCTAATTAGTGGAGATATGAGAACTACTCCCACAGGAGCCTGTGAAATAGACTCCAATATTAAACCTCTTAAGTTAATGCTAAACAGAGCAGCATTAGAAGCTATTGAGAGATACAGAAGGTTGGAGGACGATCATCCTAATAAATTACTAACACAGAGAAATTAGAAAAACAACCCAAAAAAGCAAAAGACTCTGATCCAACTTAATGACGATCTAGCCCTAAAACACCACATACCCAATAACAGAAAAAAAATTACCACATTTTCAAACATTACACCCTGAGTAAACTACAAACAATCAACTATCAAAACACATTTACTAAATAACACCTTAACAAAAGAATCAAATCCTTTGGAGCTCAATGTAGGCACACTTGAAACAATTGAAAGCTATAAAAAAAACAGCTATCCATATATATACAGACGGATCGGCTTTGAAAGCTACCATCAATGCTGGTCTTGGTGCCTTCCGATTCTTCCCAAAAAAAACTTTTTGAGATGAGCGCACCCTGTAGTGATTACTGTTCAAACTTCCATGCCGAAATTGAGGCAATTACCTTTGCACTACAGACAGTGGAAAACAAATTATATGAAGGAGTGCAACCACCATCAGATATTGTTGTCTTTACAGACTCCAAATCTAATCTGCAAGCACTTTACAGCAGCACCTCAAACAGCCCAAGAGAGTTGACAACACTAATTAAATTGTTATAATCCATGAGGTGATATCAAAATTAAATATCAATATCACACTACATTGGATCCCTTGACACATTGGCATCATGGGAAATGAAAAGGCAGATAAGCTATCAAAGGCAGGTTTATCTATGGAACAACCAGATAGACCTGTTGACTACCTCACCCTAAAGTCAATGTTAGTCAACAATTACAAAGAGATGTGGCTCAACCAATGGGCAGCAGGAAACACAGGCAGAGCCATGTACAAAGAAATGACTACACCAAACAAACTGGACAGTAATAACTTCCTCCCCCACAAAGAACAATCTACAATTTTCTAACTAAGAACAGGACACACACCACTATTAAATTACCATCTGAACAAAATAAACTCCACACAACTCCCCCTCTGCAAACACTGCGCCCACCCTTTTGAAACCGTAAACCATATCCTCTTTGAATGCCCTTCCCTAATCCACCTTAGGCAGACCCTACTTCCACTACAGCCCAACATTACCAACATCCTGTACAGCAGTGCTGAACAACTGAAGAAAGCATCACACTTTTTTTTCCTTTGCACAGTCTGCAAAAGAGCTTACAGCTCAGCAGCAATAAAGCTAGCTAGAAGAAGAAGAAGAAAAAGAATCCGATCAGAAAAAAGATTTTTTCAAAACTTAGTTTTCAAATTAAAATGCGTCCGCCTTTTGATCTTTTTACGCGTCTAAAGCAGCATGACATTTTGACAGCACATTTTATGGTCTAGAAAAAATATTTCATTTTAACCGAATATTAAATTTCCTAGCAATTTAATATTTGTTATTTTTAACAAAAGTAATACGAATTTGGTTTATCACATTTTTGTTAGAATCAGCTTTGCAGGTCATAATCTGAACTTGATTGAAGAATAAGTTAACAATTATTGCATTATCTTATCTTATCTTATATAATACAGACTTTGCAATATTTGTATTTTTTTAACATAATACACTCCAGTCGGTATCAATTGTAGTAACCCTTATTAGTTTTTTTTGCCACAAGTACTGGCAGTGAAAAAGCACATTATATGCGCTTTGTCTTTATTTACATAAATTTTAAAGTTTAAGTGTTTTAGCCAATGAATTGAATTTGAACCTAACTACATGTATATCTATTACATAATTTTATGATATCTAAACAAACCAAGGCCAAACAATACTCGTTATCAAAACTAACCAAACTCGAATCTAACCGAACAGTAACTTTATAAAATAGTTTCGATTCCCATTTCTAGTAGGAGATGACCGTATCTTAATTTATTTTAATATGCGTAATTATCTTTTTCTTTACTACAGCAAACAATAAATTATACAAATGTAATATTTTTTACAGAATGTCCTCTTGGATTTTGGGGCTTAAGTTGTACAGAAAAATGCCAGGCTTCTTGTAATTCATCCTGTCATGCAGAACATGGAAAATGCAATACAAAATGTATAGGCTACAAAGATCCACCAGAATGTTCAATTGGTATATTTGGTTTTAATGCTATCATAGGTCATATTTTTCATATTGTAGTTAATAAGCTTAAATATTTTCGAGAGGTGAAATCATTTTTTGTATTTGTAATCAATTTTTTTTTATTGTGTATGTTTTGTGCAAGACATAACATTCGGAATATAATTTTGATAAAGTATCTAACATTATAAATTTAAAAGTTACTATGAAGAGTTAACATGGTCTAGTTATTTTGTGAGAAAATCTCTTGGACACAACTATTGTGCTTATAATTCTATCCTCCATTTTAAATTTATATATATATATATATATATATATATATATATATATATATATATATATATATATATATATATATATATATATATATATATATATATATATATATATATATATAATTCTCTTCTTCCCTCAACAGTTTAAACGAGTAGTAAGGAGTAAAGGAAAGATCACTCTCTTATTTCTGCATATAGTCTACGAGAAAACAAGAGTAGTGTTCACACTACGGATGACTGGCTGCGCGATGGACTGTCGTTTAAATATATCAAACCCTGCCCGCTCCCATCCCCATTTGTCAAGCGGGAGGTTTGGACTAGGAACTAATCTAAGTAATCTACTATGTATATATATATATGTAAATAGCAGGGCTGGACTTACCCATTGTGGGGCCCTATGCGAAACGGATTTCGAGGGGCCAATTTTGAGTAGGGAAGCAGATAATAAGTGAAATTTAAGAGTTTGTTTTAGAAAATAAATTCGTCTTTGCATTTTATTCATTCTTTACAACGTACAGAATTACTTTACGCGCCTTGCGTGTAGCAAAGTCATACAGTATATCATAATAATTCTTTTTCCTACACAGATCTCATTTAATAGCAAGAATTACCAAATTTTTCAAAATATCTTTGAAAATTGTTTACCTCAAAAATTCTTCATTAGCTTGATGCGCGAGAAGCTTCTTTCACCAGATTACACAATTACGGAGGATGCATAATGTAGCGCGTAAGATTTGCGATTTCCATATTGAATGACACCCAAAATGACAATTTTCGTGTATAAATTTTCGTATATTTTACGAATTTTTTTGTATATTTTGCGATTTTGGGAGATTTCCAAGAGCTCCTGGTAAATCGCCAGGAGGGCACTGGAAATATGTTTTAAGTTATGAAATGGTTTAATTAATTAATTTATGCACCTTGAATTAGCGCGGGTCCTATGAAAATGCGGGCCCTATAAAAGTGCTCCTGGTAAATCGACAGGAGGGCGCGGGAAATCTCTTTTAAGTTATAAAATGGTTTAATTGAATATTTTCTACACCTTAAATTAATCCGGGTCCTATGAAAGTGCGGGTCCTATGAAAGTGCCGGTCCTATGAAAGTGTGGGGCCCACATAGGTTGCAGGCGCCTATAGCTGGCCCTGCAAATTAGCGGCATATGCTTCGCCGCCGGTCGACTAGTACCTTTAAACTGACATCCTCTCTTTTTTAATTAACAATAAGAAAATACAACTGTTGCTAGAAATTTAACAGTCGATCTATATCTCTAAGAAAAGAATTACTAGCTCGATGGCCACAAGGGGAAAACTCTAGTCTGAGCGTTATAATGTTTCAAAGTAAAAAAAAAAAATCTAAATTTGGCTTGACTAAATGTGGGTCTAGTTCCAACATCGGTTTTGAAAGAACTTTTGCTTTAGGGAATTTTCTATTGTAAGGCTTTATTGATTCCACAGTTTAATACATTAAATTTATGTTCATAAACACTACTTGAAGTGTCTTGCATGGCTAGATCTAAATGCTTATCAATGAAATATCATTGAAACATGGTCCAAGAATCTTGAGCAGGGAAAAAATGGGATTGGGCGGGGTAAAACATTTTTTTAAAAATCTAAAACCCTGGTTCAAGACGTTGTTTTTTTTATCTAAGGCAGGTTTTGATAATGTTTTTTTTTTCATGGTGGTTTAGGTGGTTCTCCGGTTTTAGTACCTTAAAGAAGTTTTGCCATAACAAATTGAGCTTCAAAGCATGATCATGGTAGATGTACATATTTTGTTCGATCTTAATGTGTTCTTAAGCTGATGGAGTGTGCAAGAGCTTTCTGAATGCATGTTGTAGCATCTGCATCTGTTCCTACTATGTGGCACAGGATACTTCCAAGATAGGATTGCTTTCCACCTCCTTCAGTGTATCGCCTTGCGCTGTCAGGGAGGTGTTTATATATTGCCTTCAGTGTCTACTGTGTGAGAAAACAACACCCTTTGAATAGTAGTTGCACTATTTTCGGATTTCCAACGGGATTAGTTTAATCGGGAATTTCCTTTGTAGCGACACGACTGTTAATTGCACATTATTTTGGACGGAAGTTGTTCTGGGATAGTGACGGCAGTTGAAAAATCACTCTTCTAGCCAATAGAATATATTGATACTTGGATGTAACTGTGTAAGAAGATCATTCATGAAAAGATGGCAGCACGGATTCCTGATGGATGTTTTGATCAAAAGCTACTCTTCTCTTGAACGTCGAACATCCGGATTTATAATGTACTCTCTTGTATGATTTGTCTGATGTTGTTTACATCCCTCCCCACAATTCCATGGCTCATAATTCTGAAGGAGAATAACTCAAGATAATCAATAATTTCACCTTGACATTCACTTCTTATGAACCCTTTTGGGTAATACCCAATTTCTATACTCCTCTGTGTCATTGTCAGGTGCGTTCATCATTTTATGTTATCTTCCAATTGCTTTCTCTACTATATCTTCTTCCTTTTTCTAGTACTGTTCCACGTAGGAAGGTCTATGTGAGCCCTGAGGAACTTGTGATATGATTATAAAGTTTTACTTTACGTTTTTCAATAGTGGTCAGCATGTCATCGTGGGGCCCAAGTAGCTGTGATTCTTTATTTTTTTTAAATCTTCTCGGTTGTGATGCGTTCTTTGTATGAGATACCTACGATCCTCCTCTCTAGTTAGTTAATGTTCAATATTCGCATGCATTTTGGAATGTGACTATGGCTAAGTAGTACAACAACTTGATTTTACTGACGACGACTAGGCTTTTGTATTTCCAGTTTGCTTTGAGTTTTGCAAGTGCTGCTGTGTACTTTGCAGTTCTGTCAAGTAGTTCAGGTTTGCTTTCTTTATCAGAAACGATAGCTTCAATGCATTTAAAACTAAAGACACGTGTCAGCTTTTCGCATCCGATACTGATGTTACTTTTAAAGCCCTTTTGGCAAATGATCATATTTTGCATTTTATTGGAATTGATGTGCATACTATATGCTGCAGAAGTGCTGTCTATGTGCATCACCAAGTGATGAAGCTTTTCTTCAGTCCCTTCCAGATCATAAATGTCTTTTGCAAAGTTAGTAAAGTAATTCTTCCTCTAATGCTTACAGTATCTATGTAGCTCTCTAGAGTATTTTCCATTATCATTTTAAAGGAAGATATTAGAGTTGGTAAAATGAAGCATTAGCTTTCCCCGTGGTCTAAATTGCCTACTAACAATGCACTAGTTGTCAGCTTATAGAGGTTCTACATTATTTTCATGAAGTGTTTATTTATATTGTACTTTTCCATTGTCGCCCAAAATATGCATGAATAAGTTTATGTTATTGTTGAAGAAATGTTCTCGAAGAATATTCTGAGGCTTAGGATTTTTTTTGTTATGCTGCACTTTGTTTGTTCTTCTGATATAACTGGACCATTATCTTTACTGACAGATCTTGTGGCAAATCTTAAAATGTGCTTTTTTAATGGTTTAAAGTTCAGCGTTAATACTAATCTATGTTAGTTACTACAGAGACGTCTCTTGAGATCAGAATTGTATATATCTGAAGAGTATTTAGTCCATCTTATAGTATACCTGTTTAAAATCAACTATAAATGGTATAATATGTATAGCCAGTTTCTGCATAAAGATGTGACCTTATTATTTCAAACAAGCCTTGTCAGGAGTTATAGCATAATTTTTTTTTCGAGAACTACTCTAACCATTTCCTTCAAACTTTCAAGGTGTATGCATTTATCAATGAGACAACAAATAGTGAGCTAATTGGCTTCATAACCATTATCTTAGTTTTAAAATGTGTTGTGGTGGTGTTATGAGATGTTGTAAATGAAGAACTAAAATATTACTATCTCACACTCAGGCCTTGCGATTAGCTACCACTCACCACGCGTATAGTTTTAAAAAATGACTTGATAAAACTTGTTCAACTTGATTTATATTTATATCTACATTTCATTCATAAGAAAGGGGCTCAGTTCTCTGTCATGGGTTCCTGATCAAAACAACGTCTTGCCTAAACTAGAAGAGTGCTTTTTCAACTGCCATTACTATCCCAGAACAACTTCCGTCCAAAATAATGTGCAATTAAAAGTCGTGTCGCTAAAAGGAAATTCCCGATTAAACTAATCCCGTTCTAAACCTTGTATCTTTACCGTAAAATTAATTTTGGCAATGCGTGTTGGAAACGCATATCCCCCTAACTAGCCAATAATTATGTATAACATTATTTACAAACATTTTATGTATAAGAAACTATTTTTTATTTTCGAGACACAAATCACTGACCGCACCACAGCCTCCACCCTCCCATAAAAAAAGTAAAAATTAAGTCCAATGAAAACAAGTGTTTATGGCTACATTATGCACTATGGGGAAACTGTTTAAGCTAGTTCATTGTTTTCTTTTTTAAGTGGTTATTTTAGGGGTCATTGACTTATATTATATTTGGACATGCATCCCCATCCAGAATTATAAAAAAAAAGAATAATGCAATTAATTAATTTATAGACAACATTTTTCTCAGAATGTGACTCTACAGAATGGGGTCCAAATTGTTTAAATAAATGCAGCGCTAACTGCTCTAATTCTATGTGTGATAAATTTACTGGCTTATGTTTGTTTGGATGTTTGGGATATCAAGACTTTCCTTATTGCACTAAAGGTAAGTAGACATTTTTAGTTCAATTACAGTATTTTCTTTTAATTGTTTAAAGAGCTTTATTGGATTTGTTAGAAAAATGTCGAATACATATATGTAGGAGCGAAGCTACTGAGAAGTGGGATCTGCACATATTCCCTCCATTCCTCCCCCCCCCCCCCCACAAACACACGCAGAAACCTTATTTATTTTTTTAAATAACGTATAAACCATAACTTGACTTACAATGTTAATATGAAAAGAGAATTACTTAGTAAGAAAAGTAGACTATAAATTGGTACCTCTGTAAGCCACTTCTTTTTTATTGTGATATAGAGCCGTTTTTATATTTTTGCAAAATAGCAATTCAAAGACCAACATCGGTATATTTGCAAAATGACCAGCCACTTTGCGAACTTGCCATAATTTCTCCAGTGAGTTCGTAAAATGGTTAGATATGATCGGCCAAAGTTGTCAGATAATGGTCATGATCAGATTTTGTGTTTTGAATTTAAAATAAATAGACTAATAATAATCTCTCAAATTACTTACGATTGTTATCGTTAAATCTGCATTAAGTTGTTCAGCAATAACTTGTTCATAAGTCTAAATGAGTTAAGTATAACCTTGGCTTTCCGTCAGTGTTTGCAGAATCTCGACGGTACGAAGTTATTTTTACACGTTTCGGATGTTTCTTCAAAGTTGAAGATAATCCGCAGTACGACAGGGGATTGGAGGTGGACAGTCTAAAAGACCTAACAATCCATTGTGCATATCGTACGACCAGAAAAAAATCGAACAGGTAGCGTACCAAGTAAATGTAAGAACATACATTTTGTTGGCCAGCTATGGTCAGGTTTATTAGACAGCCACTATAATGAGTTTCTGATATTTGCAGTATGGCCTACCTGTAACACAAAAACATTCGTATAAATATTTTTTAGATATTGATATACACTTGCATATCAAAGGCAACAAATATGAGAAGTTTAGATAGATTTTTCACTTAAGCATTTAGCAAAATCCAGTCTTTGAAATAGATCTAGATTAGCTTATTCCAAACTATTGATCACGTTAATCGACGACTTTTTTTGCGAAGCATGACACACTTGTTGGAAATACACATCCCCCGCTTCCGCCACCAGAGCTAAACAAAAATTTAAACTCTAACACCTGTAATTTTGAACGTCTAAACATAAAATGTATTTAGAACTTCCACTTTTCTTTCACACTCACAACATGCAATGACATACAAATCTTGAAGACGATAATAAAATTGTTACTTTTTTTTCCTGTTTGCCCAATTACGTTCTCAAAATGATTTGTTAAATGAAATCTGAAGTGTATGAGGTTTTCTTACCGAATTGTTTTATCGAAAAAGCTAGATCTCAAGTCGCTAATTAAAAAATAATTAAACTAAAATGCAGTGTTATTTTTTTTTCTATTAGAATGTAATACCACCTTTTATGGTTTAAATTGTAACAAACCATGTCCTAGCAACTGTAAAAACGGAAGTTGTGATTTCATCACTGGCAAATGTTTTGGTTGCAAGGCTGGTTACCAAGGGGACAATTGCAACGATAGTAAGTAAAAAAGAAATTCATGCAAGATAGTACTCTTTACAATGGTACTTTAGGTTTAAAAGGTGAATGTGTATAAATATAGTAAACAGTCAGTCACGAATGTTTTTAGTTTGTAGTGTTTGCGATTTAACAAAAAAAAAATCTTATTTCCCTAATATGTACATTAACCTAGACTTATACATTATATTGCTACCTTTTATATTTTCATTTTATAGATTATAAACGTTACTTTAAAAATACACAACTTAATAAGTATAATATAAGTAAATTATGTTCACATACAAAATATTAATATAATATAATATATGAGTATACATTATTTTAATTTCATTTATTTTATTTTGTTTCAGAATGTGATAAAACATTTTATGGCTTAAACTGTACAAAAAAATGTCCTACAAATTGTTTTCAAAGAGATTGTAATTCAGAAAGTGGAATGTGTTTGCAATGCATACCAGGCTATGAAGGCGATTTCTGCCAAAACTGTAAGTTTCTTCTCAGTATATCAGAGTGACATCTAATTATATAGCGTGGTTCGATGATGACCACTTTTGTCATCTAGGGGGTTTAGGGTTTTGCACGGGAGTTTTGTGCCTCCTCCTGTGGCTGGTGAGACTTAAGTGAACCTGCAATGTTCGGCTGCACACTGGGCAGGTTATTCCAGCTGGAGCTAGTGTCATTGGCCTTGCTATTCTTCGCTGGCGCTTTTCTTCTGCCAGCGTTGTTCACTTTTCTTCAGCAACCAGTGCGCCAGTTTTTACAGCATGACACCTTGATACTCTGTAATGTGCCTTGGTCTCCCAGGTGGCTGGGTATATGCTGAACGCCTTCAGAGAAGCTTTAAGGGTGTCCCTGAAGCTTTTTCTTTGACAGCCTTGCGATCGCTTTCCATCGCTGTATTAGCCATACAGGAGTCGTTTAGGGATGCGGCGGTCTTCCATTCTGCAGACGTGTCCTGCCCATCGCAGTTGGGACTGTATCAGGATTGTGTGGATGCTTTGCAGACCCGCTCTTCAAAAGACACCAGTATCTGGTATTTTTTCTTGCCATTTGACATTAATTATTTTTCTTAAACATGCCATGTGAAAGTGGTTCAGTTTTTTTTGCATGTTTTCTGTGCACTGTTCACGTTTCTGATGCATAGAGCAATGTAAGGAGGATGACAGCTCGATAGATCCCTAGCTTTGTATTTGTGGTGATACCTCGTCTGTTCCAGACAGTCTGGCATAGGATGCACTGGCCTTGGCGATACGCATTTTATTATTGATTTTTCCGTTTCTGTAGAGTGTGCTGCCAAGATACGTGAATCTATTCACTGCGTTTATATCATGTCCATTTATCTTGATGTTTGGATCCGAGTAGGCTTTTCCTGGAGCAGGCAAGTATAAGACAGCAGTCTTTTTAGTGTTAATGGTGAGGCCAAAGTCTAAGCATGCTCTTGAGAAGTCACTGACGTTGTTCTGCATTATTTTCAGAGCAGACATTGAAAGCACAGTCGTCAGCAAATAGCAAGTCTCTAATTATTGTTGATTTTATTTTTTATTTTGCTTTAAGCTGCCTCGGGTTGAATAGGCCACCATTAAATATATATGCTGTATTTATCCCGTTGTTGTTTCTATTTGTGAATGCATCTGTCAGCATAGAACATGATACTGAACAGTGTAGGTGCTAGGACACAGCCTTGTTTTACCCCGTTTGATACTTTGAAGGGCTCTGATGGTTCTCCGCTTTCCTGGACACGAGTCTTCATGCCATCATGAAATAGTCTCACCATGGATATGAATTTTTGTGGACAGCCATACTTTGACATAATCTTCCAAAGTCCTTCTCTGCTAACAGTGTCAAATGCTTTTGTTAGGTCGACATATATTGAGAAGAGGTCAGCATTTTGATTTTGGAATCTAATTAATGCTAAGAAGACATTCATTAGGTAAAAGAAAGTGTAAAATGTGGTTACATTTTTTATAATGTATACGAATTATAAATGTGTATTCAAATTTACTATAAATACAAATCTATATTTTGTATTCAATTTTTAGTTTATATTCTTCCTCATGTTCCTGAGTGAAGTAAATAAAGAATTATTTAGGGTTAGAGTTAGGAAAATCATATACCCACCGAATCAATACAAATCAAACAAAATAAATAAATGCTGGTTTAAAAATAGACTAAAGAAGCTTTGTAAACAGAAGGAAAACCTATATAGAAAATTTAAAGAAACTAAGACAGAAAGAGTTTACAAAATGTATATAAAAATTAAACACTTAACCAAAAAAGTAAGCAGACAGCTGCAGAGTGAATACATAAACAATGTAATATCTAAAGATAACAACAAAAACCTATGGTCAGACATTAAGTCTAAGAAAATGGAAACAACAGGCATAGCGCCATTAAAAGATGAGCATAACATAATACATAATGATAATGAAACTAAAGCAAACCCATAAACAAATACTTTGCATCAGCATTCTCAGCCCCAGGAGACAAAGATATATTACTTAATTTGAACCAAGTAGACAACATAGAAGCTAGATTACTCAAAGAACAAAGCAATGAGCTAGCCCCAGTGTTCAAATTACTCTTTCATGCATGGCTTAACCAGAACAGAGTACCAAAGTACTGGAAAGAAGATAATGTCACCCCCCTATTTAAAAAATGAGAAAAATGTGACCCAGGAAACTACAGACCAGTATCACTTACCAGCATCACATGTAAAATCCTAGAACACATAATATGTAGCAACATCATAAACCACTGAGACAAACATAATGTCCTCACACCATACCAACATGGCTTTAGGAAATATAGATCATGTGAAACACAACTAATAGGACTAATTGATGATTTTTCAAAAGGTTTAGATAATAGTGAACAAATAGATGCTATCTTACTAGATTTTTCCAAGGCTGTTGACAAAGTTCACCACCATAGTTTGCTTAAAAAATTAAAATATTTCGGCATTAATGGTTCACTGCATCAGTGGATTAAAGATTTTCTGATAGGGAGAGAACAAACTGTAATAATAAATGGCTCTAAATCAACACCGATAATAGTAATTATAGTAATAGGAATAGTAATAGTAATAGCAATTATACATAAAACACTGAACCATAATCTTTAAATACAAAAACAAAATTTAATAAAATACTCTGAAAGACACAAAGATAAAGGCACATTCCTCGTCCCATATGCAAGGACAAATTTGAACAAATACTCCTTCTTCCCTAATGCTATTACAGCATGGAATGGGTTGCCTGAGCTAGCCAGAAAAACCATGACTTGGCAGAATTTAAGTCATTGGTTAATATTCATGACTAAATGCATGACGCGTAGGACGTAATAATCTTCTTTTTTGAAGTAACGTCTGTATTATATAAGATAAGATAAGCTATTATTTCAATATATTTGTAGGATACACGATTAGGAAACGGAAACTCATATATCCTCTAATACCTAGATTATAAATAGAATTGATTACTTAAACTTAGATGCGCAAACATCGAATCCGCCATGTGTGTATATTTTTATTTTAAGAAAATTTTCTGACCATTAACGAAATTGTATGAGATAGTACATAATACATTTATTTATTATTTACGACGTGTATTTTTTTATATAAAAAACTGCTACAAAAGTCAATTTTTTAAACAAAACACTTTACTTTAAAACAAGATTACAATTAGAGAGTTTGTGTTATCGGATCCGCCTATTCGCAAGAACTATTTAAAAAGTGATTTTGTTTTGATTGGACTAATAATGTTTTAAAGACTTATTTGGCCTTTATTTAAAAAAAATGTTTCGGATGTTGCTTCAAAGGTAAAGATAATCTACTTCCTAATCAAAACCTTCGCTGGCCGACAGGGAATTGCGTCGAGAAGGGACACTCGAGATAAGTAGTCCAGCGCTCTAAATGCCTAGTTAGACTAAAATGTCTTTATTAACACGAGAGTTGACGAGGGTACATAGACATTGGTGCACCGAGCTTTTACAGCATTTCTTTTAATATATATATATATATATATACGTCCGCGAATTCAAAAAGATTAGATAAAATTTACAAAATCACATATAAGCCGTGAAATGATTTACAACTGCACAAATCAGTAAATGAGGTGTCCGCCCACTGCAAGCGAAGATTCTGTGAAAGCAAGTTTTGTTGTTAGCGAGATGATAGCAAAGGCATCACGCCTATTTACTGAAGGCCAGTTTGTAAAAGAGTGTATGCTACAGGCGTGTGAAATTATCTGCAAGAAGAAAAAGAAACTCTTCGAAGGCATAAGTTTGTCTGCGAACACAGCTGCAAGCAGGATCACCGAGTCAGCGACAAATGTTTAACAGCATCTTATTGCCGCTGCAAAAGACTTTGTAGCATATTCCACTGCACTGGACGAGTCTACTGGTGTAACAGACACCGCATACTGTGCCGTATTTATTTGTGGGGTCGACGAAAACTTGAACATTGTTGAAGAGCTATTGGACTTATTACCCATGAAAGGAACGACGACTGGAAGCTTGTGTGTGAGCTACCGTGGGAAAAAAAACTACGGACGGTGCACCAGCAATGTGTTCAGAGAAGGTTGGTGTTGTTGGATTAAAGGTAGAGAAACGGTATCAGCTCAGCTTGGCGGGTCCTTTTGTAGCCTTACACTGAATTGTGCACCAAAAAGCACTCTGTGGCAAAAGTCTACAAATGAAGAACGTGATGGATGTTGTCGCGAAGACGGTGAACTTCATACATGCACGGTGTTTCAACCACAGACAGTTTGTGTCATGTCTAGCTGATTTAGAAACGGAATAGTTGCTTTATCATACAGAAGTCAGATGGATGAGTCGTGGAAAAGTGCTGCAGAGATTCTTTGAACTGAGACGGGAAATAGCATTGTTCATGGCAATGACAGACGGAGACATCCCTCAGCTCAGTGACCCAATTGTTTTGTCTTACTTCTTACTGACATCACACATCTTACTTTTCTTAATGACATCACGCAACATCTCAATGCACTCAAATCACAACTACATGGCACAAAGCAGCTGATTACCTTGATGTTTGACCGCATCAAATCATTCAGATGCAAGCTGACTTTGTTGGCCACTCAGCTGGTAGATGGAAACCTGGGTCATTTGTCTTTTCTACAGAGCATTACGGTTGAACCACAGCGCTTGAAAGACTACATAGACATCCTCTTCAGACTACTGGAAGATTTTGAACACCGCTTTCAGCAATTCACTGCTCTCGAACCACAGTTTTTTCTTGTTGCCACTCCGTTCGCAGTTGAAGTGAAAAACGTCCCAGAGGAAGTCCAGATGGATCTACTGGACCTACAGTGTGACACTGTTCTTAAGCAAAAATACGCTGATGTTGGTGTTCCAGATTTCTTTTAGTTTCTTCCCAGAGAGAAGCTTCCAAACTTTTTCTGCGCAGCTGCTAGAATTCTAGCGATGTTTGGGAGAACGTACGTTTGCGAACAGTTGTTTTTTTTCCAGAATGATCAACAACACAACAAATTACGATCAAGACTGACTGATAAGCATCTGAGTGCAACCGTGAGGCTTGCCACTACACGCGACTTCAGGCCTAACGTCGATGGTCTGGTCTCTGCCAAACGCTCTCAGCTGAGTGGATAGAAACATGAGTGACGAGCCATCCGCAGTAGGCCTAGAAATTATAGTTGTTGTTTTTTGAGGAACTACAGTAACTGCTTTTTAATAAGTGACAGAGACAACGTCAACTTATTTAAGTAAACTATACTGCCTGCCTGTGCATGTAATAAACTATACTAAATGTAATTAATAATTATTAAAACTGTATTTTAGCAATTTACTGCAGTGACAGTAGTGTTCGTAAAATTTAATTGAAAAAAATCTCTTTTTGTGGTGCGGCCCTCTGAATGGTTGTTACTTTCCACTGTGGCCCACATGCTGAAATGAGTTTGAGACCCCTGGTTTAAAGTATATATATATATATATATATATATATATATATATATATATATATATATATATATATATATATATATATATATATATATATATATATCTGTGGCATTTTACGTCTCGAGAGACGATCTTTTCCCTTTGCAACTTCTTGTGTGACTAAAGAGGCCAATCCTTGATACACAGCTGCGATCGCAGGTTGGGCATATATAATCACCAGGCGCCGTTGCATTTTCACCCTTCTTTCTGCTTCTGTTGTGTATGGCAACTGCAATCTTTGACCCGTCCTTTATGCTCTCTCTCCATGAGGATCTGTCCAGTGCCACCTCTTCCCAGTTGCCAGTGTCGATTTTGAAGAGCTTCATGTCGCGTTTGCATACATCCGTATAACGTAAAAGTGGGCGACCAGCGGCTCTCCTGCCTTCTATCAGATCGCCATACAGGATGTCCTGTGGAAGTCGACCTTCTGGCATTCTACGAACGTGGCCAAGCCAGCCAAGGCGTCTGCTGCTGCGGATGGCTCGTCACTCATGTTTCTATCCACTCAGCTGAGAGCGTTTGGCAGAGACCAGACCATCGACGTTAGGCCTGAAGTCGCGTGTAGTGGCAATATATATATATAAATTTCATAGATTGTTCAGGATAATTTGTTAATTTACTGAGACATTATTCAAGACTTCGTATACATTTAAGTTTCTATACTTACTAAAGTACTACAATACAATCAATTTGTCATTCATGAAAAAAGTAATTGATATTCACTCGCGTCAATCTCCTCATCGGTACAAATACAAATAGTTCTGAAGCCACATAGGTTATGACTTCTTTAAAAAAAAGTGAATAGATGCCCAACTAACAAGTCCTTAGTGTTAGAAATCATCTAACATTATGGATAAGACCAACATTCTACGTAACCTAACACCAGGGCCAGCTATTAACTTTGAAATGGCTACTTTACCTGTACATTCTACTACTGATTGATCAGTTTCAAAACTTTGAATGGTAGATGATAACGATTGTCAAAGGCAGTTATCAACACGAGAAGTCAGATTTGATAAAATAAACAATAAATAGATATGAACATAATTTGTTTCTTTCAATGTTCTTTCTATACAGACTGTACGAATAATCGCTACGGACAGAACTGTTCATTCAATTGCAGTACATCATGTCTAGAGAACCAGTGTGATTTTATTAGTGGAAATTGTTTGAAATGTCCAAATGGGACGTATGGAACTCTATGCAATTGTAATGTATAATTTTAATTATGCATATTTACTAGTTTAATTGTGTTATATTTCGTTTTTATATGTTTTATTTTAGATTTTCTTTTGCACCTCTCCCCAAAAGGGGAAATCCTCTATTCGTTTCGTGTGGTATTTTTGATGGTCCGTCCGTCTGTAATGCGTAAGTCTCCAAACCTTAAAAGATGAATCTGATTTAATGTTTTTTTTTAATCTTGCAAAATTCTTGTGTATCGGCTACTTTGTTTTAAGGGAACCATATAGTTTAAAAAATTTTAGAATTAAATATAAAAGCATTTTTTTGTCCAGAAATATTCCACTTTAAAAAAAACAAACTTCATGGGAGTTCAATCTTTAAAATACGTTATTTGTCAAGGAGGCTTTAAGGGGGCTGCACATTGAAAATCCTTTTTTCTTATTTATTAGCATAAAGGTAAAATAATAAATATTTGTAGTTATAATGAATTTAAGACATTATAAACAAAATAAGTTTGCTCAAAAACACTTAGTGTTTGCCATGGAAACGGTCGCCATCTTGGAAAAAAAACAGCCTTCATAAATCTCTTAATGTTTAAAAAGTATAAGGAAGATACTGATTTGAAATACATTTGTGAAAAGTGCAAACATTTCTATAGACCCTAGGCTGGCTCACACACACGAAATATGTTTTTGTATTTTTTTGTGATTTTTTAAAAAAACATGACCCAATTCTATTGTCTTTTTTTTATTTTTACAAAATTATCATTTATTTTTTTTTGAAACTATTATTGACATGTGAGCAGGTCAGGGTGGCGCTACTGAGTGAGGCCTTTTTTTGGTTATCTGCTGCTGCTCAACATTTGTTCTTTATTAACAGTAGGCAGGTGGTAGCTCTACTGGGTGGGCCCAATCTTTTCACCTCGGTCTACCGACCAAGGGGCTAGAGTCGCCTAAGCAACCAGACAGCACAATTAAACTAAACTAGACTAAACTATCTAAAGATAAAGATAAAATAACCAACTACAATTATAAAACAAACTTATATAAACTTTATTTACAACCAACTTACAAAGCAATAAAAATATAGGTGAATACGAAAATAAACTTTGAAATAAACAAAAACTATATATACACACTACTAAATAATTAATTAACCCTACTTAACTGAACTTAACAATTCCACTAACCAAAACCTTCTGCCGCCTCTGGATCTATGTTGCTAAATCTACAACTATTACTAACTAAATTGACCACCAAAAACCTAAATTACTCCAACACTAAACAGTAAGCTATTAGCAGCAGTGAAGCATAACTGCGGCAGACAGTTAGGCCATAAGGCAGTTAGACAGTAATGCAGTAAGGCAGTAATGCTGCAATTACAAAATAAACAAACATAAGACATATTTCAAAAAATAAAATAATAATGGACTAGACCTAGTCTAGCACATACACATAATACAAGCATGAGGTAATTTCAATTACCTACATGTGGCTAATAAAAGCAATACCTGAGTCATTAAAGTCCCAGCCACAACCAACACAGGTCAGGGTAGACGCACCTCTATTATATGTACTTCTGTTATCTAAAGCTTAGTATTATGCAATGTGTAAAATATATTAGTTGATATAAAATATTTGTATTACAACAATAACAAACTAGTGTTTAAGAGGGAACACAAATTAGGAACCCCATTTATTACGTAAAGCAAAAGCGGTGTTGCACTGACGCGCTAGTTTGCAAATGTACATATAATACCAATTTGTCACATCTCTCTTCTTTAATTCAGAAAATCTATTTATCAGAATAACTAACAAACTAGTCTAAGATTAGAGTCAATCAAGTCTCTTGGGTGTGTCAACTATTCTGCCTGAGCGTGTTACATAAGGTTCATGTGGTCTAGAGGTGTTAGAAGAAGCAGTGTGTAGTGACGCTCTAAATCTAGCGTAGTTTGTAATCTTGGACTCTAAATATTGTGCTTTTGGTTGTTCTGAGATGTCATCTGGAAAGTCATAACTATTGTCAAATCCATTTGCTTTCTCAGAAGACTTTCTGGTGTGTTCCATGTTTCTTCTGTAAACCTGATTTCCAATTCTGACATTATATGATCTAGGCTTGTACAAGACTATGACTCTTAACTTCTTTACTCTTGTCATAATAATGTTTCTGAGACTGTTTCTCGGAGTCAAAGTGTTTCTTCGCCACCGTGAGACATGGTGTCTTAGGTGTGAGTATTTCCTCGTTCAAAAGTAACACATTTCTGGGTAGGCGTCCCATGGAGTAATTGAGCTGGCGACAAATTAATATTAGTCAGTGGAGTAGTTCTGCAGTCTAATAGAGACAAATTTGTCTTCGCTTTTCTTCTACAGTTTCTTCACTGTCTGTATAGCTATTTCAGCCTCGCCATTTGAGCTTTGAAAATGAGGACTCGTCATTTCATGCTCTATTCTGTATGATTTACAGAAATTCATGAAATCTCCTAAATCCAACTGTGTCCCACTATCTGAACTCAAACTTCTAGGTATTCCATGGCATCTGAATATACTCTTCATTGCTTCAGTGATGTCTGATGTGACAGTTCTTGACATCTATAAACTTTGAAAAGTAGTCAACTAGAATCACACATAGCACCCAAACACATAGCACCCAACTATGCTTTATGGAAGCTCATTGTGTCTTGGTAGGTATTAGGGGTTCTGACTCGTTCTGATTCTGATGTTCAGCACACCTGCTAAAATCCCTAACTGTCACTTCAATGTCTGCATTCATGCCCGGCCAAAACATGACTCTGGCTCTCTGCTTACACTTGACTGTTGCTAAGCGAGACTTGTAAATCAGATTTAGCATGTAAGTAAGCTTTGTGGCATGACTATTCTCATACCTTTATATATAATTCATTCCGAAGATGATAACTGGTCTCTTGAATCCCAATATGGCCTGACTTCAATAGGAGTCTCGCTTCTTGTGTCAGGCCAACCAGTCATAATTACTTTCCGAAGCATTGAAAGTTTGCTTGTACAATCTTGAATTTTACTGTATTTCGAATCACTTACAGAGATCATATGCAATAAATTCACATGTCTGCGTATCAGTTCGTTGTAGAAGTCCTAAGCATTCTGGTGTGTCACCACACAAAATGTTCTCTTGATTAGGTCTACAACCTCAAACCTTGCTTGCAAATCTTGTGTATCATTCTTCAAAGGTAGCACCACTGCTCCTAAAGTCTTAATAGCATGATTAGAGTTAGACTTGAGCGATTTTGGTGAATAAGCAAGTTTTACTTTGTCTTTGAGCTTTTCAAACTCTGACTTGACAAGAATGTTACACCTTGCAGCAGTGTCGATACGGAAAATTAATGTCTTGCCATGCACGACTAGTTTTACAGTCCACTTGTCTTCAACAACATTGACGTTCTCAATTTTACCCTTCTTAGACTGGCTACTTGCACTGCTAATAGGTACAGTATTTTCATCACTGTGGCTGTTATCTTCTACCAGATTAACATTGCGTCTTTTTCTACATATTTGAAACCAGTGTTTTTTCATGTTTGCAGATATTGCATGTGGTTTCTAATGCTCGACATTTTCCCTTTTCGTGGTTCTTGCCGCATTTACTACAAAATTTATCTGAATTGTCTTTAACATTAGACTTCTGCTTGAGTGCATTTTGTGACTGTCTTTTTTTTGCTAGAACGTATTGGCACCTAAAGATTTTCACTTGGCTTTGCGACATCTCCTATTGTTTTCTAATTTCTATAGTTTTGCTAAGGTTCAACTTCTGTCCCTGATCAAGTAGTCTTTTTGGTCTTTAACAAAGTTATCAAAACTTTCTCCTTCTTCCTGCTTTCTCTGATGTGCTCTAAATCTAGACACTCTTTTATTTTGTCTTGGCCTTATGTAGTCTTCTATTTTCTTTTATAACAATAGCGGATCTCCCTCTTCACAATCTTTAATTTTTAGAGTTTTGTAAACCTCATGACCTCGGTGACTATTCTTTTCTCAGCCATCCGGCTTTTTGTTTACAATCTTCAGGATAGAAAACTCAAATGTGAAGTGCAATATATATAAAACATTAAACCATAATCTTCAAATACAAAATTTAATAAAATACTCAGAAAGACACAAAGATAAAGGCACATTACTCGTTCCATATGCTAGGACAAATTTGTGCAAATGCTTCTTCGTGCCTAATGCTATTGAAGCATGTAAAGGGTTGCCTGAGGTTAACATGCATAACTGAATGCATGACGCGTAGGACGTCAAAGTCTTCTTTTTCAATAACGCCTATATTATATAAGATAAGGCACCAGCTCACGGCCCTTTGAAAGAAAAAGCTCATTAGTTGTTGAAATCTTAAAAGCTCTTGAATAGATCTTTTGCATTCCAATTTAAGATTGGTTGGTTAAAATAAAAAGAAGATATTATTAAAGCTATTAAACCGTTTCCTGGACAGCTTTTAAGTTTTACTCTAACACCATGTAAATTATTTGCATTACACAAATAACAAACTAGTGTTTAAGAGGGAAGACATGTTAGGAACTACATTTATTACGTAAGCACAAGCGGTGTTGCACTGACGCGCTAGTGAATACATATAATACCAATATGTTACAATCACAGTATTTCCGGCAATCAGACGTGTCCATTTTGTATTAAATTATGGACAAAGTCCTGGGTAAAGCATAAGATGAAAATGTAGCAGATACATATATATATATATATATATATATATATATATATATATATATATATATATATATATATATATATATATATATATATATATATATATAGTTCGTCCATCGTGGTTCGATGATGACCACTTGGTCTTCCAGGGGGCTGAGGGCTTTGTACTGGGGTTTTATGCCTCCTCATGTGGCTGGTGAGACCTATGTGAGCCCGGAATGTTCGGCCGCACACTGGGCAGGTTATTCCAGCTGGAGCTATTGTCATTGGCCTTGCTTTTCTTCTCTGGCGTTTTTCTTCTGCCAGCGTGGTTCTCTTTTCCTGAGCAACCTGTGCGCCAGTTTTCACAGCGCGACGCCATGATGTTCTGTCATGTGCCTCTGTCAAAGTACTATTAGCTACCGCCTGCCGATGTAATTAATTCCTTTGAAGAATTAAATAATGCCCATCCAGATAAGATAATAAATTTTTTAATCTACGGTGAGGACATCTATACTCGCGAAACGAGACGAAACCTCTGATAGATTCAACATTTCCAAACGAATTATGGAATGTTAGAGGTTGAGTGCAATCTAACACGAAAAATTGATTTTATGAAAGCAAAGCCTTATGTATTTCGGCTTTTATTTGATGATTTTCACAGCGATGTCTATAAAATGATCAATCACTTCCTGAGAAACAGGAGGGCACTGAGAACAGAAGAATACTGAGAATAGGATTCTTAAATTAACTCTTTCTCTCCGTAATTATTTACCACAGTCTGGTGGAATCAACGTTGGTATCGTCAGTTAGAAGAGAAAGAGTTAATGCTAGAGAAAAAAGCTGCAAGCAAGATAAAGTATCTCCAGCTTGAGGCTACAGTGCCTATGTTTAGAAAACAAACTGATGATGGAGTTTCTACGTGACATTGCATACTTTGTAACTTAACGAAGTTCCTTTTTATTTTTGTGAATCTGACAAGTATGGAAGTATGCTTGCGTGTTTTTGAAGTGCAATTTTGAAATATATTTATATATAATTTATGAATTCTTTCTTATTTAATTATGTTTGTATTTTCATATATTACGATCTCGGAATTATTCGTTACAAAAGGACAAAATTAAAATTAATTATATGTTTGTCGCGCTATTGTGTCGCTCCATTTTCTTCGCAAATATTTGGACGGGTGACCATGCATGTCTATCTTTCAGCAATTTATATATGTCTAAAACGATATTTTTCCAATTTTTATTTCAGATTTCAAAGCGAATATCCAGGGTGATAACGACACTCCCCTTGGTGTCATCATAGGATGTATAATAGGAGGAATAGCCTTTATGTTGATTGTTGTTATTTCAATAATTTTGATAAGGTAGTAGCCTTATATTATATCGTCAAAAATTAACGGTTTAATCTTAAAAGATAGCTGAAAGAATAATTCAAATTTACACTTTAAAATTATTATAATTATTTTTAGTTAGAAAACTATTTGAGCTATCCCAGTTATAAAAATTATAAACAAAGTAACAATATTTTTTTTTAATGAAAAATGATTTTTAAATATTGGTTAAGAAAAAATATTTATTCTATTCAAGAACAAAAATATCTAAAGAAAAATTACTAATGTACACGTCTGTATTAATTTCATATTAAATACACAAAAAGAGAGGTTAACTTTGCTATTTTATTTTTAAGTCATCTTTCAATTCAGGCTCTCTGCTAACTTTGCTAAACGCATCTAAACCAACCAAAAGGCCTTATAACTCTTCTCAAACTAACGTTATACTTGAATGAGTGTAACAAGTAAACAATTATATATACAGCTCATACATTTCTCATTTCTTTTGGACTCAAAGATGACTGTTAAGTCCAATCCTCGCTTTAAAAAGCCGGCCACATACGTGGCATAGGTGGGTTAGGTCAGTTGCAGATAGGCCTGCTTCTTCTCTCAGCTTTTTGTTGGTTCGGCGCTCTTTCACCCTGGCCACTTTTCTTGCTTCAAATCTCGAGACTCCGAGACTCACAGCTTCACGCCATGAGGAGCGATCGAGAGCTAGTGCTTCCCAGTTGTGAATGTCAATATCCCATTCATGAGGGAGCTCTTGTGAGTGTCTTTATATTATAGTATAGATAGTATTGACCTTCCCGGGAGCGTTTTTCTGCACACAACTCCCCGTACAAAGGTCGTTTGAGAAGGCGATTGTCTGGCATGCGGACTACATGTCCCGCCCATCGAAGTTGGGACCTTTTTACTGTTGCATTGATACTGTTCATGTTGGAAAGCTTTAAGATTTCTGTGTCTGGTATGTGGTCGGACCAACGCACCTCACGGATACTCCCGTAGACAGCGTAGGTGGAAGAAGTTTAGCTTTTTTTGGTGTGGCGGGACAAGGACGCTGATGCATGTAGGAATGACGGGAGAACTACAGCAATGTAGACTTTCAGATTTGTGGATATCCTGAGTCCTCTCCGTTGCCACACTTGTCCTTGAAGTCTGACAAAAGCAGCACTGGCACCTCCTAAGCATGAGGAAAGGGCTAGAACAATTATATACTTTATGATTGGCAACACGAAATGGCTAACTGTAATCGCTCCACTGAACTTTGCTAGTCTGTCTCTTCCTACTCTTGTATTGCTTCACTTTTGTGTGTATGGTACTAGAGCTGTTACCGGTTGTCAACTTAATCTGAACTAATAAAACTTTAAATAGCTTGAATAACTTCTTTTGTGTACAAAACTAAATAACACTTTATTTATAATATAGACAAAATCAACTAGCGATAAATGAAATAAATATAGTAGACTTAAGTAATAATATATTTAAACAAAATCTAACTCAATAGAATAACACAACCTTTCAGTGTCACATTCTGGAGTCGTCTCCCCTAAGACCACATAATTACAATGCCATGATTCACTACCAATCGCTAAGCTCTTCCCACCGTTAAACTTCTTAGATTCTCCCACCGTCAACACATTGACACACACACACACACACACACACACTCCATAACAACCGGACAGACTTCTATGTGAATTAACAAGACCGGACTAAAAGTATCTTATCATTATCATCTCAATCTTAAAACAAATAAACAACACAGTAACACCTGTGCTTTTGACACGATCGCATAGCCATATCACCTTGTTATAGTCACATGTAGTTTTTATGAATCTAGGAAGATAAAGCACTGGAGTTTTATGCACCGGTAAGTTAGGCACCCGGAAATTAGGCAGCCAGTTATTTAAGCACCCATAAATTTAGGCACCAGTAAATTGGGCACTTTTGACCAGGCGGAAAATTAGGCACAGGAAAATTTGGCACTTTTTAATAGCGACCATTATTTTGAAGATAATTTAAAAAGCTAACGTTTATTTTATCCTTAGGCTATGGGCTCTCGGTGACGTTATAAAAAAATATCCAACTATAATGAGTCTAACTGCATTTTCATGAGACAAAAGAAAAGCTGACAAAACGCAAAATCAAGTCTTGTGACTTATTTTTTTTTGCTTTAATGTTATTAATTTTATGTGAGATTGTATAAATAAACCATCAATTGCCCCAGCGCAGCCAAAGAAGGTTAGAGTTTGAAATCCCCCTCTAGAGTTAAGACCCTCTCTTTCATAAAACAAACAATAACGCAAACGACAATCACAAAATTACATGAGCGTAGCCAAGGGGGATTTAGAGTTATTAACGCTCTCCAGTTTTTAATGATAAACCCCCTCTTCAATATAAGACTCAAGCATACAAGTCACCAAATTCTATGAGCGTAGCCATGAGAGGGTTTTGAGTTTAAAACCCCCCTTTAGAGGGATTTAAGCTAAAACACCCTCCAGAGAGTTTTGAGTGTAAAACCCCCTTACTTCTAAAAACCACCTTATCAATATAAAATTAAAGCAAACTACACAGTCACACAATTATATGAACGTAGCCAAGGGGAGTTTTGAGTTTAACCTCCATCCCTCAAGAAGAGTTCAAGTTTAAAACGCCCACCAAATGGTTTTGAATTTAAAACCCTGCTACGGAAAATTTTGATGTTAAAAACAAACTACAGTCATCAAATTCTATGATCGTAGATTTGAGCTTTTTT
The DNA here is from genome assembly GCA_036873155.1 of Biomphalaria sudanica. Classification (NCBI taxonomy): domain Eukaryota; kingdom Metazoa; phylum Mollusca; class Gastropoda; family Planorbidae; genus Biomphalaria; species Biomphalaria sudanica. The sequence continues at coordinate 68,167 of JAZGLO010005548.1, read as the reverse complement.
AGTTTGAAACCCCTCAACATATGTTTCCTAAAGCAAACTACATTCACCAAATACCATGAGCGCAGCCAAGAAGGGATACAATTTTCAAACAGTGCAGTGAATAGAGGATTAGGTTTTTAAACTATTATTTTGTACAGCAGGATAATGCACTGTAGATACTTCATAATATGCCTTTTTCTTTTCTTTTAAATACCGGAAATAGTACTTCGCGCCGATTATCCAGCACATGCTAGTATGAGGATAAACATTTTTAACTTTATAAGCAAAATTTAGTTAAATTTTAATTTAGTTAAATTTTTGACCCTAAGATTATGCAGATTACTACCAGTAATGGATGGATACTTATGAATAATAAAAATTATTATAATCGTTATTATTATTATTTTTGTATGCTAAGACAACTTTGTACAAGTGCTTCTTCTTACCCACTATTAGTAAAGCAGGGAACGGGTTGCCTGAATCTGCCAGGAAACTAATGACTTTGACAGTTTCAAATTAATATGCACGACGTTTAACAAACGGATTTTTTTTTTTGCAATTCTTTTTTTATATAAGATTTAAATCAATTAAATCAATTAAATATGGGTGCTATAGCCAAATAGGTATATCACTTTGTTTTCAGAATGATCAAGCCACTTTGATGACTGGGTTTATACATTTCAAAATATTTTTCTTTTCAAATTTTACCAAACCCAAATAGGAAACTAATAGTTAAAATTTATTACCATGAAGCTAATGTCATGTCAACATCATACTCTCGCTAACAACAACAAAAAAACAACAGAATTGCTAAACATTATCCATAAGGACCGCAAGATCAGAAATGATTTTTTTTCCTAAGAGCTAAACCAAAATAAAATTTAATAAAATGAAGGATTTTTGTTACCAATCTTTAGCTATACTATAAAGTAGAAAGTAAGGCGTATGTATGTATGTTACGAATAGAAATCAAAACCGTTTCACCAATCTTGATAAAACTTGGCAGAAACGTTCCTTGGGTACTAAATTGTACTATTACTAAATTGTAGCCCTAAAACTAACTTAAGACCCTCAAAAAAAAAAGTTGACCAACTCTATGAAAGTATTGTATCTTATAAATCTTGGTCAGTGAGCCATGTCTAGGCCTACATAATGAGCCATGTCTAGGCCTACATAATGAGACAAGACGGAGATGAAAATGTCTAGGTCTAAATTAGCTCTCATTCAAGAAAACATTTTTTTTTTTACTTTTACACATGAACATACAAATACGTGTCTATTCATTTCATTATTTAATGAAAATTAACCTTTAAATTTAAGTTTACAAAACATTTTTTTTACATAAAATCGTTCGCTCTAAATGTAAATAGCTTTAAATGTCTTGGCATACTTTTCCGTAACTAGCGGCACCATTACATGTCCCGCGTAATGATACAATTGAAGTAAACGTCATAGGTCATAATATCGCGCATTACAAAGGCATATTATGAAACTAATAAACTACGTACATAATACAATTTACTTTCCATTGTATTTTTTAATTGTTTATTGTTTAATTCATGTCTTATTTTCAATTTCCTTTTTTCTTTAAGATTTACTTACGCGCATTTAAACCTAATACATAGCTACACATATACATTAGCCGTGTTCACAACATTTCATTCATCATAGCGCGGAATCTAGGTCAACACTACAGCCTACAGTATTTAGGGCAGCGGTTCTCAACCTTTTAAGCACGGCGACCCCTTTTTACAATCTCCCACTCTGCCGCGATCTCCCCCCATACACACACATACAGCAATAGAAGAATAGACAATAACAGTCCTTAATTTTGATGGTTTTAGGCGATCCCTGGAAAATCGTCAATCGACCCCCAATGGGGTCGCGATTCACAGGTTGAGAACCCCTGATTTAGGGCAACATAAAATCAAAATTGTATAGTCTTTTACTATAATAGGCTCAAAGTTTTTATTTTTTGACTAGACTGCTGTGGCATTCAAATTGTTGAGATTCTAGATCTACATAAAATTAAACTTACAATGTTATATAAACAATTACATTCACGCGTTCGATTTGATTTTAAAATATATATAATCGCTTTTTGTCACCCATTCATGTGTCGTGAACACCGCTATGTAAACGCACTATGATTGGACAGGCTACATGAGGTTCTATATGGGGTATATCACATATACTAGTATACAGTAATTAATAAGCTTCTTCAGCCATTGAATTCACATTTACGATAGTAGGTCTACATCTTTTATAATAGTGACTAGAATCTAGATCTAAATATATGTAGACCTTTCAAGCAAATGTTTTTATTTAAAAAAATGGATTTCGATTAGCTATTTTGATAGCTCCATTAATACTATTTTTTGATTCACGCATTCGCTTTCTTATAGCATTATCATTTCGTTTAATTGTTTCCACAACACTGTCAGTGACTATATCGACAGTGATACGCAAATTAAGACCCGCGGGCCGCGGGTAACATATGGCTAGTATAAAATACAATTGAGATTTGATAACAATTGAGAATCGTTAAAGTTGACACTGTTTCTCTAACTGTAGTAAATATAATGTATAATACTACTATTGTTTGTGTTTTTTTTTTTTGGTATGAGCTTGTAACTCTTCATGTTCAGAATATGTTAGAGAACTTTACGGTAATAATGTCTCCTTTACATTAAAACGCGAAACAATTTGTTATATAAATAAAGAAATAAATATACTAACAGTCACTATTTTGTTTAAAGGAGAAGAAAACGACATGATAAGCCAATTGAAGAACAAGCCCAGATTTCTTCAGGACATGATGTCGCCAGACACTCCACTCCGCTTGCTAAAGGAACGAGTTTTCATTTAACTGACAATAGTAAGTTAACATTTTTTGAGGGGGGGGGGGAATATTATATATTATTATAATTATATGTCAAATACTACATGGATAAATGATAAACGATATCTAAGAATCTTATAATGGGCATTACAAATTGAAAATTATTATTTTTGAAAAAAGACGAGCAGATACCCATGCTGCGTCCCGATTTAAATTTGTTATAATTTTCAATAACTTTCTTTCTGGACCATTATTCTTTTAAAGCACTTTTTAACAAAGCTTAAATCAACTCACTCTAAAACTTGTTTGTGTAGTAAACAGTTTGTGTAGTAAACAGTTTGTGTAGTAAGCAGTTTGTGTAGTAAACAGTTTGTACACTTTGTACAGTTTGTACACTTTTATTTTCTCCCACACATAACCTCGGATTAAGCTGAATATTTGCACAATTATTTTTTTACCTGTCAACACAAGAAACAAAAAAAAAAAACAACACAAATTTGTTAATTAGCTATTGGAATTTTTTTTCTAATTTGAATCACTAAATTTATAAAGCCTTCAGGACAGAAGACTCAAAAGTAAAGTAGCAATTATACATGAAACACTGAACCATAATCTTCAAATACAAAAACAAAATTAAATAAAATACTCAGAAAGACACAAAGATAAAGGCACACCTCCTGTTCCATATGCTAGGACATATTTGTACAAATACTCCTTCCCTAGAGCTATTAGAGAATGGAATGGGTTGCCTGGGCTAGTTAGGAAAACTAGTGACTTGGCAGAATTTAAGTCATTGGTTAATATGCATGACTGAATACATCACGAGTAGGACGATATCGTCTTCTTTTTTTTTGTGTAAGTAATGTCTATATTTTATAAGATAAGATAAGTGAACATTTTTATGTATTTAAAAAATAATCATGTAAACATTCCCCAAGATACCTCCTTTTTCTCTCCACCTTTCACAACTGGTCCAGACAAGTGATAGGATCATTGAGAAAGGAGAGAGCTAAAAGCTATACAAAAAAATAAATTGGTAAAAATATTTCTAATCGCACACATTTATTATGTCTAGGTCGGTCATACTTTTAATTACACGGCTGATTGAAACAAATAAATAAAACTACACTAAATATATACTTTTTTCTATTTTTTATGTTTTTCTTTTTTTATTCTTTCATTCTTTCATTTAAAAATGGAACTGCCCGCAACTTTCTAATATAAGTACGCACAAACATTTCTAAGGTCCATCAGTTGTAGTTTTCTCGTCTGTGTGTACTATATAATCCCCCATACAAACGCACACAAAAACATCATAAACACATTATTTTTATATCAAACGCCTCTCTCCATCATAATTATTGGTCTTTGCATCTGGTAATAGAACTGAAAAGCTTACCAGACATTAATGTACAAACCACACACCCCTTTGGTCATTTATATCCCAAAGCGAATAACCATTTTACATTTCTGGTTAGTTTGACCTGAATATTTTTAAAAATATATAATTATTTAGTGGAGCAGCTAGCATTACAATGTCATTGCATACTTTTTTGGAATTATCCAATAAAAAGCCGTCATTCTCAAACACGAACATTTAAGATGCCCACTTTTTTAATCCATCATTTTGAAAAGTCAGTTTTTAACAAAGCACAACCTTCTTTGAATTTCCCGTTGCATCCTAGCATATACTAATCCCCCCTCACTACACACATTTTTTTTTACCAAAAAGTAAACATTAAACATTTTCCTGCACATTAGCGGATCATGTACGCAATAACAAGATATCTGCTGAATAACTGATTTTTGCACTTTAAAGTTAACATTGATTTTTGAGCAGTGCTGATCCGTGTTCTAATTAATTGCGTTGGTTTGCTATTGATTACATTTTCATCTGGGCGCATCCATTGCCTTTCTAGACAAAAGGAGCCATAAACGTTTTCAACGTGCTATTACACTGCTTTAATGTTTAAATAGATTTATACATTCTCATGCCCTGTTGTTTATCTTGTCAAGTTTCATCCCTTTTTAATCCTTGATTTTAATTTCTTTTAGATAAACAAAACAGCATACACAAATCCAATCCACCATTGCCAAAAGTGGCAGAAGCCTATCAAAACCTGCTTCCTAAAGCAGATGGCAATACGTCAATACCAGTTGATAAGCTCTACTCGTTTATGACAACGCTTTCCAGTGATTTCTTAATCAATCAATTTAAGGTAAACAAATGATGACATTATTATATAGTAAATGACCACATTGAGTAGTCTAATGACATTGGTTCGTCTTATTCATCTTAGATGACTTATGTCAGATCGATTTTAGCCCACACGTACACGTAGCATTAAATTTATAATACAATGGACCTCATTCACCAACCGTAAACAAACATTTAGCCTCGTGGTTCTCTATATCATCTTCTTTTTAATTTACGATCTCATGTTTAATTCATGATGGTTGTCACGTGATACTTTTTTTTCGTTGTTTTATCAATAAGATCACGTGACTAAATGTTGTTTGTTTACGATTGGTGAATGAGGTCCATTCATTTTCTATTTATGTCCAGGCATTACCAGAGAATAGCAACGTAACAACAGAGGCCGGACTTCAAGCAGTCAACAAAAATAAGAATCGCTTTAAAAACATATGCCCCTGTAAGTATTATCTTAAAAGTGAAAATAATTCTAATAATATAATACAATTAATAATTATAAATATATAAATAATTATAATGTACAAATAAAAACATAAATTTATCCTTGAAATTTGCCTTTCTGTGTTGCAATACAGATAAAAAAAAACACTATAACTTTAGCAAATAACTACACATTTAGGCTCCTTCTATAGACTCTCTTTTCCTCTCTCTTTATCATCTATATATCTATCCATGTAACTAATCTATTTATCCTCAATATATATATCATCTATCTATCTAACTAATCTATGTATCTATTATCTACCTACATAACTAATATATCTATCTATCTATTTATCTAATCTATCTATTTATCATCAAAATATATGTCATCTATTTATTATCTATCTAACGAATCTATATATCTAAATTATAAAATAAATTATAGCTTTAAAATAGGGCTACCTTCATACTTATAGCATGCTCAGAGCGCTTTGGTACAATCTCATTTGTGGACCAGTGAGGGGGGAGGGGGTATCTGGGAGAATGTTTTCCATGCTGCCTTTAGAAGCTCAGTAAATACAACTCTGCCCGAGTCGGGTGGCGAACCTCGAACCCCCTTCATAGCCAAGCCAAGTTCAAGCGTACTTAGCCTCTCGACCACGCTTCTATCATCTATCTATCTATCTATCTATCCTTTTGTTCTGTCTATTGTTTTTTCTCTCTACCTTATCATCTAAAGTAGTGTTAGGCAAACAATTTGCCATTGTATTTGCAGAGATAATCTAATCGTTTTCATTTTGAATTATTTCAATGGTTACCTTCTGCAGTATTTGACAAGATGTGAGGCTAAAAATTTGTATTAACTAGACTAACATGAGCATTGTGTATCCTAAATATTTGGGTACTGCCAATGTCAAGTATTAGACCTTTCTAATTTTTCTGTCGGTAAATAGGATTAAGACCGAACCATAGCCTCTGTAACTTACCAGGTACATGGCGTGTTAGTCAGAAGCTTTGTTAGCAGAAATGTCACTATAATCAATAACTTATTCTCTCTAACATTTGTATTTAATGATGCAAGAGTTTTGTTTTCTACTTGTCAGATGATCATTCAAGAGTTCATCTCAAGATCAACTCTGAAAATAATGAACACGATTATATTAACGCGTCATACATCAAGGTGAAATATACATTTAAAAACACAAAAAACTTTTAATGTTTCTATATTAATATACTAGACTGTTTCGAATTATTATTAATACTGGGTTCGAATTTCGGTGAAGACTAGATTTTTCCTTTCGGGAATTTTTATGTTCCCTGAGTTCCCCCAAACTTACTGGCTACTTGACTTTAATGGGGAAAGTTTAGGGGTTAGTCGTTGTGTTGGCCACATGACACCCGCATAAACTTAACATTTTTCTTCCTAAAGGTTTTTTTTTTACTTTACTTCATTATAATGTGTATAATTAGAGAATAGAATTTTAACATCTTTTAAATTGTTTAATTGTTTAGTTAGACTGGGTTTTTGAAGTTATGACGAATATTCGCATAAATTGAAAGCTAGAATTTAGCTGGAAACTGTTAATGCAATCAAATTTGTTGATGCCTCTGATTCATTTTAGTATTATATTTTAAATATTACATTTTATTTCTATGTTCTGTTTCAATACTTGGATATGTTGCTATAACATTACCAATATTTCTAACCCAATTAAAACTACTTTAGACCTAGCGATCTATAAGGCATAGAGTTTGTCATTGGGACTGCCCGTAATTGAAGAAGATTTGTATGCTGCTAGGGTGGAAAAAGATTGGATATGAAAGTAAGTGATTGATCATGTGATTCGTCATGACAGGCAATGTAGTATCAGGTCAAGATTAGCTCCTCCCATTTATATACAAAACAGGTCTTGAGAACACCTGTCCAGAGGTCAAGCGTGATGTGCGCTCAAAAGAGGACGGCTTTCTCGCAATATGAAAGTAGCTGAGATGGTCTGGCGCGATTGATTAAGTCAACAAAGTTGATAGACATGATACTTAAATAGAATAAAAGGAATGATGGTCAGATGGTCAATCTGGCGAAAAGCAAATTTGGTGTGGCTTAGGAAGGTGAATGTGATGAGAGAAGCGGGGTGGGGGAAAATAGTCACAGGTACACAGCTTTTCACGGGGCTCAATATGTCGAAAATAAAATAATTAATTCCTTTGTATTATGTTGAGGTCGATTTTTTTTTTGCTCAGTGGACAGATCGTCACAGAGCAGATAGTATTAAGGCCATCTGTTTCTTTGGCCAACCGTTTACGAGCAGGGTGTCATGTGGCCAGCACAAAAACCAACCGCCTTTATGTTTCCTAACTAAAGCTAGGTACACATTAGACTCGGATGGACTCAGAAGAGCCCTGAAATCCCGAAAATCAAAATCCGAGTTTTCACCAAAATTCGAACCCAGAACCCCAGGTTCGGAAGCCATGCACTTAACCGCTCAGCCACCGCACCTATTATTTCAACCAAAAGGAATATATTATTAAGCTTATTATCTGTAGCAAGAAAAACGCCCTAGCTATCGATATACAATATGAATTATATTATCAATGTATTTTCTCTACAGGGTTTCAACAATGATGTCAAGTTCATTGCTTCACAAGGTTGATTCCTTTGACATTCTAGATATAGAAAAGCATTTCATATAAAAATAAATATTTTTTGGGACTTATTTGTAGAAAATCTATTCATAACATTGTTTATTCAATTATTGGGATGAACCTGTTCATATTTAGTATGTGTTGTCTTATTCTTTACACATATTGCTTCAGGGCCAAGTGAACATACAGTTAAAGATTTTATACGAATGCTTTGGGAACAAAATACAGAGAAAGTTGTGATGCTTACTAACTTAATAGAAGATGGCAAGGTGACTGCAATGCAATTTGTAAAGAATATTAATTATTTACAATAAGTTATTGCCAAAGATGTTGGAACCATGTTCAAATATTTCAACTGCCAATTATACATTAATAAATGCCATTCCGTGTCTTTAGGTGAAATGTGAAAAGTATTGGCTAGACGACGATACGAAGGCTTATGGAGACATTAAAGTCAAGTTAATTTCAACACAAACGTATGCTGAATACTCTATTCGAAAACTAGAACTGTGCAAAGTAGGTAATCACGTGACTGTATTTAGTACATAGTTTGATTTAACAGCAATAAGAGAATATATGATTTTATCTTATATAATACAGACGTTACTTCAAAAAAGAAGATGATTACGTCCTACCTGTCATGTATATTAACCAGTGGCCTAAATTCTGCCAAGTAACTGGTTTTCCTGGCTAGCTCAGGCAACCCATTCCATGCTCTAATAGCAGTAGGGAAAAAGGAGCATTTGTACAAATTTGTCCTAGCATATGGAACGAGGAATTTGCCTTTATCTTTGTGTCTTTCTAAGTATTTTATTAAATTTTGTTTATTTTGATTATGGTTCAGATTATGATACTGTCACAGCCTAGATATTTGTATAGGCCTGGACGGTCCTGGATTAGTCTGCCTCTGTGTGTTGTAGATACCTCTTCTGGTACCACAATAATGTTCTTTGCCTTCTTAACTAAATACTTTCTCACACGCACTAGATTTGCTAGTGCCTAAGAACACTGACATACTGAACTCTCCGACCACAACACTTGGTATCATTAATAGACGCAAGGTCAGCAGACATGGTTTTTATTACATAAAAATATTTCACAAAAGATATTGGCAACTTCAGCCATCACAAATTATAATCCAATGAAATATATCCTGAGTACACCATTATAATGACTTTTAGTACATATACATTACTAAACTGTAAAAGATATCCATAACACTCCTCTCTCTACAGGAGTCCAAGATCAACTAACTGAAATCACCCTGTGGCCAGTTTCAGACCCAATATTTCCTCGTGCATTAGCACGAAATAATTACATGATTACTAAATCACTTCTTATTCACTTTGTGTCACAATGGTTCTAAAACTAATGTGTGACAGATACAAGAAAATATAATAGTTTGATAGCAATCTTACAACTATAGCAATACAATATGTTTATAATAGCCTTATATTTTATGTAGAAAAATCAGACGTCTCATCAAGTCACTCAGTTCCATTTCACTTCCTGGCCTGACAAAAGTGTTCCCACAGCATCATGGAGTCTTGTGGACTTTGAACAAAGAGTCTTTACAGTTCCTACTTCTGAACCTATTGTGGTCCATTGCAGGTAGGCCACTTTTGGCAGGTATTCATATTTACATGATTGATAAACAACAAAAAAAAATTACCCACTCCACTCACTCTGTATGTCTGGTAAAAAGTTTGAACACGTTATTTCTCCGACACCCATTCTCGGATCCAGTTGAAACTTTTCATTATTATTTATCAGCGTAGATAACACATGAATCAATTTTTTTTTTAAAATAATCAAATAGTCAATGAGTTATTTATTATTAATTATTTTGTTTTATATTGAAAAAGGGAAATAACTTCTACATTATAGAAAAAATGTAAGGGAAAAATTTTTCCTTTAACTTTTGTTGTTTTTATTTATTTTTTTAAATTTTTTTTAAAAATATTTTCTTGTTAATGCTATTTTTACATCAACTTCTTTTGTTATACTATCTGTACCGGCAAGTTTGTGGTTAGTAGATTTGGAGATATTATCTTAGCCCAAAGTTTTAGTTTTCACGTTTTAAACATTGGCCTAGAAGGAATAAAAAAGCTGATGCTATGAAGATTTTCATTTGTAATGTTTTGTCTAGAGCTCTTTGACTCCAAACTTATAATAGTTCTTGATGTTTAATTACATTAATGGGAGAATAATTCTGTTACATACCAGTTATATAAAGGGTTCCGTAAGTTTGTTTTAGCCGAAGGCGGTATTGGTAGTCCATAAATGTAGAAATAGCATTTGAAAACCGAACGAAATCTTGGCTCAGATTATCACTGACAGGAGAAAGGACAAAGTCAAACAAAAGGCGCCCAAACCACTACTCTGCCGGCAAGAGAAGCTTTAGCCTTAGTGTGGCGCCTCCGGTGGAAACGTTTAGTAGTGGAAACTAGATAGGCTAAGTACGAGTAACGAACCAGGACCAGTCGGCCTCCTTGGGTGAGCTTTTGTTTGTTTTCTCTCACTCGGGGTTTGGATGGAAAGAACAACCGGATGTTAACATTGTGTTTTATGTGTTTGTGTTTGTTATTAGTATGTAGAGTTATTCCCCTTGGTAAGAAAGTTTATATCAGAGTGTTGTGTGTAACCTCGTACTATGAGGGTGTGTAAATAAATAGACTGATGAATCTGGCGTTATAGTGTTTGTGTCGTTTATAGTTATTAAGTGTAGCGTTTTCTAGCTTAACACTGGAACCCAGTCCAAAAAGTCCGCCACGCTGTTCCACAAAGGGGACCGTCATCTGTGTCCTGTTAGCTGGAGTGGCGGTCCTTGCACAGAACAGTGGCGTTACAGTATAGGAATATGAGACAGGACAGGGGTGAAGAGCCCCATGTACAGGCCTGGTAGTTGGATAAAAGCCTTTCTAACCACCAACGGGATAATGGCGCCGACGCACTACCGGACTTCACTGAAGGCTACCCACATTGGAGATTTCAGAAATTCTGATACCCTGTGGCTATAAATAAACATGGGGAATTTCATTGAGATTCATAAACAACTCAGGAGATGGAGATCTTTAGGCAGGTGCAGCCCTCAGTGCTACATCTTGGCATAACCTGCGATGCTGCTGATTCCAACCTGCATTAGCACTTCCCTTTACTTTGGACACATCACTGCATGGAGAGGGAGGATTTCCTATGTAGGCGTCATCGTTCTGTCCTTAGCAAAAGAGCTGACTTTCATCTCATTTCTTAGAGATGTTCCAGAGTTGCATTGGCACAGAAAGGGAACATAAAGTACCTAATAGTATCTTAACCAGACAAACAAAATAACATTACAGTCTTCACTACATGGACTTTAGACTCATATTTTTGTTCCAACGCAAGCAAAGTGTCACTTATACAAAGTTTGATTTGATATTCTAAGTTAAAACTCTCTCTCTCTCTCTCTCTCTGTCTATCTATCTGTCTATCTCTGTCTCTCTTTCTCTCGCTCTTTGTCTGTCTCTACCTTTTTTTCTGTCTCTCTCTGTGTCTTTATCTCTCTCTGCCTGACTCTCTCTTTCTCTCTCTGTCACTCTCTCTGCTTTTGTCTTTCTCTCTCCGACTTTATCTCTCTCTTTGTTTCTGTCTCTGTCTCTCTATGCCACTCTCTCTGTCTCTTTCTGTCTCTCTCTGTCTTTCTCTCTCTCTCTCTTTCTCTGTCTCTCTGTGTCTTTTTCTGTCTCTCTCTGCCTTTCTCTGTCTCTCTGTCATTCTCTGTCTCTCTCTCTCTGCCTTTCTCTGTTTCTCTCTCTGTCTTTCTCTGTCTATCTGTATCTTTCTCTGTCTCTCTCTGTTTTTCTCTGTCTCTCTCTGTCATTCTGTCTCTCTCTCTCTGTCTTTCTCTGTCATTCTCTGTCTCCCTCTCTGTCTATCTGTATCTTTCTCTGTCTCTCTCTGTTTTTCTCTCTCTCTCTCTGTCTTTCTCTGTCATTCTCTGTCTCCCTCTCTGTCTTTCTGTATCTTTCTCTGTCTATCTCTGTCATTCTCTGTCTCCCTCTCTGTCTTTCTCTGTCTATCTGTATCTTTCTCTGTCTATCTGTATCTTTCTCTGTCTTTCTCTGTCTCTCAATGTGACTTTATCTGTCTTTCTATGTGACTTTCTCTCACTCTGTGACTTTATCTATCTATCTGTCTTTCTCTGTCTCTCTATGTGACTTTCTCTCTCTATGTGACTTTATCTGTCTTTCTCTGTCTCTCTCTCTGTGTTTTTCTGTGTCTCTCTCTGTATCTTTCTCTGTCTCTCTCTGCCTTTCTCTGTCTCTCTATTTTTCTCTGTCTCTCTTTGTGACTTTATCTGTCTTTCTGTATCTTTCTCTGTCTCTCTCTGCCTTTATCTGTTTCTCTGTCTCTTTTTGTGACTTTCTCTCTCTTTCTGTCTCTCTCTGTCTTTCACTCTCTCTCTCTCTTCCTGTCATACAAACACTCCCCCCAAACCACAAAACTACAAACCTTGTATAATTGCCACCATATCTCATTATATCATTCTAATCATAGAATACTTATATTTCTAGCGCTGGAGTAGGCAGAACTGGGACATTTATAGCATTACACAATGTAATGCAGCAAGCCGAGGCCACAGGCAAAGTAGATTTTTTCAATACAGTGAATAACTTGAGAAAGGACAGAATGTTTATGGTCCAGACAGCAGTGAGTATTTAGCTTTCGAATTGTTAAGTAAACATTAAGTTGAAATGATAGAGTAATGTATGCTATGGAAATCAACTGCATCTGCTGGAAATTAACTGCATCTATGCAAGTAGACTAGTAGATATTAACCCATTCAATTTCAGCCCAGTCAAAGGGAGATAACTTTGCAAGTGGGTTCACACACAAAAATCAATAAAAAATATATTTAAAAAGATAATATAATAAATCCAACTGCAATATAATCAGAATTATTAACTTTATGTAGCAGTGTTTTATATATAAACAAAGTGCAAGATTTTCAATTTTTAAAATCAGCTTGGTCTTGGACAAGGCGTGAAGCCAATATTGTAACATAATACATATTCATGTCTATATTTAGTGTAGACTTAGGCTTTGCAGATTCGCATTCGATCATATAAACTCCTCTTGGATCGCTTGAGGCCTTCAATAATTAATAATATTCATCTAATCATGACTACCCACAGCCACGATTTAGAGATATTGCTCAAATTGATAGGCAATCGCAAAACTATTTTTTTTTTTTTTAATTTCTGTAATTTTTTTTTTTAAATAAAAAGATTCCTCGGCATGTCCTAGTAATGAATCTAGCAAGATTTTAACTTCATTTGCTTTTAATACGTTAGCGTAGAGCAGTTTGTAGACCAAGTGCTAATTGGCGATTTCTGCAGCTTTGAGGTTCAATAGATAGCGACCGTATTTCGAAGCTCAATTTTTTTTCAAAAATGCAAATATGCCTACAATCAAGTAATTGTTTTGCTACATACTAGAAGTTTATGTAATAGCTGAAAATAGCTATAAAAGCCAAAGGATCTATATACATACTACGCAGTAACGAGCAGCGAATTTATTATATAATATATTTAGAGAGAGCAGGATAGAACAGGTAAACAGCCGATGGGAAAAGGGAAGTGGGGGAGGTCATTATTTGCTGTCTTTCATTTCTTGACTATGTGAATTAATATATATATATATATCATTTATGTTTTTTGTTATACAAGTAGTTTGATATGAGCAAGCTTCTTTTGAATACTTGTAATATTCTAATATTACTAGCTACACCATGTCAATAATTGATCTATATTCATAGGCCTTCAAAATACAAAGGGGAATAAACAATGAATCGATGTCTACGCCGATATAGTCTTCTATTTGATATAAGGTGGACAATACAAGAAAGACACATAATGAAAGGAAAATTGACGTAACTATTTAAGGAGACGAGAGTGTAAATAAATAGAGAAAGAAAAAAGAAGTGAGAAAAAAAAATAGAAAAAACAAATCTTCATCTTCTTCTAGCCAGCTTTTTGCTACTGTGCCATGGAAAAATAGTGTGCTGTATTCTTTAGTTGTTCAGCACTGATGTACAGGGTGTAAAAAAAAAAAGTTAAGAATCATACGAAAGAAATAAGGATAAGAGACAAGAAAACAAAGAGAAATATATATATATAGAGAGAGAGAGCGGAGGAGAGAGATGTGATGCAGAACTACATGAAAGACTACTCTCCTCCTAAATCTCTGGACTCGATGACAAGCCGTACGCAGAGAAGATGGTGAGGGAAGAATATAAGAGAGAACGTGAAAAGAAGAGATAGAGATAAGAGAATAAAGAGTTCAAATGGGACAGCTGTTGGTGGAAGACACATTTTTGTTCACAGTGAATCTTATTCTATCTAATGTAGAACCGATTCTAAGAAAATAGAAAAGCTCCATGTATATATATATATATATATATATATATATATGTATATATGTGTGTATTAATGAAACATAATCTTTCTGGCCATCTACTCTTAAGGTATACAGATGTATGCAAACGCGACATAAAGATCTTCAAAATTGACACCAATGGTTAAGAAAGCAAGATTACAAAGACAGTTTGTGTTTAAACACAAACTCAAAATCGGCCCCCGAAGTGGTCCACCCAGGCAGGCTTCAATATTTTCAGAAAGAACATCCAAATGAAATTATATCAAAGACAAATGAGAGATAAGAATGGAGAAAGAAGGTTAACAGATCTTGTGTAGTGCCCCAACGATCCAGCAGATCAAAGGATAGGTGAAAGTGAATGTAAAGTTAGATGTGAACCTGGCCTTACTAGTTCCCCTTTCATACCTTGTGGTCTATAGGGCAGATGATGTAAAGTTCATCTGTTTTGTGGCCTACGGTTAACGAGGGTGTCAAGTAGCCAGCACAACGACCAACCGCCTTTACTTTTCCCCAACTAATATCAGGTACCCATTGGAGCTGGGTGGACTCAGAGGCGCCTAAGGATTCCGAAGTTGAAAATCCCAGTCTTCACCAGGATTCGAACCAGGTGCCCCCGGTTCGGAAGCCAAGTGCTTTACCGCTAAGCTACCGCGCCTCTCCTGGCCTTAAAGTCTTTAAATTGATCTAATTGTTTTGAAAAGGCTCAATCTCATATTCTTTTTTTTTTTTTTTTTGTCAAGGAATTACAATTCATTTAATATCCACTAATTTGTAGTCATTTTAAAAAAAATAAAAATAAAACATGAGTGGTTAAGAAATTACAATTCAATTAATATCTACTAATTTGACAACGCTAAGGTTGTCAATTGTAGTCAAACTGAATTTAAGGTATCTTATCTTGTAGACATTTTCAAAAAATTAAACGAAGCAAAAAGAACTCTGTAGTGTAATTGTATCCAATTAGTTTATGTTTCCTTTTAAGCACTTTGCATTTGTCGTTGTCACTTTATGGCAACATTAACAATCTTTCAGGAAATTGACTTTGAAGCAATGTTATGTTCCCAGGTAATAGCAAGTAATTAGGCAAGGCAAGCTAATATAGGGTTTTATACAGGTGCCCTGTATGCCTAACGTATTTAAAAAAGACTGATCAGGGAACAGGTTAATCCCTCTCAAGACAATTTTTTAAAGGTCTCCTTGCGATGTTGGAGGGCTACTCTAGCATCATCAAGGTGGCCCTTGGGTCTGTTAGAGTCATTCTGGGATAGTTAACCAAGCAAAGGTACTGCTGTATCACAATTGTTCAGGGTTCTGTTAGGAGGGTCATGTGTAAATTATTTCAGGATAGGGGTGTCGATTAAAGATTCTTTTTCCTCTCATTAGGAGGGGTTTAAAAAAAATAAATAAAAAATAGTTAATTTGTCTTAAAATATTACATTATTCATAAAAGATTCTTGACTTTCAATTGTCTGCCCTTGTCTATATTCTTTAGGATTATTGGTTTTGGTTATTTTTGTTTCTAGTCTCTTCGCAGGCTCCATTGAGTTACGTCTTGTTTTCTTGTTCCTTTGTTTCCCAGTATATATCTAGGATGAGGCTGCCGCTAAGATATAGACATTGTCATAGTGTTATTGTTACGTTTCCACGGGCTTGCCGTGTTCTGTGAGTGTATTACAGACACACTTGATGTTGACTTGTGACATGCTCTCCGATCATGTGATCAAAGAGGACGTAAACACGAGGGAGAAATAATTCTTGAAAAGTGTTGACTTCCCTTTAAAAAGACAGTTCTTTAGTAGTTTTCCATAGATAAATAAAGTTCAATTTGATTCCTATCCGCATACACATTCTCACACACTCGCATAACCACTTAAACTAATTGACATAAAAGACCAATAGAGTAGCTTTAGAGATTGATTACAGTATTTAGATTTTTATCTCTGAGGTCTGACAATTTAGTCAAGGACAATAAATTATACAATAATTACAAATTCTATCTAACCAGTATAGTTATCAATTCTATGTTCAATTATTTTTCTAAATATTAACTCTAGATTATAAGGATTTAAAGATACATTATTATTAACAACTTTAATTCTACTGTGCCACACAAGACTTCTGTATTCACTCACTATTATTAGATTAAATTTATGAATCATCTTACTTTTGATTTTAGGCAATTTATTTAAAACAATAGCTAGGTTAAGATTAACATTGGTGTTACAGTTTGCCTCTAGTAGGTCTTTCATAGTGCATCTAACATTATCAAATATTTTACATTTTAAAAACATATGGCTTTCATTGTTACCATTATTTGTATGACATAAAACACATGTGTGTACATTTCTTTTCTTCCTTCCTACAGGGGTCATCCCGAAGATTAGTCTGTATGTTATTTCTCTGGCTTTGGGTGTAATGTGTTTGCTGTGTAGATTTATAAAAGTGTCTCTGAAATCTATTACACCTAACTCTCTACTCCATTTGATCCTATTGAATAATCTTTCTTGTAACTGTTTCTAAAGTGTTGTATATGTGTCTTTTAATTTACTGTGTATTAGATGTTCATTGCTGGGGAGTATTCTTGATAAGGATCTGTAAAATGGATGTGTGTTTGTACCAAAGTGGTGTGGGGTGTCATTTTTTTATTGGAATTATTTTATTTAACCTTAAGCCGTAGTAGTATATTGTTAATGGAAAATTGTTTGGGTTCTTGGCTACTTGTCCTATGTATTTTAATCTAAGTGCTTGTATTTTGGTTCTGATGTCCTGTAAGTTTATCCCCCCATCCTCTTTGTTTTGTATAAGTGTTGTGTGTTTAATGTTTCTTATAGTGCTTTTAAATATAAAATTCCTAATGCGTGTGTTTATGCTTGGTATAAAAGTTGGTGGAGGTTCTGTGATGTTTGCTAAATGAACTATCTTCGGGATGATCAGGTTGTTTACTAGTATTGCTCTACCAAATATAGTAGTTGCTGCATAATGAAATCTTTTAAGTGTGTTTTTGGTTCTCTTTAAAATATTTTGGGTTGCTTGTCCACGTGATGCCGCATATTTTAATTTCCTTCTCTATTTTAAGGTTAAAGGGGATGTTTGAGGGGATTTCCCACCTGCCCAATCCCATAATACAAGATTTATTTATGTTGATTTTTGACCCGCTTGCCCTCCCAAATTGAATAAACTTATCTATGATTGCGGCTATGTCTTTTTCTGAGGAGGGAAAAAGGGTGGTGTCATCAGCGTATGCTTTAACTTTAACTACGGGCGTGGGGCCTGGGATTCTTATCCCCGTGATTCCACTATCTAGCCTGATGGTTTCTAAAAGGGGTTCTAGGCAAAGGGTGTATAAAAAGGGAGAAAGGGGACACCCTTGTCTAACAGATCTTCTAATAGGGATACTGCTACTAAGGGTTTTGTTTATTATGAGTTTGCTTGTGGCATCAGTGTAAACTAGCTTTATGTATTTCTTCATTCTTCCATCTGTCTTGTATTATGTGTGTTTTGGCTGCTTCGTCTTCTTCGAGTGTTAGTAAATTTTTAAGTCTTCCTCTTCTTTTTTCGTTTTTGAGTTGACTAGTGTGGCCAGTATTAGGCTTTGCTGCTTAATGGAGCTTTTTATTAGCGTCCATATTTGTGTGACTTTGAAATGGGGTGTGTTTGAGTCATGTATTATATTTTTGAGGAGGTTTGCGATTGTTTTTAAATAGAGCGGGTCATTTAGGAGGTCGTTGTTAAGTTTCCAGATCAGTGTTTTTTGTTTTTTCTTTTTTAGTTTTGGGTTCAGCAGTTCCACTAAGACTCCTTTGTGGTCTGTATATTGTAACGTCTCTACGAGATGTGTTACACTTTTTGTTTCGCACGCCCTTGGCACATACACTCTATCTATCCGTGTTTCTATTTGGTGTGCTTTGTCCCTGAACGTGGTGACCCGGCCCGTAACCTCTACTTCTCTATAGGCATCTACTTACCGGAATACCTTGATGACTCCCCCCAAATAGTCATGCGTTTTAATTGTTACATGAGGAGCAGGACCCTCTGTGCTTGTGTTTTGCTTGTCTAATTAAGAATCAATGTAATTTAAATCACCCCCTACTATCAAATTTTCTCCTGCGTACTGAGTGTGTAGAATGTCACTTAGCATTCCAAAAAACTCGTGTTTCTCTTTTTTTTTGAGCGGGTGCATAAATGTTGACTAACGTGTATGTGTGTTTTTGTGAGCTTGTCCTAATTATTACTATCCTCCCGCTATTGTCTTGATATGAGTGTGTGATTGAAAACCTATTGGATGTTTGTAAAATGGCTGTCCCTCGTGGCTTTCTACCTAAACTAAAATAACCCTCCCGGAGGCCGATAAGACAGACTGCTTTTTTGGCCTTGTACTCTGTATGTTGGTCTCTTGCAGAAAGATAAAATCTGGCTTGTATTTCCTTGTGAGATGTGTTATGTATGTGTGTTTATTGTTAAGCCCTCTGATGTTGAGTGTCAAAATGTTGATGTCTGCCATGAGTGTGTGAGATTGGTTTGCGTGTTTGTTATTCTATTGTGTGTGTATGCATTTTAACTTTAAGAGTTGCTTTGTTGTTTATGTGTTTGAATGTGTGTTAGGGTCCTCGCCCTCATCTATGACTAGCACTGACGGGGAGTCTGGAAAGTTCAGCTCGAGCTTGAACTGTTCTTTCTCTCTTTTCTCCTCCTCTACCTGGGGATCCTCGT
The DNA here is from genome assembly GCA_036873155.1 of Biomphalaria sudanica. Taxonomy (NCBI): domain Eukaryota; kingdom Metazoa; phylum Mollusca; class Gastropoda; family Planorbidae; genus Biomphalaria; species Biomphalaria sudanica. Next base: position 48,938 of record JAZGLO010005548.1, on the reverse strand, counting down.
TTAGATCCTCTGATGAGGAAGAGAGAGAGAGGGCCCTCTTTATTGTTATTTTGGTTGGGGTGGTGGGTGCTGAACTTGCCCCTCCGGATGTTTTAATTTTTTTACTTTGCTTAGATTTGTTTTCAGGGCTGTTAGGTGGGGGGAGACCACTTGGAGTAGCTCCCATAGCTTCTATTTGTTTTTTCCCCCTCCTTTGCTGCTTTCAACCATCGTGAACCCATCTTTTTTTAGCTGTTGATCAATCTCGGATTCCTTTTTTTCTCCCTCACCTTTAAGGGCCATGGCATAGGAGATTTTCCCTCCTACCTCCTTTGCACCTTCTGTGGGGTTTTCCTCCCGTCTGGGGTTCGCCCTATTTGGACACTGGTTTGACCAGTGCTGATCCTGTCCGCAATGCCAGCACTGGTGTCTACGTCCCGGGATGGTCACGAGGACCTTGTAGGTCCTCGGATCGCCCTCGTATCGTAACTGAATATAATGGGGGAGTTCAGTCTGTTTGCGGATTTTTATCCAAGCCGCCCACTTATCTGAGTCGCCTAGCTTAATTGGCTCTATCTTGGAGCCTTCTTCTGCAAAGGCTCCAAAGATTTCTCCTATCTTTGATTTGTTTATGGTTGGTGCTACCCAGTGAAGGGTAACCCTGATTTTTTCGTCTTCCAAGGTACAGACATCTACCTTGAAGTCGTTATCATTACCGAATGATTTCCCTAGTATGCGGGTTCTCACTCTGGCGGATGTTGGGACCAGGAACCAGACAAAGGGGTTCTCGAAGTGATAGAAAGAACTCACTTCGTCCGGTGTTAGTTTCAGGCACTCTATTAGGCTCGCCATAGTGGCCTTAACAGCCCCTTGGCCTGATAGCTTTAGAAGCAAGGTACCTGGGGCGTGGACAAGTCCATCATCCAGGTCCTTTTTTTCAATAAAAAATGTCTTAACTGACATTTTAACATGGGTTTATCACAAGTACAGAGACAGAAAAGAGACGATAACTACACAGTACTTTACTACACAACCCTCGCGCCATCCACTCTAAAGAGTAACACACAAAAATCCACAGAAACACAAGTAATCCACAGAATAAATCCTCAAGTGTTAACTTCTTAATCAATCTCTTATTCGAATGCTCAAAAAAAAACATACATTCTCACAATAACAAAAAAAGTTCATAAAGATAACGTTTACAAGATTACTATTCATTTTAATTTAGGTATAACTTATAATGCATACTAATTAACTTTTTCTCTGCTTGCATAACTGATTCAAAAAAATAGATTTTTCGCTTTCAGAAAAAAAAAAGTAGCCGTTGCACCAGAACTTTGAATGGTCTAAAATATTGTGATGTCGGATTTTCAATATCTTTTCTAGTTTACGAGATCTAAACGGCACAGACGGACATTTCGCACAAAACTAATAGCGTCTTTTCCCCTTTCGGGGGCCGCTAAAAGGCACTGGATAGATCCACATGGAGAGAAAACATAAAGGAAGGGTCACAGATTGCAGATGTCATACACAACAGTAGTAGAAAGAAGGGTGAAAAAGCAACGGCGCCTGGTGATAACAGATGCCCAACCTGTGACCTCATCTGTGTATCAAAAATTAGCCTCTTTTGTCAGAATAGAAGTCTCTCGAGAAGTAGCTTTCCACACATATTCTATAGCGTATTTCTTGTTTTGCAGGAACAATATGAGTTTCTGCACAGAGCTGGACTAGCCGCCATTGTATGCATGGGAACAACAGTCACAGCTGCGGCTTTTATGCATAGACTTAAACTTCTAGACAGGAAACCGTTGTCTAAACAGACGTCATTGAATGAAGAGTTTAAGGTAATGTCTTTACACTATTTTTTTTATTTATATTACAAAGAATTGTCTATGGGACATATGTTTCTATCAGTCCCATCCCATACCACGGGATTCCCATAATGATATTACTTTGCAAAACAGTTTAAATTTATGAACATTTAGGTCTTGTGTCTACTACATAGGGCTTAAAGAGATATGCGAAATGAAAACATTTATTCACTTTATTAACTTGAACACTCAAAAGTATTATCAAAGTATGACAATTAGTATCATTGACTACCATGGGAAATACAAATGTGTGCTGTCCCATCTTATTCTATCCTCTCTCCTCTCTCTGACTCTTTCTCTCTTACTCACTCTGTCTCTCTCACTCTAACTCTGTATCTCTCTTTTACTCTCTCTCTCTCACTCTCTCACTCCTCTCTCTCTCACACTCTCTCTCACTCTCACTCTCTCTCTCTCTCTCTCACACACTCTTCTCCAATCTTCTCCAAGATACCCCCTACTCCCCCCCCCCACTGGTCCACAACTGAGATTGGACCAAAGCGCTCTAAGCAGGAAAGTAGCGCTATATAAAAGCCATAATTTAATTTTTCTGTTGATCTGACAACTATGATATTCAGTCGAGAGTTACAATACATATATGTATTAAAATTAAGTATTAAACTATTTTTTATCTTATATTTTAAAATGGATTTTGATTTTTATTTCAAAATTATTTCCAGGCTATTTGTCATGCATGCGAAGTGAATCAAAGAAAATTTGAAGCATCAGAACATCAAGAAAATATTTATCAGAACCAAGAAAATGCAATTATAAAATCAAAACAACGATTCGCAGACATTACCGCTGGTGAGTTTATGGTATGGCATGATTAGGAATTCGTTCTTTTAATAATAATAATAAAACGGTAGATTTTACTCGCCCTATTCTGATGTTAACTGATAAAAATAAATATAATAAAAAACACTACCATCATCGACATCTTTCTCATAATATAAGAAAACTGAAATTAAAAAAACAAAACAAAGAAAATATGGGAACCAAGGCTTGTATTGTGTGATTGCTGTTTATTATAATATGTATCATTCTTTTATCTCTAGATGATGTCTACAGACCCAGGTTGACTTGTTATAGTACTGAACTTAGTGATTACATTAACGCTGTTATATTACCGGTATGTTTATCTTACCACTGTAACAGCTACAACAAAATATAGTTATTAATTAAGTTATCGATGTAACTGAACTAACTTTATCAATAGAGCACTTTTCTGTTCTCTTGTTTTCTTTTACACTATAGCCCTCTGCTAAAAACACAATTATATTCTATTTGACATACAGTTCATCATAATAAAGCCCCGAGGTTTACTTATTGTGATAAGTGTAACGTGGGTGGTATTTCAATAAGCTATGTAAAGTGGTACTCATGTGGTTCTTTAGTTACAAGAAACAATGTTTTTTAAAAGATATGTATTTTTTGTATACATCTAAAATGCATTGACTTGCAGACACTTAGCCACATTTTGTTAGCGTGGGCACTCATTTCCCCAAAAACTTTTTACAATCTCATTTACGAAACAGACAATTTTCGACTTGCCAATTTATTCCCATAACTTAAAGGTAATGGGCTTATTTTTGTTTTGAATCAAATGCTCAGTTTTCAATTACTCCCAAGTTCCCAACAGTTTAGACTACGGTGAATAAGAATGAAGTTTCTGTTCAACGACTTTCGTTTTATTTTTATTTTTTCAAAATGTATTTTTTGTTTTTGATTAAAGAATTTTAAAAACTCTTTGTAAAATTAAATTTTCTGTTCATCTTTGAATAATATGCTTAAAAGTCATAGATGTCCCGGATGTGTATATCGATATCCTCTTTAGTGATATTTTTTTAAAGTCGAGGTATACAAAATAATAATGGTGTTTCGCTGCTTGCATAATTTGCATAATATTTATAGTCTTGGGATCTTTTTTTCTATACTTGCATTGAGGTTTATATTTTTTTTTGTAGAGTTTTAGTCATAAAGATCAACAGATTGTAAGTCAACTTCCAATGCCAACTACAGTTTTAGACTTCTGGAGATTAGTGACGCAGTACAATATCACCTTAATTGTTGCATTTGAAGTGGATGCCATGGCTTCTGATAAGGTAATTTAATTTTTTACTGAATTCATTATTAATATGTTAGTATTTCCATCCATTCAATTTTAAAATTGGCTGATTTGATCCAGAGTAAAATATAAAATAGAAATAATGGTTTTACAAGTGTCACTAGACGGTTTGTTGTTTATGTGTCTTTAACATTTTGCGGTATCAATTTTTCACCATATTAGCTTTGTATTTATTACTTTTGTTGCTGATATTTTTCTGTTGTCTCTTATGGTGTTACTTTTACTATACGATAACTAAAAATTTAATAACCAAAATATCAAAAATCCTTTAAAAAAAGATTATCGAAGGGAAATAATTCTGCACATACCGCTTAAAATAGTGTAGAAGTTATTTCTCTTTTCGATGTCAATATAATAATAACTAACAATGAATTGACCAATTGATTAATGTTTCAATTGATTCATGTTTTGTTAGGTACAGTAAAGAAATGTTTAAAGTTTTAACTTGATCCGAGAATGTGTGTGGGAAAATAAAAGTGCACAATTATCTAAGGGGACAAAGCCTAACATATTTAGCCATATCTGTGAATACTGAAAGATTAATCTCCTTTTTTTGTATCTAACAAAATAATTGATTGCCAGAACTAATAACGTTTATAGACAGATAAACTTGATATAAGCACTGTTAAAAATACAACAGCATTAAACCCTTTACTTATAGTAAAACTCAACACTTAAATACTTATTTTTCAGTAGCTAATTTAACGGAGATTATATTATTATTATTATTATTCATTTGAATTGTTCATTTTATATAGATGTTCAGTGCTATTTGGTCTCATTTTTTCTTGAGTGGGAGGAAATCTAAGAGAAGGTGTTCGAGCTGCTTTAAGACGATTAGCCAATACAACTCAGCTCGAGTAATGTCGTGAATGTTCAATTCAACTGTATTTCTGGATTTAAACTCATGCACCTCAATTTGCTAGTCAAGTGATATGTTTTCATAGTTCTCAGTTTGGTAGTCCAGTGATATGTTTCCATAGTTCTCAGTTTGCAAGTCCTGTGATATGTTTCCATAGTTCTCAGTTTGCTAGTCCAGTGATATGTTTCCATACTTCTCAGTTTGCTAGTCCAGTGATATGTTTCCATAGTTCTCAGTTTGCTAGTCAAGTGATATGTTTTCATAATAATAATGTCTTTTATATAGTGCTACTTTCATGCTTATATCATGCTCATAGCCCTATGGTCCAATCTCATTTGTGGACCAGTTGGAAGGGGGGGGGGTATCTTGCGAAGGTTTTCCATGCTGCCTTAAAGCGATCAGTAAACACAACTCAACTCTACAGGAGTAGGGTGTCGAACCTCGAGTTTCCTTCATAGGTAAAAAAAAAAAAGCCAAGCCAGGTTCAAGCGTACTTAGCCTCTCGACCAGGCTTCTATACAAAAACATATCTCAAAATACAAAAACAAATGCTGTATAATTAAATGTGATGATCAAACCAAAGCTTTCAATGTTTCAGACGTTTGAAAAGTATTTACCTTCAAAGAAAGATGAAGTCTGTGTCTGTTCTCCGTTTGAAATTAAGTCTGTCTATTTTCAAGAGCAACAACTCTGGCAAGAACAGAAATTAGTGGTCTCACTGGATAAAAGCAGATCTTATCCAACTCTAAAACCAATGGTAAAGATTTTTTAGCAGTGGCGTAACTAGGGGGGTGCGGGAAGTGCGGTATGCACCAAGTGACACCCACCCTAGTGACGCTACTGACTTTCATAACTTTTTTTTAGGAGATATATGAAGGTAGAAAGAGATAAAAAAAATATAATTAGACTAAGGAAAATCTATTGACAGAAAAAGTGAGTGAAAGAGAAAAGAAAGACATCAAGGGAAGGAGAGGGATAACAAGAAAATGTGTCTTATAGAAAAAAAGAGATTGATAGAAAGAGAGAGAGAGAGACAAAGAATGGAATAATGAAATTAAAGGTGATAATCTTGCATGGAGAGAAGAACTACAAAAGACAAAATGTGTTCCTATATTATAATAAAATTGCTTGTCTTCGAGTCCAAATATTAATGTGCAATGCAGATTTTTTTTTTATCACCTGCGACCTACAAATTTCGCCACTTTCAGCGCAGAAACAACCATTGTCCATCGGTGGTGAGTTAGATTTTCTTTTCGCCGTCTACGCCTGTCCTCGGTAGCGGATTTTCTTTTGGCCTCAAATGGGTATCCCGCGGCTTTTTTTCTAAGTAACCCCCAGCTGTCTTGTTCTGAAGCCATCTGTCAGTTAAATCGTGTTGAAGGCCTGAGCTGGTCTTTAAAGTGTTTCTGCAGGGCACCTCTTTTTCGTCGACCAGCTTTGTATATTAGTATATTATTAAAAAAAAGACCATCCGTTACAGAAGGCCTGAATACTGGCCTGCTAGGTAAAAACCTTTGGGCACTAAAGACCAATAGCTCTTTGCCTCGTCACATGGCAACGAGCTATTGGTATTGGTAAATTGCGTGTGATCAGCTGACACATGTAATACAGGTCAGCGTGCTACTTTATAGTCAACCGTGTCAATGGACAAGGGACAGTACTGGTATGAAGATTTCACATAAATACCACGTGAAATGATCATGTGTTCGAAAGCCTAAGGAGACGAGAGACAGAGTGTAAGGTAATTCAGTTTAGTTCAGCGCAGAGAGGGTTAGGGCTAGGGTTAGTCCCAGTGAAGTTAGGTTGGGTACAGTTAGTCTTCCGAGTCAGGGACAGCCTTAACAATATCGGGGCCCTGTGCGAAACGTATTGAGTGGGGCCCTGTCTGGGTAGGAATAAGAATAATAAGTGAAAATAAAAAAATTTGTATTACAAAAATAAATCAGTCTTTGCATTACATTTTTTTTAAATCTGACAATGGCGTTTTTTTTAATCACGCGTAGTGTTGGGGCATTTTCCATATTGAATAACACCCCTAAACTGGCAATTGTTTTATTTTCCAGGGTATTTTTTATTATGAATTTTCAGAAGATTTTAATAATTTCAGAGCTTCAGAAAATTAGGAGGCCACGATAACCGAGTTATAAGTTATAATGATTTAATTTAGTAATTTCCACATAGAATTATTGCGGGACCTATGAAAGTGCGGAGCCCACTGAATCAGCATAGTTTGTCGTGGCCTAAGGCTGGCCCTGCCTTGTGTTAATCAGTACGAGTCCAGGATGAGATAGAGAGACAGTAAAAGTATTTGTTCTCCTTGTTTCGTGTTACCGATTATGTTGTATCGGCTGTTAGTTATAGCTAATTAAAAAGTAATGTTCCCCTTTTAGACCTTATGGTCTATAGGGCAGATGATGTAAAGGTCACCTGTTTCTGTAGCCTACGGTCAAAGAGGGTGTTATGTGGCCAACACAACGACCAATCGCCTTTACTTTTCCCCAATTAAGTTCAGGTACTCATTACAGCTGGGTGGACTCAGAGGACCCCGAGGATCCTGAAAGTAAAAATCCCAGTCTTCGCCGGGATTCCATCCCTGGACCCTGGTATGGAAGACAAGCGCTTTACCGCTCAGCCACCGCGCCTCATTTAACTTAGTACCACACTATTTTGGAACTCTTGTCAAATTCTTGATTTACATGTGTTATGTTGAGCAGTGATAGAGAACTTGATAGAGAGTGTTGTAACAATAGTTATTATCTCTTTAAAAAAATCAAATATCTAATGAAAACAGAACATATTTTTCAGGATAAAGACAGTCATAGCCTAGTTCATATGAAATGCAAGTTTAAAGATTTGAAGTCAAGTAAATTGCTAAGTTTTATAACAGAGACAAGGCAACGCACTTCTCCTAATGGAAGAGTATTGTATATATGCAGGTAGAAATTGTTTTAGTAAATAATAATAATAATAGTTTATTATTAAAATGAAATGTAATTTAAGACTAGGTCGGAAGATTACTTATTGTAACGTATTTCTCGTGAATACTAAGTCCTTACTATGACGCAGTTGCGTAGCTAGGAATTGACCATCATTTTGGGGGCCACTGCATTTTGTGTAATATTTATATTAAACGTAAAAAAAAAAAAAACTATTTTGGGGCCCCCTCTCAAGAGGAGGTTCACTTGGGAATTTTTAAATTCTATGCCTCTATCCCCCAGGCTAGCTACTCCACTTCTGTCACGACATAGCCTACCTATTGCATACACATAGCAGATTTAACAGCTGCCTACCTATGGCTGTTTTAAATTCTTACTGCGACGTTTACGCTTGTTTTTTATTTTATTTAATAATTGAATGCAGTGTTAGTCTATTGTATCTTATGAAACTGTATATGAATGCATTTGTAAAGCACATCTTATCATCCCCATAGGAATGGAGCAACGTACAGTGGTCTTGCATGTGTGCTGTCTCTACTTCTAGACAGAATAGACCATGACGCTTGTATCACTGTACCGCTAGTTGTTGGCTCTATCAAATCTGTTAGACCGGAAGTGATTCCAACTCTGGTAAGTTCTTTTTCCAGATTTTCCCTATCTCTCACTATATATATGTATATAATTATCTACGTCACCCAACCATGCAGAACACCACGCACGCACGCCGACTCTAGCCCTTGAAGAAAAAAAAATGGAAAGATAACTCTATAATTTCTGCAAATCAACTAGAGTTACCCCATGTAGTATTTGTGTAATACTGATTTAATAAGTTAAGAAAGTGTTTTACTTTTGCTTAAGTCTGTTTGTGTATTTTGTCACCAGGAGCAGTACAAAATACTACATGACATCATTGAAAAGTACAGCCAGACATCTAATGAGTACACAAACATCAAGCCAGAACAGAATCCAAACAACGGATCAGCTAGGAAACCTGACGAGGAAGGGAATAAAATCTATGCCAACTACTAAATCTTAAACATTGATGTTTAATCTACAACCCATGGTCCTTATATGGCCCATGGCATGCTTTTATCTGGACCCTCAAAAAGTCTTTCTACAGTACATAATGAAGAGATATAATATCAATTCTATTTTAATTTATTTTTTTCTTGGATGCGTGAATAATGTCTAGAATTTCAATGCGCCCCTCAACCGCCGAAATACATTCTGCAAAACTGATCTATACACATGTACAATATTGCATTACAGACTTGATATTGTAAGCACTAATTTTCTCATCTGTTTTTTTTTTAATTCGTTCCTTAAAAAATTAGTTTATAATTATTGTTTTCGATTATTGGCTATGTATTCATATATTGTGCACACATATATTAACTTTGATATTAAAATGTTTATTTTGTATTATATTCCTAAAGATTCATTAGTACCCATTTCAAACCTTGCGATCTATAGGATCTTTAGGTCTGACTGGCACATATTAAATTTGGGTAAAACCAGGGGCATACTAAAAATTCTAAAATTATGTATCCCAGCATTTATTGAATTTTAACTGGAAATTTCGAGTTCTTTACCAGCCAGAGAAATTGCCTCCCTCTGCAGTATAAGAAATCCAGACCTGATAGTTTCTATATACTATTTATTATGCGATCACTTCATAATAGTAAATACTTTTTATTATAAGTATAGCCGTCTACTTGAAAACACTTTCAGAAGACTAGATAAATAAGTTATGATAGACTTGATATCTTGACGCAGTGTTTAATGTATAAACATATGTGTTTAAATTGAATCAGACATTTGAAGTTAAAGAGTTTAAAATTCGGTTATGATTAAAATGACGCAAATTACACTGTAACTTAGCTTTGTCCAACAAAAAACAATACAAGAAACAGTTGTCAATACATGAATGTATTCTATATTGTCTGCCCTTGTGTAGTAAATACGTTTGTATGTTATATAATTATGGTTTAATAATAATGGCAATGTTTATATATATATATTCTTTAGAATTTAACTGTTCTAAATTTCGCATTTAATGTTTAAATTAAAGAAAACTAAAGGTTGTCATTGCCGGAAGTGGTATTGGATGTAAGCACTCATCTACCTATACAATGCTTCCTAATGACATGAGTCTGAGATAGCCTCTGAAAACTAGTCCTACGCCAGGCCTTCACGTGTGGCTCAGATATTGAGTCCGGCGGAACTATTTTTACTAACATGATGGGTCGAAGGCAAGTAACTGGCACCTAAACCAGTAAAGCTTCGGGCAGGAGACGCTCGTTAGCAACGGCTGGCTACCCACCTAGGAGAAGTAGAATTTAAACCTCTGTTGCCCTGCATCTATACCTAATGATGGGAAAGGCTTCGGGAGTCAACCCTAAGAAAAAATCAGGAGTTGGCGACCCTTGGGTAGTTTTCAACACTCAGAGCCACACCCTGGTAGAGCCTTCAACGCCGCTGACGTTAAACTGTTTTGGCACTGCCATTTCTTTGGATACATCAGCTGCGTGGAGGGAGGGGAAAAACTGCTGTGTGGGCGACATTGTTCCAACCACAGCTTATGTCCAGGCATTCATCTCATTTCCATGAGATGATCCTTAGACTGAAGGAGACCATACATGTATATGTACGTTTTAAAAAGTTGAGTATGAATGTATATTTTATCTGCTGTTGTATAAATTGTCTGCTCTAATTATGTATTGTTATTTGTAATGCACAATTGTAAAACTCACCGATAGTAAAGATAATTGTTATTGTTATGATATTTAAAACGAGCTAATATTCATTCTCTGGCACTGCAAGGGTCGAGCTTCGTTAGAGAGAAACACAATTTATTGTAGTCCCTTTAACAGTGATCACGGAGAAATTTCCTGGTGCTATGGAAGTTCTGCTGTAGTACCGCCATCTGACAGGCAACGAGAATATCCTTTGGGATGTTAATGGCTTTGAAGTTATCTGTGAGGTCAGTTGTCACTTTACACTCAGTTAATATAACAACAGGGTAAATTGTTTTTTTTTTAGACAACTTCCATAAACGCTTAATCTTCAAGTGTAAGTTTCCATTTTTTTTGGTTCCATTTCAGTTTTCTGCATTTTATGGTTTATATAGTACGGCGAAGTCAATGATAGTAGCGTTTTTTTTCTTTCTTTTGTGTTAATAAATAGTACATCAGGTCAAAATAAGCCTATCCCAGTTTAATAACCTCTTCTGGCGAGTATTTGTAATAAGTGTGTGTATCTTTCTTGCTCAAGTCATATATGGAAGCCCCTTGGCAAGTATTCAGGATTGTATTAGAAATGTGTACAGTTTAATATTATTTTCACTATTATTTCATAGTGCATTGAGATTATCGTCAAATATTATATCCAAACTGTCTAAAGTTTTACTTAATTTATTATTAAAAGGCACACTATTTTTTTTTTATTTAATTCACTTTGTTGCATATTTTCTCTGTTAAAACTTCATTGTAAATATTTATGATCACATCACTTAAATGGCAGTGTTACCATAGAATGCTGACCATGCCCTTTAAAAACGCAATCTTTATCAAGAAGCCCAAAAAAGAACATGGCCCCAAACACCCGATAGAAAGAAAACTATATGGAGAGCTCCCTGATTTGGAAACCACTGCGCAGTTCATCTCATATATTGGTCTAGTCCTCTGAACACTCCAACATAACAATGTGAACGAAAAAGAAGAAAAAGAACTCAAATGGCAGAAAATGTTAGTGTGATCTTTAGATACTAATTTACTTCATTTTTCTTTTTATAAAACCTTAAAATGACCATATATAAATAAACTTTTTTACATTATATGCACATTCCTTTGCGATTGTAATGTGTTACAAAGAATTTAGAAGCATTTAAACTATCAAAAGTATTGTAAACTTAATGGGTAATAGGAATGTGCATATAAGTTTACAATCAATAAAAAATACCATAATAGCATATATATTTTATTAAATCCAAAATACTAGTAAAAGTTGCATAGTACTTTGTATTGCTATTGTTCTTATCTTATTAAATAGTCAGTAAAAAAAATTTTTTTAATAAAATATTTGTAAACAAGCAAAATATTTTTAAAATGTGTTCTTAAAAACAAAGGTTATCTAAAGGAAAGAACCGATATAAGAGTAATACATCTCAATACTGTAGTAGGTATATGCTCCCAATAGCATACACATTAGCAAGGGCAAATGGTCAAGCTAATTTGAAGATTGAGACAAAGTTGACTCTTAGAGATAAACCTTATCAATAATTTTACTATAATCAGTTATATTACAAATTATAATTTGATGGCGATTAAAGTCATATTATAATATTTTATCTAGTTTATTGAATTTTCAATATTTTCCCTTTTAATATTTATTGCTATTTTTTATCATTATTTTTGCAGGATCCTACCTGGTATTTTTTTTATAAAATAATCTTTCTTATATTCACATTTTAAATTCAGAAATCATCTAAATAGGTAACAAAAGCGAAAAAATAAAGTAAATGATATATCTATTATACAAAAAAAACAGTGGGCAATTATGGCTATTGAAATAAGAATCCATTGATACTTTCATTTCTTTTGATATTGATATTCTTTCTATATTTACTGTATAAAGAGGTATTATATTTTAACTCTTTCTCTCCGTAATTATTTACCACATTCTGGTGGAATCAACGCTGGTATCGTCTGTTCGGAGAGAAAGAGTTAACGAGGACCGTTGACATGTTATTCATCCCTTTATTTTTTATTTTAATTTAAAAAAAAACAGGACGGGGAAAACGTAAAATGGTGGATGACTTGGAGTTACTTAATGGTTACAAAGTGGGGAACAAAATGTACTTTTGGTATATATGTACCAGGTGTATGTATAAGGTAGTGACGATGACTCTCCGATCTTCGAAAATTCTCCTTTTTGTGAGCTTCAGTGTGTCTCTAAAGAGTAGGTCAAGAGTATTTTTTTTTAAGATGCCCAATAAGTCATGTGACCTTGATCCCATTCCAACTTCCTTGCTCCTTGAATGTTTAGATGAGCTTGTACCTACAATTACTAACGTTGTGAATTCTTCACTGACTTTAGGCATTGTACCACAGCAATTAAAGCATGCATCTTTCAGACCCTTATTAAAGAAATCTTGACCCGGAATGTATAAAAAAAAAATCAAAAAAAAAACTATCGCCCGGTATCCAATCTTCCCTTCCTGTCAAAGCTTCTGGAGCGCATCGTGTTAGCCAAATTTCTCTCTCATCTTGAACAGTACTGTCTCTTGGGAGAATTGTAATCTAGCACAGAGACAGCAGTGGTCAGGGTACTAAATGAATTCTCTAGTGCTATTAGAGCATGGAATGGGTTGCCTGAGCTAGCTAGGAAAACCAGTGACTTGGCAGAATTTAAGTCATTGGTTAATATGCATGACTAGATGCGTGACGCGTAGGACGTAATCATCTTCTTTTCTAAAGTAACGTCTGTATTATATAAGATAATTACTTCACAATTCTAACATTGGTCACACCACCATGCTGGACTTGTCCGCAGCCTTTGATACGCTAGACCATGAAACTATGATGGCCAGATTCTCAGCCACTTTTCGTTTAGCAGAAATCGTCCTAAAGTTGCTTGGATCCTACCTGACTGAACGCACCCAAAGTGTCGTTGTTAACGGGACAGAATCAACAAGCTTAATCCTGAAATACGGAGTACCCCAAGGATCAGTTCTAGGCCCAGTACTGTTCACTATGTATACATATCCACTCATTGGTGTCATATGGCCAACCGGCATCTTATACCATTTCTTTGCTGACGACCCACAGTTATACGATTCCTCAGAACCCTCATAGGTGTCGCATCTGGCAGAGAAAATCGGTGGTACCGTTGTAAGGGTGAGCGATTGGATGGTTCATAATAAACTCAAAATGAAGGAAGACAAGACAGAAATAATTAAGATTGGCACTCGGAACAACGTCTTAAAAGTTGAAAGCACAGATTCTCTTTTTTATCACGAACTGCCAGGTTCCTTATGTCCATGTAGTGCGGAATCTTGGAGTTTTCTTCGACTGAACACTATCTTTCGACCAACACATAAGTCAGCTCTGCAAGGGTCCTTATCTGCAGCTGCGCAGAATAGGCCAGATCGACTATATTTAACAATAGAATCAACAAAAAAGCTAGCTGTGGCATTCATACTCTCCGCCTTGACTACTGCAACGCCGTGCTAGCAGGTATACCCGATTACTAAATCGCCAAGCGGCAACGAAATCAGAACAATGCCGCAAGAGACGACATTCTGCTACTACTGTCTTGCACACGATCCAATGGCTTCACTTGAAAGCGAAAATCTACTACAAGGTGGCCAAACTTTGTCACCAGTGTATCTATAATATAGAAATGCCCTGATCACTTTATATGTCCCTCAGAGAGCTGCGGGCTTTTTCAATGCAAGTACCAAAGGTTTGGAACTCATTCCACACAGATCTCAAACAGGCAACATGCTACACTATATACAAGAAGAACATTTAGACCTGTTTAATTTTTTTTTAGATTAGTTTGTCATTTTGGTTCTCATGTTTGTGTTTGTAATATTATCACAGCGCCTTTAGTCTACATTTTGTTTGTTAACAGCGCTCTATAAATTAAATTATTATTATTATTATTATATTTTTTAAGTGAGGTCTGCATTATATACCATAAAATAAAGATATATGTTTGAAAAAAAAAATACTTTTTAAGGGCTTGTGGATTAATCAGGCGATAAAAACAATTAGAAATCTGGGGCGTCTAAGATTTTTATAAGGGCACATATAAAAATAACATCACCTAACATTTTTTGACCTACTTTTTAGATATTTTCAGAACTTAATATCACCAAATTTTTTTTTCAAATAATTTAATGGACAAAGGATTTTTTTTTTCGTTACTTTAAAAAGGTTTTTGGTAATCTTCCAGGCGGATGTTTGGGGGGGGGGGGAAACAAAAGTCACTTTCCTATTATCTATTTTAATGTGTGTTTTACAAAGGATGGTAGTACCTGCTTACTGAAGCGTGTCAGTAGTTACAGGCAAAGTGTAATTAATGAAGCGTGTCTATGTCAACATATAAAGATAAGCAACTCGGCCAGGTCAAAGTTAAACTAGTACATTTGTATTTTGTAGATTAAAAATAAAGTAATCAATGAATGGTTTTAGTGTTTCATGACCTATATGTGTGTCCCAGTATATATTTATTTATTTATTTATATATTTATATTTAGGTCTATATATTAAGAGTGAGAGAAGACAGATTAGATTGATTGATAGATTGATTGATAGATTGATTGATAGATTGATTGATAGATTGATTGATAGATTGATTGATAGATTGATTGATAGATTGATTGATAGATTGATTGATAGATTGTTTGATAGATTGATTGATTGATTGATTGATTGATGGATGGATGGATAAAAGTAAACAAGCAACATAGCCTACATATAAAATGGCTGCCTGGTCGTGCTGTATACGCGCTGCACTATCATTTTAATTTCAAAAAATGGATTCACCTTCACCTATCCCTTTGCCTGTAACCAATCTTCTTATAAAATACAGACGTTACTTCATGATTGGACCTGTACCTATCTTCTTATAAAATACAAAAAATACTTCATGATTGGACCTGTACCTATCTTCTTATAAAATACAGAGGTTACTTCATGATTGGACCTGTGCCTATCTTCTTATAAAATACAGAGGTTACTTCATGATTGGACCTGTGCCTATCTTCTTATAAAATACAGAGGTTACTTCATGATTGGACCTTTGCCTATCTTCTTATAAAATACAGACGTTAATTCATGATTGGACCTGTGCCTATCTTCTTATAAAATACAGACGTTACTTCATGATTGGACCTGTGCCTATCTTATAAAATACAGATGTTAATTCATGATTGGACCTGTGCCTATCTTCTTATAAAATACAGAGGTTACTTCATGATTGGACCTTTGCCTATCTTCTTATAAAATACAGACGTTAATTCATGATTGGACCTGTGCCTATCTTCTTATAAAATACAGAGGTTACTTCATGATTGGACCTTTGCCTATCTTCTTATAAAATACAGACGTTAATTCATGATTGGACCTGTGCCTATCTTCTTATAAAATACAGACGTTACTTCATGATTGGACCTGTGCCTATCTTATAAAATACAGATGTTACTTCATGACTGGACCTGTGCCTATCTTCTTATAAAATACAGACGTTACTTCATGATTGGACCTGTACCTATCTTCTTATAAAATACAGACGTTACTTCATGATTGGACCTGTGCCTATCTTCTTATAAAATACAGACGTTACTTCATGATTGGACCTGTACCTATCTTCTTATAAAATACAGACGTTACTTCAAAAACTGAAAACAATAATAAGGTTTGTCTTCGAGTCCTTAGATTAATGGGGAATGCAGTATTACCTGTGGCTTCGCAGCCGCAACTGTGACCTACATATTTTGACATATCCAGGTCAAGTAAAACCTATGTATGCCGGTGGTCGATTAAGATTTTTTCGCCATCTGCTTCTGTCCTCGGCAGCGGATCTTCTTTTGGCCGTGTGTGTATCCAGCGGCCATTGTGAGTGACCTCTAGCTGTCTCGTTCTGAAGCCGCATACAGCCAGGTGATCTCTTCTATGTCAGCTAAAGCGTTTCCGTGGGTGTAGCATTAATACTCTTTTAATTAAAAAAAAAAAAGGGGCGCTTCATGGGACAGAAGTCAATTCAGCTGTGCTAGACATTGATAATTAAATATTGAAATAAAGATACGAAGTAATGTTAAGATAATTGTGAAAGGTATAAGGCCTTTCGCGTTTTTAAAGCCGGCCCTGAGTGGTCTATATTCGTAACGCGTCGTGCCTGTTTCGTGTCAAGATGTTTGCCGATATGGCGGATTACAAACATCTATGATAGAACAATTCTGATTGGATGAAAATAAAATCATTCAGTCAAAGTAAATAGACCGAGAGAGACGTGTTACGCATGACTTAACACTGCTTTAGATATGCTATTGATTAAACGAAACAAAAAAGGTGTTTATATTCATATTAATAAAAGTAATCTCTATTAGGAAATTTATGAGGAAATGTGCCTCATGAATTGTTCATTATAAATATGAAAAAAAAAATAAAAAATAATACATTATATCATAGAAACCATATAAATCGGAAAGATTGCGTGCATGTGTATGAGTATTTCTGATGTAACTATGAGAAAGAGAGAGCGGATAGTTTTGGTTGTGTAGGCTGAAGAGATTCTGATAAAACTACGTGTTGATTTGTCGTATTTCAAGCTAAAAAATTCTATTAGAAGACAATCAAGAGATTCGAGACAAAAGTGTCGAGTAATTTTAATCAATTCTATCTTAAATCTTAATTAGTGGCTGAGAGGTAGAATGCTTGGCTTCTGAACCGGGGGTCCTGGGTTCGAATTTCTGGATTTTTTTTTGGTGCCTCTGAGTCCATCCAGCTTTAATGGGTATCTGACATTAGTTGGGGATCGGTAAAGGCGGTTGGTCGTTGTGTTTGTCACATGACACCCTCGTGGTCACATAAACCCCCCCTAACCGTAGATTTCAAGTTAAATCTATGTTTCTTTATAAATACAATTTATATTGCGATTTGTTTTAAAAGAAGCCTGCACAAGTTAATTTTAAAGATAATTAATTAAGAATGTATGAGCCTACATCGTTTAGTGCTTTTAGCTGTTTGGGATTAAAACGAAAGACCGATTATCAACGCTTATCTTATCTTATACATTACCAGTGGCGTAGGTAGGAATTCACCATCATTTGGTAGACCTCTATGGGGCCCTTGCATTTTGCGTAATATTTTATATTTAATGTAAAAAATAATTTCGAACACTCACTTGGGGGTTCTCCACAAGAGGGGCCCGATTTTCAAATTCTTCCCCCTCTTCAAACACTAGCTACGCCACTGTACATTATATTTAGTACTACGCTTATGAATGGGTCAATCTGGTACTGCTTATTATAACATCACATGGTATAGCTTGTTCTGGATTTTAGGAAAGGCAGATGGAGCTACTGTCTGGGGACTCTAAAATAGAGAAGGCCAGATCAATGGACATTGTTTTTAATTAAAGTTTGGACTGATCAGATATTTAACGTTTGTGTTTCTAAAGTATTTTTATTTCTATTTTTAATGTCAATACCTTAAACTTACAGTTGGCAACTCTGTCGAGGTTAAGAAATTTCCTCGTGCAGCAGCTGGAATTTACTGCCGTATATTAATCCTGGGCTTTACCCTCCAAAAATAAATACAAAATGTAACTTAAATATGCATATTTAATATCCCTTTTTAAAAACGAAGAAAAGAGAAATTAAATTTACTTGTACGCAAATTCTTTAATGAGAAAACTCTGTATTGTTTGCATCTAAACATGACTTCATTGGGAAAAAATTATCGTCAGACCAGACAATTTGTAAAGAATAACCAATGATAGACTATGTATAGTCCTCCAAACTCCTTATAAGCTCATTGTAGTGCTGCTTGGCCTCAGACTTGGGTTGACGACAAGTTCACATCAGTAAATTGTACCGGTCTGTCCACTTGTGGAGCTCCGCCACGTGTTGTCCAGGAACATTGTTGATTAGCCCAGCTTTTAGTGTGGACATAAAAACATCAGATCCATGGGCCTTCAGGCTGATCTGTCAGCTGGTGAACTATCCGAGGAAATCATTCACTATTAATAGTTTTGGATCTTCGACCTTGAAAGACTGATATATTTTTTTGGTCACTCGCTGGTGATCCTATATATATCTGTGACTACTTCTGGGTGTGTATGTGTCCTAGAACTGTTGGACTTTACCAGTAAATAGACACTGACCTTCAAAACTCCGAAGATCATGCATTTCGTTTGAGATTAAAGCCCATGCGGCTTGTATGTCTAGGGCTGGAAAAGGGACAAGCAAAGGAAACCGAGAACTATGAACAATTCTGAACAAAGTTCTTACATTTGTTGTTGTGATACCATAAAATAAGTTAGTTTCTTTTTATGCAATTAAAAAAAAAAAATAAACGAAAAACTGATCTTGTTTTAACCACTCGCTAATGTGACTATGACTTAATAATTGATTGACTCCATCGTGTATATTATAATGAACACTGTATTTGATCATGACCTATAACATCAACAGTATTATATGCTCATATATCTCCGACTAGGTGAATTTAGAATTAATGAATTGCCTCGGGTATAATACGTTGAACAATGTAAATGATCATGAACTATATACCAATTCTCAGTAACATGACTGCTCAACGTGGATGCGTTGACCTCTTTGTCTTGTGTGTTATGTAAGTGAAAATATCATCATCATCTTTGGCCTCCTTCAGTCGTAGGACGACTATGGTTCATCTCAGAGCACACTTCCTCATGTGGCTGTGGAGCCCTATTTTGGAGAGACACTCCCGTCCACAGATAGCGCAGGTTAGGGTCCCCTTGGATTTTGCTTCGGTGGTAGTGGAGCTGGCCGTTTTTCGGATTGTGCGTTTTTCTTCCTGGGCTGAGACCCATGTACTTTCACTGTCCATAGCTTTCTTTGTCACTGTCTCTCTCCACTTGTTGCGGTCTAGAGCTATGTCTTCCCAATTGTCAGTATTGATGTTCACTGATTTGAGGTCACGTTTTATTACATCTATGTAACGGAGGTGGGGGCGACCAGTTTTTCTTGTGCCAGTCGCGAGTTGACCATAGAGGATGACTTTCGGGATGCGCTTGTCCTCCATCCGGCGAACATGTCCAAGCCAGCGCAAACGGCGTTGTCTGAGGGCTGTAAAGATTCTGGGAATACCTGATCGCGCAGGGATCTCAGTATTGCACACTTTTTTCTTTCCATGTGACATTCAAGATCCTACGGAGACATCTCAAATGGAATGAGTTTAGTTTTCTCTCTTGCTTTGCGTAGGTGGTCCATGATTCACTGTCATACAGCAGTGTACTCATAACGCATGCGCATCTGAATAAAACAAATAAAATGGCCTCCACAAAAATCCTTCCCCGGGGCTTCGACTTACTTAAATCCGGCACTGTGTGTAGACCAAAGGCGGAAACATATACATCTCTAATTGACATTGTTGACTGTCTTCCATTTATGTCGTTGCTTGCTTCAGTGGTTACACCTTTAGAACACTGTTGTTTGATTGGTTGAAAAACCTTGCTTACTGCGGAACATGAAACCGGATGTTTACAGAGCACAAAAAAAAAAAAAAATTCCCAGCGTTCAGTCCAGGTGTACTGTCATTATTTGATCGTATCGAGATTGAATAGGGACAAAAATTGAGGTCAGGAGAAGTCGGTCATGCGTAGAATTGTTGATGTCCTGGTTGTGACAAGTATAACAGGAAGTTGTAGCTGGTAGTTTCAATCAAAGGGAAATAAGGCTTGTGTAATACTTCCAAGATGACAAGATTTGTAGTTTGTGCTGTGATCTTTTGCTTAGCATTTGAACAAAGCTGGACTCGTAAGTTGATGAATTTGTTTTAAGTTTTTAATTTGGTATAAAAGTAAAATAAACCTTTCAATCTTATGAAAGTGATTTTACTTTTAAATACATCTTACATTGTTTCATGTGTTGTCAATGTTTTTTTTTACAAAGCTTATATCAACTCAGTCTGTTTGTCTGGTTAAAAGGGTGTACTTGTACACGCTATTTCTCTGGCATATAGTAGCTTCTTCTTGCTATGTTTTTTCATAGGAGTTCATCTCAGGTTACATGTAACAATTTGTGCACAAGTATTTCTTTTACATTATAGCCATCAGATATGCCGGGGGTGGGGGGTGGGGGTTGGAGGTAGTTGGAGCTTGAACCAGGGAACATCTTGGCGACAGTCTAGAGCAGTGACAACACTGCAGGCCAGTCAACAACAGAATAGAAATTAGGGAGGGGGAAATCAAAATAGTTGATTTTTCAAAACATTTGTTTATGTCGTTGAAACAAAGGTAGGACTGGAGATATTTAGTGAGACGCGACTCGTTCGCTCTGTGCTTTGTTCATGCAGTTCAGTCTGGTACATGTGTGGAAACAAGTTTAACTCCCTTGATTCTTTTGTCGCTCGCTTTCTATCTTTACTTCTTTCTTGTCCATTCATCTCTCATTCGCTCTCTTTCATTCTCCCTCACGCTTTCATTAAATCTTTTCTCTTTCTCATTCTCGCTTCCTCTCTCCCCGATCTCTTTTTCTCTTTCATTCTCTCTGATTCTGTTTCTTTCCCTCTCATTCTCTTCTTCTTTCTCTCTCTCTCTTATTTAAACACTAATTCTCGTTCTCTATTTCTCTTTTATTCTCTCTGTCTCATTCTCTAGTTTTCTCTCTTTCTAGATCTCTCTTTCTCATTCTCTCTCTCTTTTTCTGTTTCATTCTCTCTCTCTCATTATTTCATTATTATCTCTTTCTCTTTCTCTCTAATTCTCATTCTTATATTTCTTTCTTTTTATCTTTCCTTCTTTCTCTTTCTCTCTTTAATTCTCTGTCTCTCTTTCTTTCACATACACTTCATCTCCGCCTTTCTTTACTCCCTTTTGAAGTCGACATCCAATATCTCTTTTTTTAACATTTTCATTCTCTCCCTTTCTCTCTCTCTTTTTCTCTCTTCATCTCCTCATCTTTTTTTTTACCGTTCTTTTCTCTTTTTCTTTTCATCTCTCTCTCTCTCTCTCTCTCTCTCTATCTCTCTCAGAACATTCATAATAGTTTGTTTTTTATATAATATAAAGTATTAATGTTACGTTTCTTTATATAAAATAGTAAATGTAAAAACATAATGTTAACATTTTTAACAAGCTGTTTTTTTTTAATCCTTACAGTTTCTTTGCCTATATTGGATTGTCCACTCAGAAAATGTCCAGCCATAGAATGCGTGAACGGTTTTCTCCTAGATGAAAACGGGTGTCCAACATGTGAATGCAATCAATGTCCACCATCAATATGTCCACTCATTAAATGTCCCATTGTGCATGTCACAGACGCAAACGGCTGTGTTGACTGTAGGTGTGGAATACAGCCCTGTCCTGTTTTGGACTGTTGGAAAACTGCCAAGTGTGCGTACGGCTTTGCCACAGATTCTAACGGCTGCAAGACTTGCAGGTGTGCTCCAAAGCCTTGCCCAATCCTGGACTGTTTGTTCAACATCAAATGCCCTTACGGCTTCGCCACTGACTCTAACGGCTGCAAAACGTGTCAATGCGCCCCTAAACCTTGCCCCATTCTAGACTGTCGGCAGGACATCTTCTGCCCTAACGGTTTCACGACAGACGTCAACGGCTGTCAGACCTGCAACTGTAAACCCAAATGCGAGCTCCCCGTGTGCCCAAATGTCAAGTGTCCAAACGGGCTTGCCACCGACGCCAACGGCTGTTTAACATGCCAGTGCAAAAAATGCCCAATTGTTGCTTGCAAATGTCCAAATGGAACAATATGGTTTGAAAAAAATGGCTGCATGGTCTGTTCTTGCCAGTCTCGGTTAATTGAATTGCCTATTGATACTCTTGCTTAAAGATCGACAGTCCATTTTTTTTATTCTTTTTGTATTTTGTTGTAGGATTTTATTAAAATACATATTTTCTACCGAAATTATTTTCTCTTTGTGATAAACAATGTGTTATTATATTTTTCTTTTATGCTTTATGCTATAGTAATGTGGGCGCGGTGGCTAAGTGGTTAAGCGCTTGGCTTCCGTGTTTTTGTTTTGTTTTGTTTTACATGTTTCGGATGTTCCTTCAGAGTTGAAGATAGTTTACTTCCTAGTCCAAACCTCCCGCAGGACGACGGGGGATGGGAGCGGGCAGGGTTTGAACCCGGGACCATCGATAAATCCGAACGACAGTCCAGCGTGCAAACCGCACGACCAGGCAGCCATCCTGGGTTCGAATCAATTATTTATATTTCAACCTATTTATAGATTATTCCACACGCTCCCCTGTAGTATGTTGGCCAATTTGGTTGGATTGGGAGGGGGCGATGGCATCAATCCCGCCCCCCCACCAAATAAACTTTCGAGTGGGGGGTGGTCCAATTTATCTGTAGAAATCACAGGTTGTCAACAGAATCAATTAAGTATCTATATGATTAAAACTTGTTATTGATATTTTAACCGATCTTTATATAATGTCGTTCCCCTGTTGCCCGATGTGGGAGGGGGCGAACACATTAACTACCCTTCCCACCTGAGCCCTTTGAGTGGTGGAGGGGGGGGTCCTACTTTTATGGAGAAATCATAGTTTGTGAACAGAATTATTTGAATTAGTATATACATTTTATATTATGTCACTCCCCTCCTGATATCTTGGCCGATTCTGTGGGGTAAAGGGGGTGGGGCGATTGCAATTCTGCCCTTCCCACTCTAACCCTCTAAGTGGGGGGGGTCTTATTTTTATGGATAAATCATATAAATTGTGAACAAAATTAGTTGAATATCTATATAAGCTACGTATTGATATGTGAGCCAATATATATTATGTCGCAGCACACTCTAATCTCAAATTATTAGAGTTTTCGCCGTTACATAGATATTTGTATTGTTTAAAGCTTTTGATAAATACGCAGTAGTTTTAAACTCACTCTGCTTATATCTGAAATGCTCGCATGTAATTTGTTCTGTTAATTATCACGTGAATGAAGAGTCAACTAAAAACCAAAAGGATTTAAGTTTTTTAAAAATAGAAGTCATTAGCATAAGGCTTAGTTTGAATTGGTTCCAAATATGGTGAGGAGAGACTTTATCGCCTATTTAAAAAAAAATGTATCAATTAATAAGAATTCTAAATATTATCTCTGCCTGATGGAGGAATGTCGTGCGTTTAGGCAATCTGGCTAGCTATAAGCTTCTTCCAGGCGTGTCGGATCTAGGCGAGTCTCTACAACTTTCCCGACGTCCTGCCTTTCTTGCTTGCTTTCAAATCTCCGCGCCATGTATATCTGGGTAAGATAATATCTGATCTATATATATACAATGGTATGTCGCTGTTTTGTTCTCTGCCACAGTTCCTCTTTCAAGATATTGTCTTGTCTTGTCAGCTAACACAGCTATATCCAGTTCACTGGTAGTACGAAGGATGTCTCTTAGTCCCTGACAGCTCAGACTCATTTCAGACGCATCTAGAAAGTTATTATCTTTGCTATCAACATGTAGTCCATCCCTCGAGTTTAACAGTTCATTGGTACGCACCTTAAAAGTCATCGAGGGAGCAGTTATAATAATAGTATAAAAATGTATAATGGTCAAATTACAGTTTTCTTATTGTGGCATCTAAATAGTAGGCCTAATTCTTTTTTCTTAGACAAAATGCAACTTTCAAATATCTAGGAAAATCGTTAGAGACTTGTCTATTCATTTTTCCATGAATTTGAAAGCTGAATTCAGGACTCGTAAAAAGATTTGAGGCGCAATGGCTGAGCGGTAAAGCGCTTGGCCTCCGAACCGGGGATCGGGGTTCGAATCCTGGTGAAGACTGACATTTTTAGTTTCGGAATCATCGGCGCCTCTGAGTCCACCCAGCTCTAATGGGGAAAAGTAAAGACGGTTGGTCGTTGTGCTGGCCACATCTTCTTATCTTATATAATACAGACGTTACTTCTTATCTTCTTATATAATACAGACGTTTCTTCAAAAAAGAAGATGATTACGTCCTACGCGTCATGCATTAAGTCAATGACTTAAATTCTGCCAAGTCACTGGTTTTCCTGGCTAGCTCAGGCAACCCATTCCATACTCTAATAGCACTTGGAAAGAAGGAGTATTTGTACAAATTTGTCCTAGCATATGGAACGAGGAATGTGCCTTTATTTTTGTGTCTTTCAGAGTATTTTATTAAATTTTGTTTTTGTATTTGAAGATTATGATTCAGTGTTTTATGTATAATTGCTACTTTACTTTTAAGTCTTCTATCCTACATGCTCGTTATCCGTAGGCCACAAACAAAAAACAAAACAAAAACAGATGACCTTTACGTCATATGCCCTATAAACCACAAGGTTTAAAATGGGAACTTTACTTTTCTTTTTTAAAAAGAATTGCAAAGAGAAAACTCTCAAAAATACTAAGTGTGCTCTTTTCCAATTATTTGTGTTAATATGGGTTGGGAAAGAGAATCTGGCAGAGGGTTTCCGTGCTGCCTTTAGGCCCTTAGGATACACAACTTAGCTTAAGTCCAGAGTGAAACTGGAGCGATCGTGAAAGGAGGTTTCAGGTAATCGTTGATACATTTTACACCATTTTTTTAGATAAAAAACGTGACAGACAGACCGACATCTCTCTTCTTTTCTTGATATGTCATCACAGCTCGAGGTGCTAGGCATGGCTTAACTTGAAGTCCAGCCTCCCTCCAAGGTTCCCAAGTGGATTATAAAGTGTCACTCAAACACAAATATGATAGAAGCGGTTTTTTGTTCAGGCAGATAATTGCGTGACAGACGAGATAGACATGACAATACAGCTAAGATTGATGGAGACTTTTTTAAACGACAATAAATCCAGATATTACAAAGTTATGATCAGCAAATAATAAATATATAGAAAGATAGATAGATAAATTGATAGATAGAATAAATGATAGATAGATAGATAGATAGATAGATAGATAGATAGATAGATAGATAGATAGATAGATAGATAGATAGATAGATATCCAACGTATTCACCTTTATATTTGCCTTAGTCTGTTGGACCGTTGAGGTACCACGCACGATTTTTCGACCGTCTTTCTCCATTCCTCTCATGTTTTAGACATACGCAATTGGAAATTTAAGCTACAAATAAATCTGAGCAATATTGGACATTACACTAGTTAACATTTCTATTAGATTGTTATACTAAAGTTTAGTCACAGCTGTTTGCGAATTTTGTTTTACCTTGTGTCACAGCCTGGTTTTGTTATAGGCGTGATGACGCGAATGTCGTATTATTTAGATCTTTTAGATGATATAATAATCCTTTGTATTGTTATTTAAATACTTTCACTAGCGCACTAGATTTGCCAGTGCGTGAGAACACTAACATGCTGAACTCTTTGACCACAATATTTATAATAATTAATAGACTCACTTGTAGCAGACATGGTTTTTATTCACATTAAATATATAAATATAAAGATATTGGCGACTTCAGCCATCACAAAATACATCCAAGAAAATAAGTCCTGAATACAAATCAATTCTAATAACTTCCATACTTGTACGTTACACTATTTGTCAATAATATATATATAACACTCCGCTCTCTACAAGAGTCTAAAATCAACTGAGATGTCCACCTCGTGGTCAGTCCCCGACCAGGAAAAAATCTCGTGCTAAACGTGCACGGAATGGTTCAGTGATTACTATTCACCAAATATAACAGGGGTTCTAAAACTGACGTGACACCTTGCGACCCACATATTTTGCCACATGCATTGCAAACAAAACCGTTGTCTGCCGGTGGTCAATTTACATTTTTTTTTCGCTGTTTTTTTTTTGTCTCTGTCATTTTTAGTTCTTCTTCAAGACATAGGCGGCCACTTCATTACACGTAATTGCAGCCACCAATATTGGCAACCCATTAAGTCTATCTAATTGTAATTATTCTATACAGATTGTCGTTGAGGATCGTCTCTGACTAAAACTCTATTCAAACCAAAAAAGCGCAATATTAGTAGTAACACCATTCACTTATTTCACAAATAATATAAAAGAGTCTTCCTAGTATTTTTTTTAATTCAATACACGTAAAAATAGTTCATAAGTTTAACTTTGCAGAAATCTTTCTGGAAAGTCTTACTATTTGCAGATGATTACATAATATTTAGAACAATAAAAAACAACACAAGATACAGACACTTAACAAAGAGAATTAGAGGAATTACAGAAATGGGAATTAAAAATGGAGCATGTCTTTCAACGTAGAAAGGCTTTCGGTTATAAAGAGAAACAAAAAAAAAACAACAAGCTTTTAAAACTTTTTTATATTATTCATGGTAAACCAGTGACACAAACGCAAGATATCTAGGTGTTTTAATAAATAAAAAGCTGTCATGGAGTGACTATTTGATGAAACTGTTACGAAATCAAACAAATAGGAAATTTCTATAAATCAAAAAAGAACAAAACACTGATATACCACTTCACCTTTGCTAGGCCAATAATACAATATGCATCCTCCCTTTGAGACCCCTCAATTCAAAAGAGAAAAAAAAAGCAATAAGAAACTGGAACAGACACAAAATAGAGCAGTGAGATTCATAACAAACGAATATTCACATTTGACTAGAGTAACACCATTAGTAGAATCACTAAATTTAGAAAGCCTTCAGGACAAAAGATGTAAAAGTAAAGTAGCAATTATACATAAAACACTGAACCAAATCATCTTCAAATACAAAAACAAAATGAAATAAAATGCTCTGAAAGACACAAAGATGAAGGCACACTCCTCGTTCCATATGCTAGGACAAAACCGACAAAAGCTCCTTCTTGCTAGTTCTATTACAGCATGGAATGAGTTGCCAGAGCTAGCCTGGAAAACCAATCACTTGACAGAATTAAGTCACATGACTAGATACCCGAGGCGTATGACGTAATCATCTTTTTAAGAGTAATGTCTGTATTTTATAAGATAAAAAAGTACATTTCCCTTTCAAACCTTGTGGTCTGTGTGACGAGATGTTTAATTAGTGAATTGGGCTTGTTTATTTAAGTCTAGGGGGGCTTTTTTTAAATTTATCCCGCTCACATATAAGCTTTTGTACAGGCACACCGCAACTAACAGTAAGAACAGACCAATATTATACGTTTATAAATAAAATAATTTAATAAATGAAAGTTTACAAAAGATAAATGATCAAATAAAATTATAGTTAAGAAATGAAATGAAGGTGCTAATATCTAACATAACTGCTCATCATGGATTGCTAATTGGTGAGTGATGGGAAGAGAAGAATGTTCCTATGTCTGGGTCGTCTTCTGGCGGTCGTAGGACTGGCACTCAGGAGGATGAGTCATCCGGCTCTGTCTTAGGACGTCGGCTCGGGATGTTCTCTAGGCTGTAGCCAAGCTGGCTATAGGGTGAGGCCGCTGCCTGTTTAGCAGTAGAGAGGGTTGGTGCTGCAGACTAAGTTGTAGTGGGCCGATCTCTCAGCTGTGATCTCTAGCTTTTAGAGAGCCGTGCTAACTCAACACGGGTTTATCTTCTGTATCGAAGATTGCTCTAATCAGTCGGCATTAGGCACTAGCTATTGGGCGTGTGGACAGTTTGGGCCGGGTACTGGGCAGATGATACTGGGCAGTATAAGGCACTGTGGACACTGGGCAATATGTTAAGGCCAAGGACAGTAGGCAATGCCTTCTTGCTAACAGGTATGTAATGGGGGGGGGTATCTGGTTTGGTCTGCTCCGGTTACAGCTTTGGGTGGAGATCTGGTAGTTATGGCAGTCGGGTGTAGCAACCAGGGGTAGCAACCAGGCTGGGGATAAGACAGACAATTAGGAACTTCCTAAAGGCATTGAGCAGGGATTCCCATATGCCTTGCAATCAATCAGATGTAGGCATTGGAATCAATCCCAATAAGGCATTTAAGACAATTAAGTATAAAATCTTAAAGCATACATATAACTCAATAACAAAAAGATACAAGTAAGATAACCACAATAAATGTGTCATCATACAATGTAGGATGATACTAGTCAAGATTCATCCATTAAATTTGATTACGACGATAAGCAATCAGTTATAGTACAATGGGGAATGAGCATATTATATACTAAAGGATAAGATGAAAATAAAATACTAGGGATCGAGATACAGTATAAGGGTTTGATATAATTAATTTAAATGAAACTCATCTAAGGAATTATAAGTTCACAAGCGTGTGAGACATAATAATTTGTATGAGGGATATAATAGAAATGTGAAATGATTAATTTCACATGGGCTCTGTAAGTTTAGAGCACTGTGATCTAAGTTCTTAGACAGTACTTAGATTCACGAAAGGTTATTGTTTACATCAATCACTAAAATACAGGAATGGATGAAACATAACAAATCAAATATAATAACAATGGCTTCAAACGTGGACAACCATAGCGGCATTAATAATACTATTTGAAGATATAGCATTGACATAGAATAGTACAATGTACATACATAATAAAGTCATAAAATAATGACGGGGAACGTGGTTGTGTACTAATGTGTACTCACACATTCCTATAAGATAAAATAAGTATAGTAAAATGTTTACACTTACCCGTTCGTCCCTAATGAAACCTCACAAAATAAACTTCCTAACAGAGGAGACTGAATGAATTCTAGCGAGCC
Source organism: Biomphalaria sudanica (assembly GCA_036873155.1). NCBI lineage: Eukaryota > Metazoa > Mollusca > Gastropoda > Planorbidae > Biomphalaria > Biomphalaria sudanica. The sequence goes on along the minus strand of JAZGLO010005548.1, from coordinate 19,812 downwards.
TAACATAGAATGCTTGGGTCTCTCTCTATATATAGTTGGGGCATTTCGTTTAACGGGTGGGGAAGAAATCTAGCTGATTTTCTCACATGTATCGATGTACCGGAGATGTCAGGCGTCAGGTCAGATTAATGGTCAATATTCGCTGCCTACAGTGAGAGTTAAATCTTAAGCGAATATGTATCTTTCCAGCCCGAGTGCAATGCTATTGTTAGAGCGATGCGTATCCTGCGGTGGGGGGGGGGGGGAATAGGTGTGAAAAGTTATTAGGCCGATGCGTGTAGCGCTGGTGCCGCGACCATTGTGTGCTGGTCAATTGCACAACGGTCAAAATTAAAAGTTATCCCTAGAGAGGCTAGTTAATGTTTGACGTTCAGATTCGTCCCGTAAGAAACAGTGCGAGGGGAGATAAATCCTAAAAGAAATTAGTTCTGGGTGGACAAGAGGATAATTGTTTTAAGTTAAAAATAAAAGTTTCTCACGATTTGCTTGGAAAAACTCAAATGAAATTTTGCATGCAAGTTTCGTATCGTCACAGTCTGTAAGGCAGATGATGATTTTATTCCTTTGTTCGAGATTCCAAACTAAATAATTATTTCCAATAGTTCATTAAATTTTTTTTTAAATTGTGTGTTGTTGTGTTTTTGTGTTTTCATGTAAAAGAAATATTTGTGCAAAATTTAAGCTTCGTCCGAGATTGGGTGTCGCAGAAATATCGCGTATAATTTTTTTTACCAGACATACAGACAGATAGCCAGACAGATAGAGTGAGCTTTGGAAAAAAAAATGTTATCTGTATCATAAACCAACTCTAACACCATACATCATTTACTGTTAAACTTTATGGACTGAATGGCTTAACATTAATAAAGCAAAGACCATAGAGAACTTAACATCCCTGTACATTGAATGGCCAGTCGCAATATTTGCCCACTTTGTTGTAGACCAGTCCACCTGGGCACGGAAGTACGTAGCTGAAGGTGTTGACACACATGACATATTTAGAACAATCGTCTGGGAAATCACGCATGCCTTCCACGTTAGAACAAAGAGAATTATGATCGTCTGGAGAACGATTGCATAAGTTAAAATAATGAGGCATAACAGTTAAATTTTCAGGGGCGTAGCTAGGATTTTTCATTTTTTGGGGCTGGGGAGGGGCTTGAAATCTTAGCGGGCTCTTATATTTTGCGTAATATTTTAATTTTTAATGTAAAAAAAAAACACTCTTTTTGAGGCTACCCTCAAATGTGGGTCTTGGGGGATTTTCAAATTCTCCCTCCTCTTCCCTCCACACTAGCTACGCAACTGTAAATGTTGTTTTGAAAGTCAGAAAAAAAAAGAAAAACGAAAGATAAGCTTGATACTAATATAATATCAGCTTAAAATGATAATACTATGTGGAAATAAATCTGATTATTTACTTCAAATATTTGCGTGTTAAGATTTTTTCATCGTTTTCGGGCCAGAGGGAGGTGAGTGGCTTGACCTCTTTCGGGGGGCTGCATTTTGTGTAATATTTAATTTTAAATGTAAAAAACACTCATTTGCCCCCCCCCCTTAACAGGGGAAACGAGGGGATTTTCTAATTCTCCCCCCTCCCTAGCTACGCCACTGTAAATATCGTTGTAATTGTTACGTATCTAGGCGTTGTTTTTTTTTCTTTCGTTGACCTGTTGCGGTCGAGAGACGGGTAGGTTGTCTGCCCCTTGTGTAATAAGTTTTTTTTTCTTTTTTATTCGTCAAGCCACACAGACAGTGACCGGTCCTTGACCTGTGTGTGTACCTCTGGTTGAAAGGAGGGTGTTTTTTTTTTCTTCTGTCTCTTTGAAGAGCGTTCTAGATCTGGGTGTTGATGACTTTCTAGAAATTACGAGAGATCGACGCGCGGTAGATTATATAAGACCGCTCGCGTAACGTTGACAGACATACGGAGACAGCCGTGAGACAGAATAGCGGAGACATTGCGTGACCCGTGCGTGGTTAACCACTTGATCGTGTAAGTTAATATTTTTTATGTAAGGCCTTGCTTGCTTGTATTTGTAATTACATTTTCAAACTCTTGTATTGTAATATTTTTACATGTCATTTTTGTAAAAGGGTTTTGGTCAACACATCAATTCTGTATTAGTGTATTGAGTAAATGTTTATTTTTCTTTCTTGTAACTTTATATTTGATTAAACATTAAGTTGATAGTTTACCTTCCGATTTCTTGTGTCATTTTTTTTGTTATTCATTGTAAGTCTTTGATTAAATTCAGACTTAAGATAAGTGACACAACTGCTATTCTATTGTCACGTTCCCCTAGGCAAGCCATTTAAAAGTAGAATTCAATTCGTAATACGTGACAAAAGAAGTTTGAGGGCTTTCGTCCCGGATATTTTTCTGAACCTATTTTCGTCTTACTTGAGTAATTTTGTAAAGGCGAAGTTGACTTTAACAAAATTTTTTTTTTTTGTGTTAAAGAGTCGGAAGTAAAGTATCAATAGTATTGACCAAACTCTCTTAAGGTTTTTTGTTGTACTGATTTTGTACTGTATATTTACATTGTATACATTTTTTGCTTGTAATAGTTGTTAGTTAGTCATGGATATTCAGGTTTTTCTTGCAAATCCCTCTGTGGAAGAGCTTGATGCTTTTACTAGGAAGGAACTGGTCCTTATTTCTAAACATTTAGGGTTAAAAATAAAATCAAATGCCCTTAAACAAGAAATCAGAGATAACATTGTAGTTCATTATGTAGACGAGGAAGTGTTTTCTGAAGACCTTTTAGAAACCCTTAGACCCGATGAGGGTAAATCAGATGTAGAACTTCAGATAAAATTAAAACAAATGGAAATAGAAGCCAGTTAGCTTTAAAAGAGAAGGAAATTATCTTGGGGAAACAAAAAGAATTAGAGCTTGCAGCGGCTAGAGAGCAGAAAGAAATGGAAATAGAAGCCCAGAAGGAAATTAAACAAAAAGAATTAGAGCAGAAAGAAATGGAAATGAAATTACAAATAGAGTTAAAAAAATTAGAGTTAGCTGCTAATGTAAGACCAGATTCTTCCCCTGCCAGTCATACTGCTGAAGCAACAAAATTTTTGAAAATAATTCCACGCTTTAATGAAGCCACAATTGACAATTATTTTCCACAATTTGAACTTGCTGTGAAAAATTTTAATGTACCTGAAACTTTGTGGCCCACTTTGCTGCAAACAGTTTTGACTGGTAGAGCTGCAGAGGTATTTTGTTCTTTGACCATTGAACAACAAAAAGATTATAATGTTGTTAAGGCCTTAATTCTTAAGGCATATGAACTTGTTCCGGAAGCTTACCGAAAGCAGTTCAGGGATTGTCGCAAATCGGATGGCCAAACCCATGTAGAATTCCTGCGGGAAAAGGAGCGACGCTTTGAGAAATGGCTCACTTCCAAGGAAATCGGCACCGACTTTGCCAAATTCAAGAACCTAATGCTGATGGAAGAGTTCAAGAGTTGTGTGCGGCTGGACGTCCGTACGCATATAGCTGATCGTGGCGAGGAAGATGTGCACAAGGCTGCAGTGTTGGCAGACGATTATATAATATCACATCAATTTGCCAAGTATACGACGGATGTCAAGCCAAAACAAGTCAAACAGCCTGAGTCCATTGCTAGCAACTCCATCAAGAACAGCAGTACAAATGACAGAAAACCTACTACAAGTAAAGCTACTTGTTCCTACTGCAAACGAGAAGGCCATAAAGTTGACGATTGTTGGAAACTGAGGAAGAGAAACGAAAAAGCTCCTTCAAAAGTCAGCGCTTGCACAGTACAGTGGTCGTCGAGGGTTACTCCCTCATCATCAAGCCATATCAAGAATACCTCGACACCACCTGTTTCAAATGTATTGACTGTACAAGACTCTCCGAAAATGTCTCCACGGTGTTCAAAATCTTTACGATGTTCCAATGACTCAACCAAGAGTTTTTCAAATACATCAAGACGATGTTCCAATGACTCAAACAAGAGTTTTTCAAATACATCAAGCCGATGTTCCAATGACTCAAACCAGAGTTTTTCAAATTCATCTTTACGATGTTCCAATGACTCAATCAAGAGTTTTTCAAATACATCAAGCCGATGTTCCAATGACTCAAACCAGAGTTTTTCAAATACATCACCCCGATGTTCCAATGACTCTATCCAGAGTTCCCATAATACATCATCCCGATGTTCCCATGACTCTATCAAGAGTTCCCATAAGACATCACCCCGATGTTCCAATGACTCTATCCAGAGTTCCCATTATACATCATCCCGATGTTCCAATGACTCCATCAAGAGTTCTCCAAATACATCCACAAGATGTTCTACTGACTCAAGAAAGAGTTTCTCCACTGCGTCTCCTAGAGATGTCAATGACTCCAGCGAGAGTTCGACCCAAGTCCAGTCTGCATCAACCAAAATTGATGTTTTATTAGAGGATTTTAAGCCTTTCATTTCGGAAGGATTTGTATCACTACCCGGTGATTCTACAAGTCTACGACCTATCACCATTTTGAGAGACACAGGTGCCTCACAATCGCTACTTTTAGAGGGTATCTTGCCCTTGTCAAAATCATCATCGACTGGGAAGAGCATCCTGTTACGAGGCGTAGAGCTTGGATGTATAGATGTGCCTCTACATCTAATCGACATAAAGTCAAATCTCATTACTGGACCGGTTGTTGTAGGTGTCCGACCAACATTACCATTGGAAGGCATCTCGTTGCTGTTAGGCAATGACTTAGCAGGTGGAAAGGTGATAGCCGAACCCATCGTCACTCAAACACCCGACTTATCTGCCACACCCGAGGAAGACCTAGAGTTATATCCAGCGTGTGCAGTAACAAGGGCAATGAGGTTGAAAGCATCTCAAGAAGAGAACGTCGTCAAGGCCAACAGTAACCAAGATGATGTGGACTTGAGCACCACATTCTTTGCTTCTCTTGAAGAAGAACCAACGCCAAATTCTGAAAAGCCGGCATCAACTCGAAAACAGTTGATTGAGGACCAAAAGAAGGATCCAGAGCTCGCCAAACTCAGAGAAACCGCAATGACATCACAAGAGGCAGAGCTAGCATCAACGTGCTACTACATCCAAGATGATATGCTCTTCAGGAAATGGAAACCTCCAGACGCATCCAACGAAGAAGAATGGAGAATATGCCATCAAATCGTGTTACCAGAAAGATACCGAGCGTACATCATGAATCTGGCTCATGACACACCAATGTCAGGTCATCTCGGCATCCACAAGACATACCACAAGATTATGTCCCACTTCTTCTGGCCACGTTTGAAGAAAGATGTCATCCAGTACTGCCGATCCTGTCATGCCTGTCAGATGGTTGGCAAGCCAAATCAAAAGATCCCTGTTGCTCCTCTGAAGCCGATTCCAGCCTTTGAAGAACCTTTCAGCAGAGTACTTATTGACTGTGTTGGTCCTCTCCCAAGGACAAAAGCTGGCAACCAATACCTGTTGACCATTATGTGTGCTTCAACTCGTTTTCCTGAGGCTATTCCTCTAAGGAACATAAAAGCATCAAACATTGTGAAGGCCTTAATCAAGTTCTTTACTCTATTTGGTCTACCAAAGTCCATCCAATCGGACCAAGGAACGAATTTCACGGCCAATCTTTTCAAGCAAGTCATGACTCAGTTGGGCATCAAACACTGCATGTCGAGTGCGTATCATGCCGAGTCGCAAGGCGCTCTTGAGCGATTCCATCAGACTCTCAAGAACATGATCCGAACCTATTGCTTTGAGCACGAAAAAGACTGGGACGAAGGAATCCACATGCTGCTGTTTGCAACCCGTGAATCCGTCCAGGAATCGTTGGGATTCAGCCCTTTTGACTTAGTCTTTGGCCATTCGGTGCGCGGTCCCTTGAAATGTATAAAAGAGACTTTGTTGTCACCAACAGCCACTGAAGGACTTTTAGACTATGTAATTAAGTTTAAAACTAGACTTTATGATGCTTGTGTTCTGGCCAAAAATAACTTACAAAACACCCAATCCAGCATGAAACGCTGGTATGATAGAAAGGCCCGTGTTAGAGAATTTTCTCCCGGGGATAAGGTGCTTGTATTTTTGCCCATACCAGGTCAACCCTTGCAAGCCAGATATTTTGGTCCCTATGAAATTGAGACCAAAATTAGTGACCTCAATTACACAATCAAAACCCCTGACCGTAGGAAAAAGACTCAGCTATGTCATATAAACATGCTGAAGCCTTATGTATCTCGGCCAGATCACTCAGAGAAGAGTAATTGTGTTTTAAATACAGTCAAAAGTTGTTCAAATAGCCATGTTTCTCCTATTGATGATGATATTGTAAAGGAGAAATTTGGACAATACAAAATCCCTAATTCTTTTGTATTACAGAATTTGGATGTAAAACTGTCTCATCTGTCTTCGACAGAAAGGCCAGTTATCCTGAAGCTCATTAATGAATTTAATGACATTTTTTCTGATGTACCAAAACAGACTAATGTTATAATGCATGATGTAGATGTTGGCGAGGCTACTCCAGTCAAGCAGCATCCTTACAGGGTCAACCCTGAAAAACTTGCCATACTTAGGTCAGAAATCAAGTATATGCTTGAAAATGACCTCATTGAACCAAGTTCCAGTAGCTGGAGCTCCCCATGTGTCTTGATACCTAAACAGGACAAGACTTATCGTTTTTGTACAGACTACCGCAAGGTAAATGCTGTAACAAAGACCGATTCGTTTCCTATCCCTAGGATAGACGATCTCATAGATCGTATTGGTGACGCTAAGTACATCACCAAAATAGACCTACTTTCAGGTTATTGGCAGGTTCCCCTGACTGATAGGGCAAAGGAAATCTCCGCCTTTGTCACCCCTGATGGTCTGTACCAATACAAAGTGATGCCATTTGGCATGAAGAATGCTCCTGCCACTTTCCAGAGAATGATAAATGCCCTGCTTGCTGACATGGAGAATTGCCACGCATACATAGACGATGTAGTAATTTTTAGCCAAGATTTTTCTAGCCATTGTAAACAACTGCATTGTCTTTTTACTAAACTTTTACATGCAAAAATTACTGTAAACCTGAGTAAGAGTGATTTTTGCCAGGCTTCCATCCAATACTTAGGCCATATTGTAGGACAAGGCCAGGTGAAACCTGTAATGGCCAAAGTAGAAGCTATCCAAGCTTTCCCTATCCCTGCTGATCGGAAACAACTCCGAAGATTTTTGGGAATGTCTGGATATTATAGAAAATTTTGCGAAAATTTTTCTGTCATTGCCAGTCCTTTAACAAACCTCCTGAGAAAGAACGTCCGATTTACTTGGACGGATGAATGTCAGAAAGCCTTTAACCAGATCAAGCAGATATTATCTAGCTCTCCCATTTTGATGGCTCCTGACTTCGGAAAACCTTTTAGGTTAGCTATTGACGCCAGTGACACAGGTGTTGGGTCAGTCCTTTACCAAGAAGATAATTTCCAAGTAGAGCATCCTATTTGTTTCTTTTCCAAGAAATTTAATAGACATCAAAGAAATTATTCTACTGTGGAAAAAGAATGTCTTGGGTTGATTCTTTCTATACAACACTTTGATTTTTATATCAGTGGGTCCAGATGGCCACTGGTTGTATTTACTGACCACAATCCCCTTACATTTATCCACAAAATGTCTGGCAAGAACCAACGACTTCTCAGGTGGAGTTTATTTTTACAAGAGTACAACCTAGATCTTAAACACATAAAAGGCAGCGAAAATGTTATCGCCGATGCCTTGTCTAGATTGTAAAAAGTATTTTGATGTATATTTTTTTTTTATATATATATCATGATAAATACATTCTGTAATGTAAATATTTTTTTTTAATTCTAAAAAGATTTCCATTTCGTGGAAATGTAAACTTTTTATTTTTAGGGGGGAGGTGTTACGTATCTAGGCGTTGTTTTTTTTTCTTTCGTTGACCTGTTGCGGTCGAGAGACGGGTAGGTTGTCTGCCCCTTGTGTAATAAGTTTTTTTTTCTTTTTTATTCGTCAAGCCACACAGACAGTGACCGGTCCTTGACCTGTGTGTGTACCTCTGGTTGAAAGGAGGGTGTTTTTTTTTTCTTCTGTCTCTTTGAAGAGCGTTCTAGATCTGGGTGTTGATGACTTTCTAGAAATTACGAGAGATCGACGCGCGGTAGATTATATAAGACCGCTCGCGTAACGTTGACAGACAGACATACGGAGACAGCCGTGAGACAGAATAGCGGAGACATTGCGTGACCCGTGCGTGGTTAACCACTTGATCGTGTAAGTTAATATTTTTTATGTAAGGCCTTGCTTGCTTGTATTTGTAATTACATTTTCAAACTCTTGTATTGTAATATTTTTACATGTCATTTTTGTAAAAGGGTTTTGGTCAACACATCAATTCTGTATTAGTGTATTGAGTAAATGTTTATTTTTCTTTCTTGTAACTTTATATTTGATTAAACATTAAGTTGATAGTTTACCTTCCGATTTCTTGTGTCATTTTTTTTGTTATTCATTGTAAGTCTTTGATTAAATTCAGACTTAAGATAAGTGACACAACTGCTATTCTATTGTCACGTTCCCCTAGGCAAGCCATTTAAAAGTAGAATTCAATTCGTAATACGTGACAAAAAAAAAAATATAAGGAAAATCGAAATATAAGCTTGATAATAAAATAATATCAGCTTCAGATGATAATAGCAAATATATAATGATAATACTACGAAGAAAGAAATATAATTATTTACTTGTCTAATAACTAGAACACATTTTAGGTTATGCGATCCATGGGGGTAGATTCAGTGTTTTCCAAACTGGGGTACGCTGGGATACGGGAAGACTTTGGAGAGGGTACGCGTTACACTTCATTAACTCTTTCTTTCCGTAATTATTTGCCCACGTTTTGGAAGGAGTTCTTCATTTTGCTTTTTACTATTTCATTACCCCCTGTTATGATTGGGCTTCAATAGCTTTGTTGTCTGTTATCAGAAAATGATGTATTCGGGATAGAATTTGCGGGAAATGTATGCTGTTTTTATATAATTCAAAGTCAAGTTTAAACATTTAAACATAAATTAAATGTAATGAGGTCAAAACCAACGACGGTATCGTTGATAAGAAGAGAAAGAGTTATCGGTGCTGTTGTTGTTTTTTTACCCATTTTTTTTTAAATGTTCTGTTAATGAATTAAAACAAGGTAGTTGAGGGGGTGGGGAGAGAAACGTGGGTCTTAACATTAGAAAAAAAATATACAAGGGGTATGCATGGGTCAAAAGTTTGGGAATCACTGTTGTAGCTGGTGTAAAGTTTATCTCCTCTTTCTCTCCTAACCGACTATACAAACGTTAATTCCATCAGAATGTGGTAAATAATTACAGAGAGAAAGAGTTGACTGCTAACAAGAGTAGCTAGATTTATATGATTATCTGCTTTTATTTCCCTAAGAATGTTTCTCTACTATGGAAAACCTTTTCACCTATCACTTAGTCTTTTGCACCGTTGGGATTTGTTCACCGTTTTTATTTGCAATAACTTTCTGTCTATTGCCTTGGATAGAATCTCTTTCAAAGGCAGGCCCGCTTAGTCTCTTATGTTATGTTATCTTACTTTCGATTTCTCTGTCTTTCTCTGTCTGTCTTTTTCTTTTTCATATATATATATATCCCAGTGGCCCTACAGCCCATGGAGGGCTATGGCCTGATTCAACACATTCCTCCTATTCAGATCTCTCCTGGGCCTTTCGTATCCACGCCCCAACCCCAACCCCTCCACATCATCAATTCATGTATATATGGTATTTCAGGTATATATATATATATGTGTATTCACTGTGTATGTATGTGTGTATGTATGTATGTGTGTATGTATGTAAGTATGTGTGCGCGCGTTGTGCGCTTTTATGTACAGGATTAGGGTTAGGGTTAGGGTTTGGGAACAAATTAGCCCCACACAAAAGTTCTAGATGTGCTAGAGAGTAGTGTATACTCACTATCGTTACCGGAACCAGCCTTCGTTTCTATCGTCTTTGCAGGAACTTGAATAGATTTTTAAAATTTGCATGAAAATGTATAAAAAAAACAACAACTCATAACATCATATTAGAGATTTGTATACATAAAGATATATCTAAAAATAGAAATCGTTTTGGTGTATCCGGTGGTACAGCGATCTTTTAATTTGGCGTCTCTAACTTTCTCAACCTTTTCGATTTTTTTTACGTTGTTTTTAAAGGCTTCACTTGATCACCAGCACATTTCTTTCTATTGCTTTGTAATTATTTGTTTTTTTAATTTTTTTTTTAAATTAGTCGAATACGTAAAAATGAATCTTAACTCATTGACTGCGGTGAATTTGAAAAAAAAATCTACTTTTATATAAAAAAAAAATTGTTTCCAAACATGGCTAAAACAAAAATTTATTATTCAAGTACCAATGAAGCTATATTAATATATTTGATATTAACTTAAAGGTAAAAGAAAAGGAAAATGTGAAATGCAATTATCTTTTCATTTAAATATAAGATACAAATTATAACTTAATTAATATGACCCTAAAAATTGAATGGTAGCTTTAGAGCTTCTTAGACCTAATTATTGATTTTGATCTCTGCATTACTGTTGAAACAGCATATTAGAATATTTTACAGCTGTATCAAAAAGAATAGTGACAAAACAGTCAATAAAAGATGATGAATCACTAATTAAGTTTTTATTTTTACCCGGCTTTCTAGTCAGAAAAATTAGTAAATTATTGCACTTTTCATTGCGACCGATAACAGTAGATACCAGTACAAAAATCTATCAATCACATGTACCACAAATAGTATGTACATGTGACTCAATAAGCATTAGATCACAGCGATGAAAGACATAATAATTGTGTGTTGTAGCTATATAGGTAGCTGAGCGGTAATTTTGGGTTATCGGGCGCCTCTAAGTCCATCCAGCTCTAATGGCTACCTGACATTAGTTGGGGAAAAGTAAAGGCGGTTGGTAGTTGTGCTGGACATATGACACCCTCATAAACCGTAAACCACAAAAAACAGATGATATGTACATCATCTGCCCTATATACCAAAATGTCTAAAAGGGGAAGTTTTAGCTATATAGTTTAAAGAAATATAAAGTTGTATATGCAGGGCCGGCCTTAGGTATAGGCAAACTAGGCAGCTAGGGCCTCCAATGACCTAGGGCCGACCTTAGGTATAGGCAAACTAGGCAGCTAGGGCCTCCAGTGACCTAGGGCCGGCCTTAGGTATAGGCAAACTAGGCAGCTAGGGCCTCCAATGAACTAAGGCCGGCCTTAGGCATAGGCAAACTAGTCAGCTAGGGCCTCCAATGACCTAGGGCCGGCCTTAGGTATAGGCAAACTAGGCAGCTAGGGCCTCCAATGACCTAAAGCCGTCCCTGGTATATTTCCATTACCTTTTTGGGTTGGTGGGATCCCATCATTGTGCATCCCCATTGCTGCTTTTAAAGGTACATCTGTGCCTGGTCTTAAGAAAAATAGAATTAAAAACCTTTTTTAAAGTTTTGATTCCTACTCCGATTGGTGCCTAGTATTCATTATATATATATAATTCTCTTCATGGCTCAAGAGTTTAGACACAAAGGAGTAAAGGAAAGATCACTCTTTTATTTCTGCAAGTCTGACTAGAGTTATCCCACGCTATTTTAGAGGAGAAACAAAAAAGATAGGGGGGAGGGAGAACAATTAGTATTCACCCGTCACTGAATAGCAGAGCCGGACTTCACCTATGCGAAAAAGATTTTGCGGGGGCTCAGTTTTGGGTAGGGAATCGGATTATAAGTGAAAATTAATAGTTTGTATTAGAAATTATTTTCGTCTATGCATTTATATTCATTTTTTTTACTACGTGAGAAGCGTGGTCGAGAAGCTAAGTGCGCTTGAACTTAGCTTGGCTTGGCTACCTAGAAGGGGGCTCGAGGTTCGACACCCGACTCGGCAGAGTTGTGTTTACTGAGCGCCTAAAGGCAGCACGGAAAACCAACTCCTAGATACCCCCTCCCCCCCCCCCCCCCCCACTTGTCCACAAATGAGATTGGACCAAAGCGCTCTGAGCATGCTTTAAGCATGAAAGTAGCGCTGTATAAAAGCTATAAATATATATACGTACAGAATACTTTACGAGCCTTGCGTTTAGCGAAGTCGTAGTATATCATACAAATTCAGTTCCCTACACAGATCACGCTCAATAGCAATATTTACCAAATAATTGAATCATTAATTGGATCAATAATTGTAATCATCATTAGTTTGAAGCGCTAGACGTTTCTTTCTCAATATTACACAACTACGGATATTGCATAATGCCTTTTTTTTTTTAAATCGCACGTAGGATTGGCGTTTCCAATATTGAATGACACCTCAAAGTGAAAATTTATGTATATATATTTCAGGAGATTTGTATGAGTTTTCAATAGACTGTTGATAATTTCCTGATATTTCCAGGACTTTTCGTATATTTTGCAATTTTATGAAACTTCCAGGAGCTCCTGATAAATCATAAGGCCGCGAGAGATCTGTTATAATTTATAAAATGGTTTAATTTAATATTTTTTACACCCAGAATTAGCGCGGGTCCTATGAAAGTGCGGGCCCACTGCGGTCGCATAGGTTGCAGAGGCTTAACGCCGGCCCAGCAAAATAGCGGCGTATGCTACGCCGCCGGTCGACTAGTTACCATTATTACGGCTGGGAAGCACTAGCTCTCAACCGCTCCTCATGATGTGAAGCTGTAGGTGTTGGTCTCGGAGTCACGAGATTCGAAGCAAGAAGAGTGGTCAGCGCCGAACCAACAGAAAGCTCAGAGAAGAAGTAGGTGTATCTGCAACGCACCAAACTTACCCATGCCACGTATAGGTCCGGCTTCTTTAAGCGGGGATTTTGGCTTTACAGTCATCTTCAAGTTCATAGGATATGAGAAATGTGCCTAACTTCAATCACGAAGGAGGAGCTATGTTACCTTTTTACATGTCATTAGAAGCACGTTTTAGAATTCTAGCTTTCTATTGGTTAGGTGTCATGGTCCAATTATTAACGACGCTAGTTTCACATTTCAAGATTGCAATTGGTTAGTTGTCATGGTCCAATTATTTACTTGTTTGATAACACAATAAAACAGTGGCATTATGCAAGGAAGACAAGCAACTGAAAAGCTCTGTGCTATATTCATTGAGTAGTACATTTTATATCACTTTAACACAGACGGTAAAGATAATGATTTTATTTTGCTTTCAAAATTGTTTCATCTAGATGGCTAAAGAAAAATTTAAATTGAACCAAGGATTTCAAGAAATTGGACTTTGTTTATATATATATATATATATATATATATATATATATATATATATATATAAGAATATGTAGCGAAAACTGTGAAGCTTATTATATTGCTAAACGCTAACGATGGGACCATTGGCCAAATACAATGCTCAATATTTCGACAAAAAAAAGCTACCAACTAAAGCTGAGTATACCAGGAGCGTCAACAATATTTGAAACTGACGTACCTTGTTCAGAAGGGAAAACTTACGGGTATACTTCAAATATCACACCTTTACTGTATCTTATCTTATCTTATAAAATAAAGACGTTACTTCAAAAAAGAAGATGATTTGTCTTACGCGTCATGCATCTAGTCATGCATGTTAAAATAATAAATAAAATTCTGCCAAGTCACTGGTTTGCCGGGCTAAACCAAAGCAACCCAGACCATTCCATGCTCTAATAAAACTATATATATATATATACAGATATATATAGAGAGAGTTCTAAAAAAACTATATATATATACATACAGATAGAGAGAGAGAGAGAGCTCTAATAAAACTATATATATATATATAATATATATATATATATATATATATATAATATATACATATATATATATATATATATATATATATATATATACAGAGAGAGAGAGAGAGAGAGAGTTGTAATAAAACTATATATATATATATATACAGATAGAGAGAGAGAGAGTTCTAATAAAACTATATATATATATATATATATATATATATATACAGATAGCGAGAGAGAGAGTTCTAATAATGACTATATATATATATATACAGATAGAGAGAGAGAGAGAGTTCTAATAAAACTATATATATATATACATACAGATAGAGAGAGAGAGAGAGCTCTAATAAAACTATATATATATATACATACAGATAGAGAGAGAGAGAGAGCTCTAATAAAACTATATATATATACATACAGATAGAGAGTTCTAATAAAACTATATATATATATACATACAGATAGAGAGAGAGAGAGAGCTCTAATAAAACTATATATATATATATACAGATAGAGAGTTCTAATAAAACTATATATTTATATATATATATATAATATAATATATATATATATATATATATATATATATATATATACAGAGAGAGAGAGAGAGAGAGAGTTGTAATAAAACTATATATATATATATATGCAGATAGAGAGAGAGAGAGTTCTAATAAAACTATATATATATATATATATATATATATATATATATATACAGATAGCGAGAGAGAGAGTTCTAATAAAACTATATATAATATATATATACAGATAGAGAGAGAGAGAGAGTTCTAATAAAACTATATATATATATACATACAGATAGAGAGAGAGAGAGAGAGCTCTAATAAAACTATATATATATATACATACAGATAGAGAGAGAGAGAGAGCTCTAATAAAACTATATATATATACATACAGATAGAGAGTTCTAATAAAACTATATATATATATACATACAGATAGAGAGAGAGAGAGAGCTCTAATAAAACTATATATATATATATACAGATAGAGAGTTCTAATAAAACTATATATTTATATATATATATATATATATATATATATATATATATATATATAATATAGTATATATTATATATATATATATATATATATATAATACAGAGAGAGAGAGAGAGAGAGAGAGTTCTAATAAAACTATATATATATATATATATATATATATATATATATATACAGATAGAGAGAGAGAGATTTATATATTTGTTTAGAACGTAGAGAGTTTTGGCAGACACTGATTAATTTTCTAAAATTGTGAATAATCTGCTGCATTACCCTTTTGACCAACTCTTTGATCTATCCATTGACCAACTCTTTGCTCTATCCATTGACCAACCTTTGATCGACTCTTTGGCTACCTTGTTTTGCCTAACCTTCGATATTCTCCATAACCAACTCTTTGACCAACCTTTGACCAACTCTTTGACCTACCCTTTGACCAACAATTAAGCACCTCGTTGACCTACACTTTGACCAACCATTAAGCACCTCGTTGACCTACACTTTGACCAACCATTAAGCACCTCGTTGACCTACACTTTGACCAACCATTAAGCACCTCGTTGACCTACCCTTTGACCAACTTTTAAGCACCTCGTTGACCTACACTTTGACCAACCATTAAGCACCTCGTTGACCTACACTTTGACCAACCATTAAGCACCTCGTTGACCTACACTTTGACCAACCATTAAGCACCTCGTTGACCTACCCTTTTGACCAACTTTTAAGCACCTCGTTGACCTACACTTTGACCAACCATTAAGCACCTCGTTGACCTACACTTTGACCAACCATTAAGCACCTCGTTGACCTACACTTTGACCAACCATTAAGCACCTCGTTGACCTACCCTTTGACCAACCTTTAAGCACCTCGTTGACCTACCCTTTGACCACCCTTTAAGTACCTCGTTGACCTACACTTTGACCTACACTTTGACCAACCATTAAGCACCTCGTTGACCTACACTTTGACCTACACTTTGACCTACACTTTGACCAACCTTTGAGTACCTCGTTGACCTACACTTTGACCTACACTTTGACCAACCTTTGAGCACTTCGTTGACCTACACTTTGACCAACCATTGGGCACCTCGTTGACCTACACTTTGACCAACCATTTAGGCACCTCGTTGACCTACACTTTGAACAACCTTTGAACACCTCGTTGACCTACACTTTGACCAACCTTTGAGTACCTCGTTGACCTACACTTTGACTTACACTTTGACCAACCATTAAGCACCTCGTTGACCTACACTTTGACCAACCATTTAGCACCTCGTTGACCTACACTTTGACAAATTTGTTGACACCTTATTGACCTAACCTTTGACCTTCCCCTTAACCTACTCTATCTCCTACCCTTTGACATGCCCTTTGACCTACCCTTGGTGTTTATCTGGCAAATCGCACTGTTTTTTTAGCGGCGTTCATCAGAGGGTAAACGCCTTCACCACAAAATTTACCACTAAAATCATCGAAGTCCAGAGTCCAGAACATGATGCCGCCCAAGTTTTTAAGCTTTGCGTATTTAACCTGTAACGAGAAAAAATACTACAACCTCAGACCTGTAGCTATTTTTAACCACGTGAAGGGATCACTGTAAATAAATACTAGGTAAGATTTTGTATTTTTAATGTCCGAAATGTAGACTTACATTTAAGAAAGGAGGACAGAAGGATGGCAAGGCTTTAGAAAGGAGGACATAAAAGGGGTTATAGCTTAGAAAAAGAGGACAGAAATGATGTCAAAGTTGTAGAAAGGAGGACAGAAATGTATTTTATAAGATGTCTCTTTGACCACATATAATTATCTTACTTAAAAGAGAGTACGTTTAATGCCTGCATGGTCGTATTGAATGCGTTTCAGGCTTCTTGTTCTATTGGCTTCAGTTCAAACTACATTATCCTGAGGAAAGTTTGTGCTAGGGACTAAAACTTGTGAAAACAAAACGTGCTCAATAAGTTGTCTCCTTTATAATTACCTTCTCCTTGATGCTCTCGACGTCATCGTATCCAGAAAGTCGCTGTTGTAAACTGCATACGGCACCATGCCAGCTCGTCCTATGAGTGTCATCGGGTCCTTCACTAGCTTACAATACTGAAATAGTCAATCCAATTTTTTAGTGTTATTTTTCTGTCAAAACGGCTAGGCATGTTTAGATCGCATATCGAATCACTCGGTCTGTTTGTTTGGTAAAAAGTTTGAATATGTTATTTCTCCCACACCATTCTCGGAACAAGTTGCAGCTTTGAATAAATATTTATTAGCAAATGACAATGCATGAATCTCTTAAGTAACATTAATTATTAGTTAAAAAATTGCTTATTCTAAATTATTTTGTTTGATACCAACAAGGGAAATAAATCATTTCTTTGATAAAATTTATGTTATATATAGGTTTCGCTATTCAGTAACTGGGAGTAATGTCCCTTGTTGACTGTTCTTGTTTTCTTGATTGGCGTTCTAATAAACAACTGTCGGTTAGAAACTAGTATAGAGGGTTATGTGCTTAATCGATTAATGTTATCAACTTTAGTATTCACAGATATGGCTATTATATATGCTTTTAAATTCTTAGTATTTCTCGCTGACCCATATTCGGAACAAGCCGACACATTCAACAATTA
The DNA here is from genome assembly GCA_036873155.1 of Biomphalaria sudanica. Taxonomy (NCBI): domain Eukaryota; kingdom Metazoa; phylum Mollusca; class Gastropoda; family Planorbidae; genus Biomphalaria; species Biomphalaria sudanica. The sequence goes on along the minus strand of JAZGLO010005548.1, from coordinate 2,300 downwards.
TTTATTGTACATGATATCATGCGACGCTGGGAAAAGTCCCCATCCCCCCCCCCCCATTACACTACGATTTCAGACGGGGGGGAGGGTTGATGTAATACAATAAATTAATCATTAAAATAATTTAGTATCGATATGGTTAGGTCTAAGGGTTTTTAACGACACCATAGACCAGCGCGCATCAAAGGTTGCAAAACCTAGCACTCCGGTAGCGTACAGCAGAGAACAAAAAATCCCTTTAATTAACAAGTTTAAAAAGTTTAATGTAATAAAATATAAATTTGGGGGGGGGGCCACAATGGTGGGGAGTATAATTATAAATCCTAAAGTAATATATTTACGAGTACAACTTAGGTCATTGGTTAATATGCATGACTAAATGCGTGACTCGTAGGACGTAATCACATTTTTGAAGTAACGTCTGTATTATATGATATAAGATAAGATAAATTTAATAATTAAATCATTATACTGACTGCTGATGGTATAAATATGAGTGCCTTATTTTATTTATAAGCTTACCACTATCAATCCTGCATTCAGTCCTTTCAGAAGATTTTCCCTCTGCCCTGGTGCACTCACTGACTAATTTTTTGAATTTATCCAAAAATCTAACCAAACTGGCTCACAAACAAATCCCGTACAAAAGTTCAATTTACACTGAAAGTACTTACTAAGACGCGGTTGGGGGCAGTTTTGAAACGTGAACATCGCAATTTTATTAAACCATTGTAATTTTAGGCCCCAGAAAATGGAATAGAATACTAGTTTTGTGTGGTTTGTCTGTCCGTCCGTCCGTCCCGTTTAGATCTCGTAAACTAAAAAAAATATGGAAAATCCGAAACCATGATATTTTAGGCAATTCAAAGTTCTGATGCAACGGCTACTTTTTTTTTCTTTTCTTTAAGTGAAAATTTTAATTTTTAAAATCAACTATGCAAGCATTTTTTTGCATAAAATTACCCCTTTTTTACAACTATTCACTATTAATAGTAACAAACACTAGCCGCTATTTAGTAAGAGAGATGACTATTTACAATACTTTTAACATATTTATGCAAGCGGTTTTAGATTTTTGGTGCAAACATGTATTTTGTTTACAATTGTAATGCTAAGTTATATGTTCTGTCAAAAAAACTACTACATTTAAAAAAAAAAAATGTTTGATTTAATTTTGAAGAGAAAAATCTGTTTTTTATGCACATAAGTAAAACATAATTAAAAACAAAATAAATAAGTAGTTTTTCATATTATCGCGTGAGATGCAACGCACAGCGACACATATATTTTTATATTTATGACTTTACAGTAAACTGTAAGCAATAAATAAAAAACTACCTCGTAGTATGCTAGGATGCCTTGTACTAAAGTGAACGGTCCAGCACGACCTTCTCCATTAATCGGAGATCCAGGAGTGTTCTTGTATTTGTTGACTAGCAGGCTGTTTCGCCCATACGTAGGTAAGCCCAGCACGAGTTTACTTTCAGGTACTCCAAGTTGAAGATAATAATTAATAGCGAAATCCTGTGGATTATAAGATAAGATCCTTTTATTGCTCCAAACAAATGAAAATTTAGGTTAGACTACCATTGCCTATATCATTAAATAATATCTCTGAAAAAAAGTTAAGATGATTTAATGCATTTTTTTTTATTTAGCTTTATTGCAAAAGAAAAATGCGAAGGGCCCTATGTTTTTTAGGTACTTACTATACATGAATATATCAGAGAAACGCTGTACAATAGTATTTTTAAGTTTAATTAGATTTCAAGGCTTCTATATATTCCATACATTGTGATACGAAGATATGTTTGGTCTTTTATCAAACTGAAGGCTTCCAATACAGCATTTTTTTTTGCACCCTTATTTAGCTGGTGAGCCCGAAATGTTATGCTGCACTCTGAGCAAGCTATTCTTAATTCTGTGGATAGTTTTAAATTCTGCCAAGTCTGTATTCTTGATAGTCTTGAATTCTGCCAAGTCTGTTTTCTTGAAAGTCTCGAATTCTGCCAAGTCTGTTTTCTTGATAGTCTCGATTTCTGCCAAGTCTGTTTTCTTGATAGTCTCGAATTCTGCCAAGTCCTGTTTTCTTGATAGTCTCGAATTCTGCCAAGTCTGTTTTCTTGATAGTCTTGACTTCTGCCAAGTCTGTTTTCTTGATAGTCTCGAATTCTGCCAAGTCTGTATTCTTGATAGTCTTGAATTCTGCCAAGTCTGTTTTCTTGATAGTCTCGAATTCTGCCAAGTCTGTTTTCTTGATAGTCTCGAATTTTGCCAAGTCTGTTTTATTGATAGTCTCGAAT